>OW203729.1:7402203-7859703 GCA_934045075.1 Yponomeuta sedellus | reverse complement strand
CTGATGAAAGAAACGTACAAAGTAAAAATACAAGGTAGTATAAGCAGTATTATATGAACTTAAAACAAGATTAAAAGGAAAACTATCACGGTCAAGGGTCCACAAGTTACTGGCGACCAACTTGAAAACGGAAAACTTTGTATTCCTTTCAAAAGTAGGAACTTTGATGAAGTTGTTAGTTCTTTAAAGCAGCTAAAACACCCTTCCTTTTTCGGAACCCTGCACTGCGCGTGACCCAACAAACACTTGGCTGTTTTTTTATTATTTATGATAATCTGGAGCCAGTGCAAAGTAACAAAACCAACTCTACATTTTGGACACCGACTCCAAAATATAATTCTACAATACCTACATTGATTTCTGTGTACAATAAAGAATATTCAATCTATGTACTTATCGAATTTAAAGGTTCATTATTCGGCGAAATGATTTTTCTGTTTTTAGTGTTGCAGTGGTCATAAGTCGGTTTTTATTTTTGTTACAAAAAGGTATTTTACAATTTTTTGTAAATGTCACTCGACTACTCCACCAAATTGTGTTTTTGGAAAGCTCATGCACGAGTCACTATAAAACCCCTAAATCGCTTTAAGTGGGCCATTAATATTGGAAGAGTTCCCTTGATAACACAAGGATCCCATCATCAGATCCGGATTCGGTAACTATGGGACCACCTATGATGTCTAATATTTCAAACAAAATATAATTTTCCAAATCGGTTCATGCGTCTTCCAGTACCTAACCGGGGAAGATACATAAAAAAGATGAAAATAAGTTATCCCAAATCATTGCATATTATGTAATTAAATCCACAAATGTTTATCCATCGATAAACAGATCAATATATGATTGAATGAGAAAACAGGGTGTTTTGTGGTGCAATACATTTTCGAACTTATTCAATAGACTTATTCAATGCTAAGCTACCTGGCCACCAAAGCTTAGCCATGTATAAACAAATTCAGAGGCAGATATTCCTGTCAGATAGCAAGCCAGCCCAAGATAACTTCAGCTTGTCTTGTCATGATTCATCAAAGAACGAAGCACTTCCGTTTTTATCAAAGATGAAAATTATTAGAGAAGGAAAATTTTGCCTGAGTATTTGTGAGTAGAAACTTTTATAATTTCAAAACTTTTCTATTTTCCGTATCATATCACGTTCAAGATTCTTATACAGTCGACGGCAGGTTGATGTATTGTCTACTGTACTCATTGTAATCAGGTAGTTTTTCTCGAATTGTAGACAATGAAATAATGTTGAAGAGAACAATGAAATACGCGCTGAAATCTGGATGATTAAGATGCGCTTTCATGTAATTAGTATTTTAAAATGCTGTCTAGTTAGACATTACTTTTAAGTATGGACGTAAAACGAGTTTCTTGTTAAAATAAAAATACCAATGGCACCATAATAGTCCAAAGAGTTAAGTTTGACAGACTTTTCTTGTAGTAAGTAGTTGCGAGAGCAACTTAATGACTTTGTCGTGAGTTACCTGCTAGTCTACTGGTGTGCCATACACATCTTAGCGTGTCCATGGCAAGGCATCGTGGTGAAAGGATTTGCTAACCAACGTTAGGGACTCGCTATTTTGCCCAGGTTGCGCCAAACGTACGGGCTCAGGCCCTAGAATCTTATACTTACATAGTTTTTAATGGAATGAAATAAGCACGACAATGGCTGTTATTTTCCTCAATTTGGTAGTCTATAAAGCAATAGCAGTGCAATGTCATTACGGGGGTATAACCTGCGCATATTAAATAGGCATCTCTTGCGAAGAAGATCGAATCGCGAGAGGCGCCGAGTTAAGTAGCACGGGTTATATAATTGCATTGAGATTGGTTACTAGGCTACCAATAATGTGAATAAAATGACAATTACCGGACTAACGTGACTCTATTGCACAACTATGCATTTTAGAGACTCACCCCCACTGTGAGTACTTCATTCGGAGAGGTTCCTTTCATTCAACCCAATGTCACGTCGTAGACAGTAACACTGTATTAATCTACTGTTGTACTAATAGGTACCAGGTTTGTTTTGTACGAGTTACCTATTAAACGGGTCAAATCGCGATTATTTATTAGGTAAAACGTAATTACCTTATTTCCCGACGTTTCGACAACGTTACAGTTGCCGTGGTCTCGCGTAAACGGAAGTGGCGAGTACAGTATATAATATACTTTGAATTGTGTGAATTGAATACTTCAGCGCTTGAAATTGCCAATCCGCAGTGGGCACGCAGTGGGCATGTCTCTCTCTCCCTCTGAGAGTAGGCTTGTTCCCTGCAGGGGAATGTTCATAGGCTTCATAAATAAAGCTTTGACTAAATGACAGGTATTGAGAGTAGTTTAACAAATTGGAGTACTTTTTTATGTAGCCTCCATTGTGTCCCACTGCTGGTCAAAGACCTCCCCTTTTGCCTGCCACTCCTCCCTGTTCATGGCCACCTCCTGCCAACACGTCAAAAAGGTCGTGAGGTCACCATCTCCGCTTGAGCCGGCCACTTTTGCGATATCCGTCGCGCGGTACCCAGTCAGTGACGATTTTTGCCACCTCCCTGGGCCCATACGGCTTAGGTGGCGCGCCCTATTGTGAGTGCTTACGAAAGTTTTCGAGAAACAGAGTGTCAGTCTTTTTGCAGTCAGTATCTAGGAGTATAACTATGCACTGATAGTGCAGCTAAACATAGCGATAAAACCAAGTTTTTAATTACTACTTAGAATCGCCAATCCGCGGCGGTGATTAAGCCCGTTGGAAATGGAACACAAACATCTTAAGCTGGCTAAATAAATGGGGTGAGTGTATGTACTTTAAAATAGAGTGTTCCGATGTTTAAATAAATTGTTTGTTCTATGATTTTACTGACAGTAACTATAGAAAGTTGAAAACGCTTTATAACTGTTCCGATGGGCTTTCCGATCACTGAGCAATGAAAACATGAGATTTCGGCGAAATTAAGAAAATATTTTGAGGCTCAGGTTTCAGGACCTCACGAAGTTTTCATTCATCATCATTTTATTACAGTTGTATTTTTATTATTAGTTATTTTAATGCAGGGTGAAAAAATCACAACGCGAAGAAGCATAACTTACCATAGAACCATTATTTCCGAAGTGATTTCCATTATTTTTAAGGAGCGTTTGAATAGGTTCTTTAGCAAGCAAGGCTACTAAAAACCCACTGGTTATGACAGGCCCTCTCTTAGAGTCGGCAAGTCTGGTCTTAATCACCACGCGTTCTCACCGCGTATTAGCGCTTTCAAGCGATTAGTGATGTCTATGATTTGAGAATAATTTCCATAATATTATAACTGAACCGTTAACAGCCGTTTTGAGCACAAATTCACAAAGCAATTCATAGATGCCCAGCGTGGGGATTATGGGCATTACCCCCCAATGATAGCATAAACTTGTGCTATGGCGCTCATTAGGGGAGAGCTGTGTCCAGTAGTGGACTAATATAGCCTGAAGAAGAAGAAGAATTCATAGATGGCGCTTACAGCCTTGGCCAAAGAAGAACCGGTTCTTTTTCAAATTCATTTTATTTTAATGGGAATAAAATGGATATCACTTGAATTTGTGCTGAAAACGGCTCATTCAAGTGATATCCATTTTATTCCCATTAAAATAAAATGAAATCGTCACATTTAGCTCGCAAACAATCTTCCGTCTACCATTACAGTTTTTTGAACGCATTTTGACTTGTTTTCCAACGAATATATACCTTGCTGTTTCAGAAGATCCATATCTAGATATCATTGGACCATTTAGTCGAATATGTTCTTCGGCACAATATCTATTACTGCAAGTATTTACATTGATTGCTCTAGGTAGATCATTTAATAAAACCCTGTCAAACACATAACATACATTGGTATTGCTATCGACTGAAATGTTCAATACGGCCCGAAGGCGGCGGCTTACATTTTACATTGTACATTGACATTCAGCAAACAGAATGTAATTCTTTACGTTGAAATAAAATGATTTGAATTTGAATTTGATCTCGTCATCATTAATGGTAGAATCATAATATTTAGATAGTATTGATGGTCTTAGGGAATGTATTTGAGCTTTGTCATTATTAGTAAGCATACAGTGCAGTAATTCACAGAATGCATTGACTGAAGTTTTTACTTTATCATTTACATTCACACTGTCCTAACATGCTACAGCTATAGCATGAGCAACCAAATCAAATGCACGTGAGTGTATTAACAAGCAAATAGAATCTATAATTGACTGAACAACTATGACCGTTTTTCAAAAATGTTACTTCATTTGGAGAAGTCAATTTTCTTTCAGTTGTATCTCTTCCTTTTCAATCGTTGCGGTTGATTTTAGATTCTTTCTTGATTATAGTGTTCTATAATTTTATATTTTTTACTGTTTAGCAATCCGCGCCAATTTTCGCAGTCAATTGGATCCTCATCGAATACTGATTCAATCGGAAAAAGAGACTTCTTGCTGAGTTGCATCTTGAAATTTTCTTTTTGGTAGTCGCCTACGTTGTAGTGGAGCTTAAACCTTTGATCCCCAGTGTTAATGTACCTTTCAATGAGTCGTGATATTCCACAAGAAAATCGTCAACTCTTAGTCTCATATGAATTTTTATTAACAAAGAATTCTTGATAACGTTGAAATAATTTTCACAGTTACTACTGATATTCGATAAAATATAGCTGTTAAAAAATTTACTGATGACATTAGAGAACAATGGTAACCGAGATATTAGTCGTTTAAGAACACAAATACATTCTGGAAGGTAATATGGATTGGGTAAATCGCCTGGGGCTTCCAAAATCAAAATAAGTTCGTTGAAGATACTCTTGCAACCAATAAACATCGCCGTAAACAAACTCTTGATCTTTTTGGCCCTTTTCGGTTTTCTTTCTTACATCGCTGTCATTCTTAACGACCTCTTGTGTGTCTTCAAGTTCATTGGATGAATCAATATTATAAATTATGTCTTTAAACCTGCGTGTATTAACTGAACATGTAGTATAGTCTTTCATATTTTTTCCTGTGCACTTATGAGCTGAAAAAACGATCAAATCCCACACTATCTGCTTCATTATTTCATAGTTTTCACATGATATACTTCAGGCTGTTTAGGTAAAACATTTTTGCAAATGGATTTAAATCTTTAAGACATGAAAGTCGTGACAATGTTTTGCAAAAATGGAAGGTGTCATGTCTCACAAAACAAGAAGGCATTTCAATAGATTTCTTTTTGAGCTATTTAAAGCAATGTTCGATATAGTCTTTAGAATAATTGAACTTGGTGAATGCAGTAACTACAGCTGATTGCAAACCAGCTTGTACATCAGTTACTGCTTCATTTGGAGGAGTTACAAAAGCAACCCATGATTTTAACCATTTTGCAATTGTGTCTGCTGATTCGAGTATCCGAGACACAAATATAGGAAGATATGTTTATAATTGCTTTTGTCTATGAAATTTTCATCGCTTTTGTGTTTTTTACCGACCTTTTGACAAATGGATCCTGCATCTGCATCCTGCATATAACGCCACACAAATACGATAATTTTTCCCACATATTTCTTTTTCTTATTCAGTCAGTCAATTTTCTTATTCAGTCCGTTACTGCGTCCAAAATAGCAAATAGAACGGTCGAGCGGATACTATATGAATGACCGATGAAAATGGCGATGTATTACTTAGCTTGACCAAACTAAGAATCGGATTTATTATGCAAAATGTTTTCTTTTCTAGATTCACACTTAATTTGCGTCAGTGTTTGGTATTTGGGAATAAAAGATGACTCAGGTTCATCATCTTCAAGTCCTACAGAATCATTAGCAACCTCTGACCTCACGACAACAGAAGCTTTATTATTAAGACGTTTACTCAATCCTTGTCGTTGATATCTGGTCATACGCAATTTTTTGCCAGGATCATGTTTAAATTTTTATCAAAGCCCTTTATGATGCAATTAACGCTCATGAAGTTATCAGTATTAGGAGTGGTCATACTATCACTTCAACGGAAGCCGCGCATTGATTGCATATCCATTGCATTTAACATATCCAGCTTCATATGACGGCCTCGGTGGCGCAGCGGTTTGGCACGCTGACTGTAAAACCGAAGGTCTCGGGTTCGATCCCCGGCCGGGTCAAACTAGGAAATGAACTTTTGTAGTTTGTCTCGGGTCTTGGATGTTAACTATGTGTTTATTGTATTAAATCTATCGTCGAGTTAGCACCTATAACACAAGTCATTTAGTTGTACTTAGTATAGGGCTAACGAGATCTGTGTAATATGTCCATGAATATTTATTTATTATTATTTTATTATACATGTGGTGAGTTTTCATGCACTAAGTACAAGATAAGGAAGTATGTGACCAATTTTCTTGACAAGTCCACTTATTTTGAGGCAATATTATTCGACGTTGAAACACAAGGTTTGGTTTTTAGAGTCATTCCTGTGGGTGTAAAAATCTTGGGTTCGGTTTCTTGCCATTTGTTAACGTCCATTAAAAATCATACTGTATGTAACAGTATGCACGCACAGGTATACTGGTCACTCTATCTGTCAATTTTATTTCCCGGAACCCCGTTTTTTTAAAGGAACACAGAATTACAAGTAATCTTATATACTTTTTCCTGTATTTATGATATTTTGTAATTCTGTCCTGTAATTTTGTATAAGTCATTTATGACGTAGAGCATGTTTCTGAATTGAGAATTTTGCTAAGTTAATACTTAACTGTAGTGCTGTCTCTTCGAATTTCTCAGCAAAGAGCGTGACAGTACCAGACTTAAGTATTTTTTTTTAAATTATTTATTTAAAGTAAGAAAAAAAAATACATGCAATATAATGCCTCCCATCCCCCGAAACCGACAAGGTGTCTCTGTGGATTGGGTTTAATAGTCACCAGCTTAACATGTTGTTGGAAATAGTATAATACTAGTGCTATGCTCGGCAAATAGCTTGAACAAACTCAGAATGAGTTTGCGATATACGCGCAAGAGCAAACATATTCAATTTTAGTCATTGTTGTTAGTTTGACTAAAACTTAGGAGTCTTATTAATAAAAAGTCAGTTCACTAAAAGCACTGTTAAAGTAGCCTTACAAGATGTTTATAATAGGTCTAAACAAAAACGTCATTAATAAAACAAAATCCTCATTATAACTGTGCTACAAACCTGCTATAACTTAAAGTTGATATGGCCCTACTTTAACTCTACTACAAACTTGTTATAAGCGATATTTTAATCTGTGATTGCAAAACCACAGATTACAAAAGTATGCACTTATCAAATTGTCGTTTGTTTGAAGTGGTTTTTCGTGAAATTGTGATAATAACTTGATTTTCCATCTGCGTGATTTGACACTTCCACAGACTTAAAAGAACGAACGAATCTTAGAACGCGACGTTGCCAAATTGACAGGTAGTACCTAAAAGAGCACTTTAGTTACAGTTGGATTGTTGTCCTTTTATTAATAAGGAAAAGTTAGAGCGTACTATAAGTCTAATAGAGGAATTTACCTAAAGTGCGCTACAAGCACAATATAGGTCTTTTTTATTGATAAGGCCCTAAGTCTATAGAAGTCCGACTCACATCACAACGTCGGCCGCCGTAGTGAAATTCTCAATTCAGAAAACAGCCCTTAGCTTATTAAAATTTTGTTAATTCCTAAACATTTCTCACCGCTAGATAATAATTTAGTATGCGACAAGAGTGAAATAGAGTATCATGTAGAGTAACTATAACTTTTAGAGTGTCACTGGATATGTTACTCCAAAAGATACAAAAAAATATATAGATAGGGCAAAGTAGCCTATACAGGCTGAAGTAATCTCTATAATATTAAAATGAATCGATGAATGTGTTGGTAAGCGCAAATCTCGAGAGCAGCTGAACCGATTTCACTAATTCTTTTTTTAGAATATTCCTTGAATTACGAGGCTGGTTCTTGCGGAGAGGAAAAAAAATAAAAAATAAAGAATCCACTGTTAGGCGGTACGAAATTCGCTGGGTCAGCTACTAATAAAAAAAATCACTTATTTAGAACATTACTTTTTAGTACAGACGTAAAATAATATATTGGTCCAGTCCATCCAAAGGTTCTCTGGAAGCGATCACTTTTAGTGATTACCGCCGTCTGTACTCTTAGGTTAAGAAATATCTGTGTAATTTATGTACAATAAAGTTTCCTCTATCTATCTATCCAAAATAAAAGTATCTTATTGTGTTAATGTCTCGCGACTTATATATAGATGACTGTTATGTGAATGTTAAATGGGCCTAATCGCGATTATTTGTTAGATATATTGTAATTACCTTTATTCCTGGAAATGAGACCCGATTAATAAATCACTACAGTCAGTATAAAGTCACTACGTAAAAACTACTTGTTCTCATAGATTCGAGTTTGTATCAAGATATTTTTAGGAAGTTCTTTAGAAACTAGATCAGCGTATTCAATAGCTACTGTTCACATACGTTTAGTTTGCTACAGCTTCACCTTACAATCGTGGTGTATGTCTACGTTCCACTGTAGAGTATGGGCTTCTTCTCAGAGAAGGTATGTGAACAACGCAAGCACGCGGGTTTCCTCACGATGTTTTCTTTCCGTATGGTTCTTACAAATTTACAAACTTAGGCCGGCTTAAGCCAGCGCTCTCTGATAATATGTTTTTTATACAGCCTAGATACGTCCCACTGCAGGCTATGTGCTTTGACTGAGGGAGAGAGAGTATGGGCTTAATTACCACGCGTGCCCACCGCAATTTAAAGCCCTAAGGTATGTGAACATCTCAGGCATTCAGCATTCCTCATTATGTCTTACTTCACAGTTAGCGAGTGGTATTGCTACTATAACTTCAAAAAATGTACGTAACGTAGAAAACAGTCATTAATTAATACATTCCGGGATTTGAACCCACAACATTCTGAATGTGAGGGCGGTTCTATTAGGCTGTTACAGGAATTGTGTAATTCGGAAGTAACCTTGAAACTACATAGTTATTGTTTGTAACTACAATTCGAAATCATAAAAAAATACGAAAAGGGTTTTTCAAATAATTTTTATGTCCACTTTAGTAGAATACTTATTTAAGCTAATTTCCGAACTAGTTTACTTATTTTCTAACCTTAATGTTATCAGGTCCCCTGATAGCCGGAGGCAAATTTACAAGACTGTTGAAGCCAAGGTTCATGATGGCGATCTTAGCGGCGCGGTTCGTATTCTCTTGTCTGATAGTTCCGTGGCTGATGACAATGACGAGACTTTGGACTCCTTACGCACTAAGCACCCGGCCCCAAGTCGTGACTTGAACTTTCCACCTGAACCCAACAGCTCAAGTGAATTCTTGTCCGTGGATGCAGCGGACGTTAAGTATTCAGGCTATTGGCACTTTTAATAATGGTTCAGCGGCGGGCTTGGATGGGATCCGTCCAGAACATCTAAAAGAATTGACATCTGGGCGGGGGATAACGGTCCTATTCTTCTTCGGTCTCTTTGCAACCTAGCTAATTTCATGCTGAGGGGTATGGTAAATAGGAAGGTGTGTCCGTATTTATATGGTGCTTCCCTATGTGCATTAAAGAAGAGAGATGGTGGGATCCGTCCCATTGCTGTCGGCAGCGTGCTTCGCCGACTGGTGGCTAAACTTGGCTGTTATGCAATTAAGGATGTCATGGCAATGCATTTACAACCTCAGCAATTGGGATTTGGCATACCTTTGGGTTGTGAAGCTGCAATTCATGCCACCCGGGCCTTTGCTTTTTTTAGGAGCGGTTCCAATGACATTGACAATTGTCAAAATGGACATAAGCAACGCATTTAATACTGTCGAGCGGGATGTTGTTTTAAGCAAGGTTAGGGATAACGTTCCTTCTCTTTACCCGTTTCTCCATCAGTGTTATTCGAGACCGAGCAACTTGTTTTACGGTGATAACCTGGTAGAATCACGGGTGGGAGCGCAACAAGGGGATCCTTTGGGCCCTCTACTTTTCAGTCTGGCCATCCAGGATGTGGTGTCCTCTTTGCGTTCACCATTAAACGTGTGGTACCTGGATGATGGAACCTTGGGAGGTAGTCCGGAGATAGTCATGGATGACATTGCTACTTTAGTTCATGCTTTTGGGTCCATAGGACTACACTTGAACGCTCAAAAGTGCGAATTGTTTCCATGTTCCGTCCAACTGTCCCGGGAAGTTCTGTCACTGGTAGACGCTTCGGTACCAGGTATTAGAGTGGTGGATAAGGTGGATTTTACACTGTTGGGCGCGCCTGTTTTTCCGGAGGGCGTTTCAGGTGTCGTACTGTTGAAGATGAAGGCATTAGCCCTCCCTTGGCCCACGTTGCTCTTGCAATTTTGCGCAGTTGCCTGTCCATCTCAAGGGTGACATACACTCTCCGTACTGCACCAGTGTGGTTGTGCAGAGAAGAGTCTCAGCGATACGACGACACGCTCAAAGACTTGCTGGAGAGTGTGTTAAATATTGAGATGTCTGCATTCCAGTGGTCTCAGGCTGCGCTGCCCGTAAGACATGGCGGGTTGGGTATTCGTCGTCTGCGGGATACGGAACTGCCGGCTTTTTTGGCCTCCTCGCGGGGGGCGTTGGACCTGGTCACTCTTATTTTACAATTCAATGGTGACGAGTTACACATCCCTTTTGCAGAGGAGGCTTTGAGGCTATGGCGGTCTCGGTGCCCTGACAGTGATGTGCCGGAGGAGCCTGATCGGCAGCGTGCCTGGGACGAGGAGATGTGTCGGGTGACTTTAGGTGAGTTGTTGGAGCAAAGTTCGGGATCAGAGCTGGCGCGTTTGAGGGCAGTTTCCCAGCCGGACTCTGGGCTGTGGCTCCATGCGGTGCCCTCGCCGCAATTAGGGACTCTATTAGACGACAGTTCCTTGCGGGTCGCGGTAGCGCTTTGATTGGGCTGTGGCATTTGTCAACCACACCGTTGTGTTTGTGGTGCGGAAGTGGATTCTCAGGGTCGGCATGGGCTCCACTGCGTTCGAAGCGCGGGTAGGATCTCGCGGCACAATTCCATTAATGACATCGTTCGGAGGGCGCTTGTATCTGCTGACATTCCTTCGGTTCTTGAACCACAGGTACTGTATCGGAGCGATGGCAAGCGTCCGGACGGTCTCACTTTGGTTCCGTGGGAGAGGGGTCGATGCCTGCTCTGGGATGCCACTTGCGTCTGCACATTTGCACCCTCACATGTGGGCCATACGGCTGTAACCCCTGGGTCTGCTGCAGAGGCGGCTGCTAGGCTCAAATGCATAAAATACAGTCAGTTGATGAGCAGCTATTTTTTCGTGCCCCTGGCTTTGGAAACCACTGGGGTCTGGGGTCCTTTATTAAAGAGGTAGGTCGTCGTCTGAGGAACCGCGGTTTGGACTACCGCTCCGGAGCATATTTGATGCAGAGGATATCCCTAGCAGTGCAGCGCGGTAATGCTGCTAGCGCTATGGAAGTCTTTGGGTCGGATATGTCTTGGGGCGGTTTGATTGACTAATCTTATTTTGTTTGTGTTGTTTGTGTAATTTTGTTTTTTTTTGTGTTTAAATGAATATTTAGCTTATATACTAATATTATTTTATATGATATGACGATACTGTTGTGGATTTATATAGCTTATGTTATTATTTTGTTTGCATGTGACATTTTTCAATAAATATTGTATCACCTTAATTGACTTACCTGATTAATTTTTAGTTCACACCTGTGCTCTAGAGCACACCTAGGTGTGGGTACAAAGGATTAATACCGATCGATCGATTTAGTTCAAAAAACTTCCTAACATTTTTGTAAACTTGTGCCAAGAGGAAATTGATTGAAAATACTTGAATGTCCTTGCCTATTCACAATTGCACAGGGTATCCTAGTTTAGGAGCAGGACAAGTTATTGTGTTGTGTGGAAGTTATTATTAGATATTACTATTTACTTGTTTTTAGAGGCTTTACTTTTGTGTAGCCCCAACATTGAGACTTCAACTGAATTAGCTGCCTAGAAGAAGTTTTACTTCTAAAGAAAAAAAAACAATGAGAAACCTTACTGCTCTTTGAATTAGCATAAAGTCATGTCGAGTTTTGCATAATCAAGAATTTCCTTTAGTCCGCGCCGCTTGAGAAAGTTGGACTTTTACATTATTTCCACTACGAGTTCTTATTCATTCCATTGAAGTCATTAACAAACCTTATTAAGATGAAAAAAAAACCCTACTACAAAAGCCTTAAATGAGGCCTATATGAGTCCTTTGAATATTAATCTCAGCAGGCGGCACCAAAATTACCTACAAAAAATTCAATCAGAGGTCCCCAGAGGGCAATAAAGTTCTCCAGACAAGACTTAACGTAGCAGACGGAATTTGTTTAGTTGTGTTTTACATACATACATAACCTCACGCCTGTATCCCAGAGGGGTAGGCAGAGACCAGGGACTGACACTTGCCACGATCCTGATAGATCATTCATAAGTCGTTGCATGCACGCACGCCGGTTCCTTGTACTTTTTCCTTCGTGTTTTAGTGATTAGGATACCACATCTCAATGAACTTTTCAAAAAAATTGGGTGTGTTTATGGAAGTATGTTTAATAGGGTTTTGTTTGGAGTTGCGTATGAATGCATTGTAACGTGATTTTTACTTGTTCTTGTGGAAGTTAAAAGAATCGAAAGAGTGCTTCTCAATTTCTTAGAATAACGGTTTTATTTTATTAACTATAATACTAAAAATAAGTGTATTAAAAACAATGAATCCAAAAAGTGTTTCTTAATTCATAAGAGTAACGGTTTTGCTTTAAGTATTAATTATTATACTAAAAATAAGACGTAGACAAATAATTTGAATACATAGAGTGCTTTTTAAATTTTAAGAATAACGGATTTGTTTTTAACATATTTTAAACTTTCGTGACTTGTACACATAGAATATTTTCGAGGCTTAATCATCATCGTGGTCTTCTCGTGACCACGATGACTGTAACGTCGAGGTAATATAGCAAAAAATACTACGCGATTAAGCCCCGAAAATATTCTAACTATGGATTTGTTTTTTTTTTATTATAGTCGGTTTAGTGTCCCACTGCTGGGCAAGGGCCTCCACTTTTGCTCTCCACTCCACTCTGTCCTCTCTCTATCTGTAAATTTTATTAATTATTAGTACTAAAATGAAGTCGTAGAAGAAAACCACGATTATCATGTTTAACATCGCTTTCGCTTTTGAGGTGGGCACGGTCAAACCGGTATTAATGACAATAGTAATACACACGTCGTAATATTACTTCACGTCGACCTTTCCAGTCATTTTGTTAATTGTTTGTTTGGACTGACGACTCTCCCCTTGGGGCGTATCTTTGTTATTCATCCAAGATTAATTGGCCCTTATTAGTAATATACCTTATAGGTATTGCTTTTGCACCAACCAGTTCAACTGTAAACTGAGATGAGTACGTATCATAATACCGAACTTAAAAACGCCGCATGTTACAGAACCTACGAATCGAATGACGAATGTCAAAATAACGAATGCTCATTTTAATCAATTCCTACTTTCGTGATAATTGTGCGTAATCCCAAAAGTAGGATTGACCGTATGTTTGTAAAGCCGAGGATCAGAATCCCAATGTTTCTTATCCCGTTTGAAAGCTCGAATGTTGAAACCCCGTTGCCTATGATTAATCCCGAACCCGACTACACAGACCTTACAGGACCTGTATTTATCAATTCTTTTATCAAATTAATGGTGGCAAGAAAGTCACAAAGAGGGGGGTAGCGCCCCCCTGTACCCACCCTACTTTATTTTACGTTTTGTTACTTTCTTGCCACCTTTTGTTTGTTGAAAGAACGCGACTCCGTCCGCGTGGACTTTAGTTATTCAGCATGCTTCAATAAAAGGTGCAGATGACTGGAAGAGATCACTTTTAGTGATAAGGCCGCCGTCTGTACTCTTAGGTTAAGACATATCTGTGTAATTTCCATTTTTATGTACAATAAAGTTTTCTCTATCTATCTTTCTGATTATTGATCATTGCAAAACAGACTTTATGGGGAAACTGCAGTCTTTTAAATTCGAATGGGTACTCCGATGGAATAAGTGGTTTACGGGGTACCTATATATACCGATTCACCTCTAGCACAGCCAGTAAATACAATGGCCTGTTACGTTTTTATGTAAAACTTTCACGCGCAACCTGGTCCCATTGCACAAATTGGGAGGATTAAGATTTCGCGGTAGTGGTACTGGAGCACCAACTTTAAGGATAAGACGTGTGTGAGACGGTAGACCAGGTGGGTTCAGGGTATTTAGGGACTCTACGGGATAGTGTACTGCATCATCCATGTGCACTACAGTGACCACAGACTAATCAAAAGATGAGATTAATCTCACACAAAGTAATTAGTAGCGTTGGTGCATCTGGCACGCCGTTTTTTCTAGTTTTTACTTCTTTCCTTTTCCTAGTAGCCGTTTTGGCGATGACAGGAAGAAGTGAAAGAGAGGCGGGCTCTGAAATTGGCACGGCGACTTAATTCCGTACATATACATAAAAATGGCCATGAGATAGATAATGTGAAAAGCGTAGTCATCACACGGGGTTACCTGTAGTACCAACACTAAATATAGGTAAACTTCAAAGACGTACGGAAAGAGTTGCCCTGTCGCTTCCAGCTCACATAAACTACCATAAGTAGGAGAGCGTGACATGTCAATACAGCGTGACATGTCCCAGTTACTACATCTCCTAATCCCAGTTGGCTACTACATGGCTAACGATTTGCTCACGTACCTCCCTAGCCATCACCTGTGTGTCATACAACAGATATGACATGGCCCGAAACAGACAGATAATAGGAACTGCAGTGTGGGCCACCATAGGTTCATCAATTTGTAATAACTCAACAATCGTTGCATGTGAGGGATAACAAACAATAAGTAAATATCAAAGGTTCCACTCAACAACCAAGAAATTAAAACACCGTAAACGAACGAAGAGTAATATTATGCCAAGACAGAATGGCTTTTACGTCGACTATAAAAGGTAATATTATATAGTGTTAATAAGTATATAGTTTAATAAAAAAATTGACGATAAAATATCACCTCACCGTTTGAGACAACCCCCACCTTCTCCACGTCGGGATTGAATTTGAAAAAATCCGGTCTTATTCCTTGCCTACATTATGTATAGACCCTCTGTTCAAAATTTCAGCTTTCTAGGTCCAACGGCTTAGGCTGGGCGTTGATGAGTGAGTCAGTCAGTCAGGACTTTGAATTTTATATGTATAGAAGATATTCTAATATGTACTCAACAAAGTAGACTCAACTTTGTTGAAAATTGGGAGATAGAGAATGATTCTATCAAATAATACAGTACGCAGCATAGGCCACATACCTGCTTGCTGGCCCGACGATCTGATCAGATAGCACTGAGCATAGCCGAGGATAGAAAGAAACGGCGTGCCTCGGGGGAGACGTATGTCCAGCAGTGGACTAATACGACCTGATTTGCGGTTTGCCGAATATTATGGCTTCTCTGAAAGAATAATACAGCTTAACCGTTTGACAGACGAGTTGGCTAATTTTTTATTGTTTTTGGACTAACTGTGGTTCAATTTGAGGTGGTAAGTATTATGCCACTGCCTGCTAAAGGAATAACACTAGTGCCGGTCTTCACGTGCCCTACCTTATCTTTTACGACTCAATTAACTTTCTTTTGTTAAGGAGAAAAACTCCTTTCTGGATCCAGGAGGAATTTGGAAACAGTGGACCTTAAAAGCATAACCATCGCTTATAAGTACAGTCGACACAACATTAACCTTTATATTTTTGTTGCAAAGTCACCCGTCGATCTTGGCAGAAGAGTGTACTGATGTAAAATAAGTGCGTAGATGATTGTACCCCATGCTTATTTTTGTGCATTTTACTTTAAAAAATTGTCGTCTAAAATAGTATAGCTAACCCAGCCTTGCGAAAACTTTACACTGCTATAGCAGCAAAAATGACCGCCTTGTTGGGAATCACTTTGCCTGCTCATCGAAATGTAAATCCGAATGAGATTTTCTCGCGATAACCGCTTGAAAGCGTTCATTGAAAATGTGAAAGCATTTTGTTTTGCAACTCACAGTTTTAATTCAAGCTAAGTCAGCGAGCTCCTCAAGCTGATTGGCAACTCCTTTTACTACGATAGCGAACTTCGTTTGCCTTCGATACGCCAAAAAGAAGTTGAACTTTTAAATCATAATACAGTGTTGAATCTACAAAGTTCTTAGCGGAGTAATGTTTTTAAGTGCCTAGCAATCATTCCGGAATCGTCAACGCTGTTCGCTTCAATCAATCACTTAGCATGTTCAAGCTCGAGAACGATGCACTAACACCGCACCCAGACTTATGGATGCCGCATACTAGGCAGCAAAGCCTTGCCACCTTGTGGAATCGGCTACAGATGTATGTATGTATGTATTTATTAACATAAAAGAACACATTACATGTTATAAATAAGGTCCTACAAAACCAATTACTTGGTTTGACTGTGGGAGCAGTTTCGTTTACAATAGTTTTACCAGATATTTTTACTTTTTCCAGATATTATTTTTTTACGTAGCCTTTTTTAAATAATATTTGCATACTAGCATTTTCTTATAATAAGGATGAATTAGCAAAATTCTTAAAACTATTATTATTCTTCTATAGCCAGAACTTCGATAGCCAGACTTCCTAAACCGTCCAAGACCTTGACAAGTAGTAAGCGTGACAATGTGTGCATTAGCGACAAAAGAAGATCGCACAGGTGTTTAAAAGGCTAATCGTGTTAACTAGTGTAGCCTCTAAGTTTGCTCCACAATGCTCAGGAAATAGTCCATAACTCCAGTGCAGATAGCGTGCAGGAAGTGTCCGCTTGGCGTGCGGCATTGTCCTGGTGACCGCTTAGCCCCTACTCTTGAAGAATCAGAATCGCTGTAGAAAGTAACACCTGAAATGTTATGTAAATGAAATGGAAAATAGACTTCTCCAGGCTACTCCAGCCGGCAATGCTAGCTGGTTCAAATTGGTTTTATTTTTTAAGCTTTACTATATCTGCAGGCAGATGCTGGATGCTGCAAGCTGAAGACAGGGCGCTATGGCGCTCATTAGGGGAGGGCTATGTCCAGCAGTGGACTAGAATAGCCTGACGACGACTATATCAGATCAGTTCTAAATGGATGCTATGTTATATAAGGAAAAAGATACTCGTAAAGCAGTGTTAATTTTCTTCACTTAAGTCTTCGTGAAAGAATTTACGTATACAGGGCGTCCCAAAGTTATGGGCCATGAAGGGAAAGTACCTTAAATATCGTAGATAGGGTATTTTGCTGAAAGAAGACTTTATGTTATTTTTAAAAGCTATTAATTCTGCATTCAAAGATTTTCTAAAAATTACTTGCCTTGTCTGGGAATCGAACCGACTTAAATTAAAAAAAAAAAAAAACACCCCTACTTTTATAATGCCAATCGAAAGAATGGCCAAAAACTAATAACTCTTCTTAATCAACTTAGTATTTTAAAAGAAAGGAACAGCGTGAAATTAATCATTTTAATAAAATTAAAAACATACATGAAACTGCCGTAGTCAATTAACTTCAACTTAATTGACTACGGCAGTTTCATGTATGTTTTTAATTTGATTAAAATGATTAATTTCACGCTGTTCCTTTCTTTTTAAATACTATGTTACTTAAGAAGAGTTATTAGTTTTTGGCCATTTTTTCGATTGGCATCATAAAAGTAGGGGTGTTTTTTTTTTATTTAAGTCGGTTCGATTCTCAGACAAGGCAAGTAATTTTTAGAAAATCTATGAATGCAGAATTACTATCTTTTAAAAATAACATAAAGTCTTCTTTCAGCAAAATACCCTATCTACGATATTGAAGGTACTTTCCCTTCATGGACCATAACTTTGGGACGCCCTGTATAACTCGACAAATTTTTACTCATAAAGTTTCGAATCGCGGTTAACAATTTAACTTAAAAGTAAAAATTAAACAGATTTTGACTCCTGATAGCTATTAAATGTAAATTTAAATGTTGTGTAATTTAAACATGCATACATACCTCACGCCTGTATCCCAGACGGGTAGGCAGAGACCAGGGACTCCCACTTGCCACGATCCTGACCAATCACTTTTGCTTCGTCAACGGGTACTTTTTAATTTAATTTGTCATCTAAATCTTTAATGCTATTAGCCTTACTAGCCGCTTGGCACAAAGTTGGAACAGAGTTTGTGGCAAACTTAGAGGTATATCTTCAAGGGTCTTATTGAAGAATCGTGTGCAACACGCCATAAAGGATATCAAAGGATATATTAGTATAATATGGCAGTTTTGTTACGCCCTATTTTGGGGTCCATCTTGCGAGTTGTGAGTAGAGGTGCGGTGACACCTCTCGAATCATCTGTTGCGATCATGTGTGCCACTTAACACGTTCACTTACAGCTGGTTTAGCTATTCCACTAGATTGGGTGATTTGCTCGTTGAGGTGTCTTTTGTGGCACGTCGATTGACGGGGGCATGACAGTCAAGAGTGACTTCGGTGCTTGGTTATCGTAGTTTGTGGGTTGCTAGATTGTAGGTTAGTTGGTCATACACCAGAGCGGTGGTAGCGGAGCGGTGTAGAACGCCGGCTTCTCAATCGGGAGGTCGTGGGTTCGAAACCCGGCATGTACCAATGACTTTGTTTTTCTAAGTTATGTACATTTGTGAAATTATAGTAGCAATACTACTCGCTGACGGTGAAGGAAAACATCGTAAGGAAACCCTAGTGTCTGAGGTGTTAGCGTACCTCAGCGCTTGCTTGCTTGTACAATGGCCCAACTATGAGGCTAAGTGCGGAAATCTCAGGTCTAACTAACTGGTCATACACCGACGACGAAAATAGACGGAAATAGTACAATTATGGAAATGTTACCCAGGGAGTGAAAGTAACTTATTCAATGCCGAGACGGGGTTTTGCGCGAGGCTACCAGTAGTTCGAGGGGAGGGACCAACCCCCGGTTTCTAGTACAATAACAAGCTATTTCAGTTAACAGTTGTCAGTTGGTTTTTTGATACACACTTTGGCCAACTGACAGCTGTTAACAGTAGATTAACAGCTTGTTAGTTTACGAGAAACCGGGGCTAAGTCAATAACTTGAGGTAAACACTGGGCTTTACTTTACGAGTATCAGAAAAATATAATCAAAACTGTACATCTCGAAAAAACAAATGATCAGTTCGCCACTTTCCCGCCAATTTTTTTGTCTGTGCCCATTATTTTTCAATTACATCAGTAAGAAAATTGAAAATATTTTGCCTAAATATAGGTTATTAAAAAGAAAGCTAGAAAGTAAATTACAATAAAGTTATTAAAACAATATATATTGCCATTAAATAATACTGAACTTAATGTTATTTCAATTTGACATGGCGCCGTAACTGAGCTGCTTTGTAGAAAGACAGCCATAAGCTGATAACGATTCTCCCCTAGGGCTCAAAAGTATTACTTTCAATCCGCTCTTTGGGCAAGTTCAGACTTACTTTCAGAGCCATAGTTGTTTGTTATTCTCACAAAATAGATATCTGTTATCTCATTCTCTGTCTCGCTCTCTTCGTTCCCGGTCAATCAGTCAATTAGACGTCTCTAAAGGTGCTTTCATTTTTTTTTCTTGACACTGTGTTTATTGTATGAACTTAGAAACTAAATTACAAAACAGAGCACCCTTATAAACGTCTAATTGACTGATTGACCGGGAACGAAGAGAGCGAGACAGAGAATGAGATGACAGATATCTATTTTGTTAGAATAATACACATTAGCAATGAACTACTAGATTGCTTAAAAAGAGAATAAATATTTTTAAGGCGAGAGTGTTTCTTTGAATCTAGAGCGAAGCTAAGGCTTCTAAGGAAGATTCTTTCCACTGGTGGACGCTGCTTTTTATCACCCTCGATAAGTGTCACAAATAAGAATAGAATAATACCTATGTTTAATTACCACATGTTTCGTGTCCGATATTCTCTGGAGATAATAGAGTACTTTCACTACTTGAAGACACACAATTATTTTTATAAAAACTTCGTATGTAATTATGAACAACGGCAAAGAAATCCATTTTCGCGTGTTTAATTTTGTTCAAAACTTTTTTTTATTTAGATCGCGATCGTCCCTATACCATGATTTCTTTGGCGATTGAAACTTTTACTAGTAACATCCACATTCCAATTTCAAAATACTTTTCCTCCCTAATGATCAAAGAGCTACTTCGCTCCCTGTTGACGAGGACTAAACTATATACGAGGGGCGGCTGAAAAATTTTGAGCCTAAGTACTTCTAAGAATCACTAATGACTCGCAATGTGCATCACTAATTGCGCGTATTCTAAGTAGTATAAATACCAAGTTTCATGTCATTATCATCATTACGCTTCTAGTAATTGAACATTAAACAACACCATGTCTGAGTCATCCGCGCTTTGCACGAAATTGGAGTACAGAGCTGTCATAAAATTCCTCACCTAGAAGAACAAAACGCCGACAAAAATATTTGAAGAAATGTCTGCAGTTTATGGGAATTCTGCACCTTCATTTGCCACCGTAAAACGTTGGACACGTGAATTCAAACACGACAGGGAGTCGCTCGAAGATGATCCCAGGTCAGGACGTCCAAACACCGCCGTTACCGAAGAAAATATTGAAAAAGTGAAAAACCTTGTTCTCGAAGATCGGCGAATCAAGATGTGGCAGATAGCTGAATCCATAGGCATTAGCAAGGAGCGAATTGGTGACATTTTGCACAATCATTTGCACATGAAAAAGGTGTGCGCGCGATGGGTGCCAAAAATGCTCACGCCACTGGACAGGCAGCGTCGAGTCACAACTTCGAAGGAGTTTTTGGACATCTGTGGCGATAATCCTGACGATGTGTATCTCGCCTCGTCACTGTCGATGTAACATGGATCCGGCAGTACGATCCGGAGTCAAAACAAGAGTCAATGCAATGGATAGCAAAGGGAGAAAAGCCGCCACGGAAATTCAAAGTGGAAAGATCGGCTTCCAAGCTCATGGCCACTGTTTTTTGGGATTGCGAAGGAATTTTGTTCATCGACTACCTTCCCAAAAATACTACAATGAACGGAGACTATTACGCCGTATTGTTGACAAAAGTCCGTCAAGTGGTTGTCGAGAAAAGGAGAGGCAAACTGGCGAAAGGAGTCCTGTTTTTGCAGGACAATGCGCCCGTGCACACTGCCCGAGTTGCGAGACGTGCCCTCGCCGAAACAGGATTTGAAGAAATCAACCACCCACCCTACAGTCCAGATCTAGCTCCTAGTGATTATTTCCTTTTTTCAAATTTGAAAAAGGACCTCCGAGGACGAAGATTTTCCAGTGACGAAGAAATGAAGGCGGCCGTAAACGAGCATTTTGAAGGCAAAGACGGCGAATTTTTTTTTACCGGGTTAAAAGCTCTTTTAAACAAATGTAAGAAGTGTATTGAAATAGAGGGAGATTACATTGAAAAATATTTTTTTTATACATTTCTATCAGCATTTTTAATACCTTAGGCTCAAAACTTTTCAGCCGCCCCTCGTACCTAGGTCTTTTTGAATAGATGTTCGTTGGGTGCCACCCCACTCATTTGTCTGCCAGTACCTATTGTTATACATTTTTCATTAATCCTGTAGATGATTATTTTGATTTGTCTATTCATCCACTTGTTTACGAGTTTCGAATGAATAGTAAGTACTCTTAAAATATTAGTAAATAAAACACTCTATCTCACTTCGTACTCGTACTTACACCAGTAGTACATACTTATACCACTACCACTTCTATACTATGAACCACTTCGAATTCGATTCACAGTTAGAAACCAAAGGTGGAAAATCATGAATATTTACAATAATGTAACTGAAAATTTGTACGGTATTTTAGAATGCGCATCAGAACATGCATCGTTAGAACGTACGTAGAATATCGGTAGAACTTAGAATTTTTCGTGAACAAAAGTGACTACGTGATAAATTCATTACGTGCTGTTAAAAAAGGTACACATCCAGTAGGTAGCGAAGCTGTTAGCAAAACCATCGACTACCTTACGCATAAACTGCGTTGTTTTTATTGAGCTTGCCACCCTATGTTAGTAAGCAGTCGATGGGGTCGGCATGGCGCCGCCAAGTCTGCGTCCCGTCTCATCTCCGCCACGCAGCCAGTCGCGCCCCGCCCTCGCAGCTACACTATGCGGGTTTACAGCACCATTTTACCGTGTATTGTGTTACTATGGTTACCATACATCTATGCAAGAGCCGGAGGACGTGGCGGAGGACGTGGCGGCGGCCGAAGTGGCGGTAGAAGCGGCGGCCGAAGCTTCGGAAGAACGGGCGGATCCAAGAGTCATTTCAGTAGAAACAGCGGAACGAACTACCATATTAGCGCGCGACATGCGCACTTCAGCTACCACCCGCCTCAGAATATTAATTATATGTGTCGACACTGTGCGTCACCTGTCGCCTACCCCGTCTACCATGCCCCGTTGCCAACCTACGTCTACAAGTACAGGGAGTCCGGGAGCCGATATGGAGACCTACTCACAGGCCTCGCCCTCTACAACTTAGGTAGAGCCTCCAGCCACAGCACTCCATACAACCACTACTATCATAAACAATCTGTCGCAGACGAGTGTTCGATGCAAGTTGTCGATAGCAAGCATTTTGAGGAGACCCCAGTGCCGTGCTTTATGATGTCGACTTTTCTTGAGCGCGCGGCCGCCGAGCCTGACGGACCTCAATTGAATCAACTAGACATAACGTCTCCGCAGATCGATGTTCACAACTATATCAATGCCACTGGCGAGTCGCTGGAAGTGACGTCAGAGCAAGAGTGCGTTCTCTGGCACAATTCGACGATGAAGAAAGAAAGGAGCAAGGTTCCCTGCGTGTTGTTGGAGCGATATGCGGAGACTTTGAAGCCCTCTGGAGTGCCGGTCTATATCTGGTTACCAGTGCTATTGGCTACGGTTGTTGCCATTACCATTTGTTGTCAGTGTTTTTGCAGGAAGAAGGTGGATAGGAAAGAGGAGGCGCCTTTGAATGAAACAACAGTTTTAGGATACTCGTCTTACGTACCGTAAAATTAAGTGGTTAATAACTACGAGTATGTATAAACGACAGCACGTCAATTGTATACGTGCAGTTTACTCATAAAGTCTCATACTAAAACTGTAAAGTTTGAGCTGCTGTCAAGTTTACTAATCTCCTGATATTGTTGTACTTACTTATCTTACAAGCATATAGTGCCAAACCTTTACTGTACTAAGAAAGCCACCCGTACTTACAATAACATTTTAGTGTAAGAGCTTTGGATATGAACCTACATTTTGTTGAAGGGTGAACCTATTTGGTGAACGTTTATACGGTACTGAATGTTAAATACCTACTTTTTACTTCAGTGCCACTGAAGTCAGATGCGATAATTTTACATGTTGCTTTCATAACGCTATAACATGAAAAATAAAAAAAAGTAGAGGCGTCAAGAAAGTATTGCTGAAATATTCATAACGTATTTCATAGGACCTACTCATAGTTAGGTATATGTCAGGTAAGCCAGACAATGTCATTGAATAATATGTAATTCCGACAAAAGTAAACAAATATAGGACTAGATAGGATAGGAAATATATTGTGATAGGACGGCTCGTAAGTTTGCAGCATTTTATGAAAGAAAAAAAACATTTACGTAACTTTATTTTACACCTAATGGCATTTCCACATTTGACACAGTTTTTTCAGTCAACAAAATAAAGACAGCATCATGTCCGTCACTTGAACACACACATTGACCCATTTAATCTTTCGTCGAAATGTCTACTGTCATAATTTAGCAGTCTATTAAAAGTTCGAAATAATGTTTCGTGATAAATAAATTGTAATTTTGTTCGTCCCACTGGCCGTGGGACGGGGATGAGGGAAAACTTTTTATTCGGGACATCGGGTGCGCCTGAGGAGTCGGGGGTATGACTTTCGTTCCAGGGCATACCTGATGCAAAGGATCTCCCTGGCGGTGCAACGAGGTAATGCTGCTAGCGTCATGGGAACTTTTGGGTCGGGTGTGTCCCGGGGCGGTATTTTTGATTAATTTAGTTTAGTTTTTTTTATTGTGTATGTGCTAGTTTTTATGACGGAGCTTTGTGCGAATTTTCAGATTGTGTAATGCCTCTGTTTATGCTCATTAAAATAAGTTGTATGTAGGTAAATTGCGGTGAAGATATTTTCTGACTTGGTAACGTTGAATTGTGGCCGAGATGTCTCCGATATCTGATCTCGGGTTGTAACAGTTTGTTAAGAATAATTAGGTGGTTGAAGTAGGGAGATTAGAATAGCATCTAATTAACTCGGTACAGCTTTATGTAGCAGAAGCGCGCGGTTGCCAACTCGAGGTTATAAAGTAACATGCAATTCTAGTCAGAATTTTTCATAAGAGATCTTTTTTATTTGAGTATTTATTTTACTTATTACTTAGTACTTATTTCTTTAATTTTTATATACGACCATATAAAAATTAAATAAACAAATACTCCAGGTTGATAGTATTTTGAGTGGCATATTTCATGCGAATCAGACTGAACATTTGGTCCACTTTTTTGCTGATTGAACTGAGCTTTAGATTTGGGCTTGATAATCCTTTATATTTCGAAACAACAATAATATAATGGCCAATATTAGTCTCATCTAAATTAGTAAACCAGTAACGTACAAGTAGAGTGCTATCTTTATATGCAAGGTGTATGATCTGCATCTTTCAATCAAATTATTAAAAAAAATGTTACGGTTTTGCTTAATGCAAGTATGTCTTTTTTTATCATCAACCCAACCTCACTGAGACAGTATGGCGGGGTTTTCACTTTTACAAGTCTTATTTATAAAAATTGAGTATTGTAGGTAATACAGGATTGCGGACTTCTTTAGAGCAAAACGTTAATTTTTATTAAAAGCTCTCTTAAGTAACACAAAGGAAGCAATTTTTGATTTGATTAATACTTACATATTACTTGTTTTTTAACTTAACCTATTTTATAATTTAATATTGTGCTAACATCTATCTGCTTTAACTCCCTAAATTACAACCATAGAGCCGGGGAGTGCTGAAAACCAGCGTTGGTAACTACGTACGTTAACTTAGTGGTAACCAACATGTTAGCTAGGCTCTCTCCTTTTACCAAAATGATTAGACGCAGTCTAAACAAAACAATGTTGATTGTCTGTTGATACTATTTTTGTTAATTGTTGTGTGTTTTGGTAATAAACGATTTCTATACTATTCTATTATATTGTCCTCTTGTAAAACTTTATTTTAATAATGTAACTTTATGTATGTTTATAATTGCTGTATGTAATTGTTAAATATGTCCTGGTGTGATGTAAGTATATCATTATTAACTATAAGTATGTGTTATCAATATTCATATTTACACCAATTATCTGTCTCACATTTCCTTCAGCAACCTTCCAACGTCTGTTGTCCGGAATAAATTACTTTAAGCAATTGCTGCTAAGCCAATTGTACTGTAATTATTTTATGTTTATTTTTTTAGGAAAAACGAAACATCTGGTGTTCAATATTGAGTATTGGGAGAACTTGCAAAAAAAAAACTTAGTCTCACAGGAAACGCCATGCAATTTTAGTCACCTAGAGTACTAGTCGTAAAGTAATTTTAGTCACGTGGTACAAATACGCTCCATACAAATCTGGGGTAAACTGTGACATTACTGATACATAATCTCACGCCTATATCCGTTGGGGTAGGCAGAGACCAGGGTTGCAATTTTACGAAATTAACAAAGCTCTTTCGCTTCATCAACGTTAAGTCGCTGTACACTCTGTTAGCTTTTAGAATATACCTTGGCTGCGATCGGAAAGAAACTGAACTTGAAAAAGATGACGAAAAATGAAATACCGAGAGCTCTTGTATGTACCACGTTTACTTTGTCACTGAAAATATTTACAATTGTTTTAGAACACTAGAATTTGACCGATATTTGAATTTAAACTAAAACCAAAGAGAAAGAAGGCGGTGTCGGTCGCCAACATGGCCCCCGACGGTGTGAAGCACCAAATACCTATTGGCCGGCGACCAGCAACGCTACCTTGCGCGAGGGACGACGCAGCACACCTCCCGTTGTAGCAACATCTACGACTCGGACAATATTATCTTTGCCCGGATAGGTTGCAGCTATTCGGCCACGAGGCCAACAGCTCCTAGGCAGAGTCCCATCAGCTATAAGCACCAGATCGCCAATCTTCAGCTGCCTTGATTTCGCTATCTCCTTGCGTGGGATGAGCTGTGGCAGGTATTCTTTGACAAAACGCTGCCAGAAGTGGTCGGCAAGCCTCTGCGCCTTTCTCCAATTTGCGCATCCGTACAGGTCTGCATCTTCTAACAGTTTCAACTGAGGGCCACCGCTGGAACTTCCAATGAGGAATGAAAAAGGTGTGATTGCATGGTCCGACTCGTCGTCGACTGGTACGTGCGTGAGCGGTCTAGAGTTCACGACACACTCCGCCTCCAAAAGAAGAGTGTGTAGGACCTCCTCCCTCAGAGTTCGGTCCTTCAGTGTCACCGAAAGAGCGTTCTTGACCGATCGCACCATACGCTCCCAACATCCACCCATAAACGGTGCAGACGGCGGCGTGAAGTGCCACTCAAACTTTTCATTCGCACAAAAATTGAATAGCTCTGGGAGAATCTTAGTTGTGCCAACAAATGATGTTCCATTGTCTGAATAAATGTGCGATGGGCAGCCTCTCCTTGCAATAAACCGTCGTAATGCCATCAGGGCAGAGTCTGAAGTGAGGTTCTCCACGATCTCAATATGAATGGCTCGAACTGTCATGCAGGTAAAAAGTGCAATCCACCTCTTAGCGGTCCGCCTGCATATTGTAACGTTTAAAGGCTGTAACACCCCACCCCGAGTACTTAAAGACTTTAATCCACTTAAGAAGAAAATACGTGCAATAATAATTAACCTGCTAAAAGAAGCTATGATGCAAAACACTAATGGCCAACTGTGATCGTCTAGTCTAATGAGAACCCTTCGTTGTGAACGTATTAGTAACCTAAGCTCTTTTAGGATATGAGATTGAGTAACGAGAGTGTGTAAGAGATCCGTCTAAATACAAAAGCAGAATTTAGATTAATGAACAGGAACCAAAGGTTAGCTTAAAGCAAATAAATATAAATGAAAACAGCAATCAAGCGAATGAAATAAGCGAAAGCAAGATATGATTTAGAATAAATTAAATAGATAATAGGTTAAGCTGAAATTAAGTTGAAAGAAATAAAACTAGGATGAAATATGTAACTCTTACAAAACTACTTCTAAATAAATAAAATATAAAAGTACCAAATAAACCAAATGTCATACAGCAAACACGTGAGTGTTATAGTATAACGTCCCCTACCAAAAAGGCCGGTTAAGACAGACATTATTAGCCGACTATGTAGATAAGAATGGATTAATATGAGATGAGTACAATACTCGGTTATCTACTAGTCGATAGTGCTAATTATATCCGCCCTGGATGGGGTATGGCCACCACTACGTTATACTGTTAATATATACTTATAAATAATAAACTATGACAGACTAGAAATAAGAATAGGTACAGTGATTCATTATCCCGAGTCTATTCCTCAAGTAGACATACATAATTACGCGAGAATTGGCAAAGCGACGTTCAGCAGTACAATGCATTGGCAGTCGACGAAAGTGAGAGAGGTAGGTAGGTAACCAAATGCACAAAGTACGTTGGAAAAGACTTCACCGAAGCTTACCAACACTGAAACAATCTGGCCAAACTCACGCAACCATGAAATGCCACTAAAGGAAAAATCAATCAACTAAAGAAAATACTAACGATAAAATCTGTACGTATTCCCAAAATAAATATAATAACCTAACTAGGTCTATGCCTTAAGCATCACACACAACTAACGCTGGAATTGGCAAAAAGACATTCAGCAGTACAATGCATTGGCAGAAGATGTTGAAAGAGAGGTAGGTAACCAAATGCACAAAGTACGTTGGGAAAGACTTCATCGAAGCCTACCAACACTGAAACAGTCCGGCCAAACCAACGCAACTATGAAATGATACCAAAGCACAAGTCGTCAGAAGGAAATAAATATAATAAACGCACAATCAGCATAATTAGGTGTAAAAGTCTTAAGACCCAAGTCATTACACACAATTAACGTAAGAAACGGCAAAGGGATGTTCAGTAGTACAATGCATTGGCAGAAGAGTGTGAGAGAGGTAGAAAAATGCACAAAGTACTTTGGAACAACTTCATCGAAGCTTACCAAACTGAAACATCTCAGCCGAACCCACGCAACCATGAGATAATGCCAAGAATTAAGCCAATACAAATACTACAAATATAAGCTTTACTATTAAAAGCCTATAGTGGCTTCTAACTACTCGCTAACGTCCCATAACGTCTTTTCATTGAGAATAAAAATTCGTAATTTGATCGCCCTATATGATGGGCATCCTATTTAGACCCTATTTTCCGTACGCTCCTATTCTATTGCATATTATGACTTAACATACAACATATTTCCGTATTTTATCACCCTATATTTTAAACACCCCATATTGATTTCAGCCCATGCGTTCCTATTCAATAGCATAACATCTAATAATATAACATGACTTCGGTCAGGAGAAAAGTACGTAGGTACCTAACTACACGAACGTTTCTACTTCTTCGCAACAGTTTAATGAGCCGAACAACAAGAGTTAAATAGGTACTTATATTATGATTATTTACCGTAACGTTTTAAGCCTATTCCTTAGTTTGATTGAAATGACATTGTTAGGTTACACTTACTTTTACAATAATAATATTGACTAATAACCAGAGACGTAGAATATTGATAGATATTGCAACCAATAAGTTTAGTAGATCTTGAATAATGTTGGTCCCGTAGGGGGTGAACGAAGACCTTGAGTTTTATTACAATGACAGTAATTTCAACATGAATTTAAAAACTTAAACGGGATATCATCCCGCCTGCCTTCCAAAAGAGATAATCAGACACTTAATTACTTTTATGATTTAGTTTACGTTTTTACTGCAAATATTTTAAATTTACGTTCCTAGGAGTAATCAGAGATTAGAGATAATTTCGAAGGTCTACCTACGTAACCCTAAGTGAAATGAGACAAAACGTAACGCTTTTATCAACAAAATTTAAACGCTTCACTAGAAAACATTGTTGAGACACCAATTCACTTATTTCTCAATTTTAAATGATCCTAATGGACGCATAATGATCGCATAGGTAGGGAGTCGGGGAAATACTTACTCATCATACAACTCTGGATACCCTGAAAGAAAAGGGGAAGCCTTCCTAATATTCCCAAACCAGTAAGCCAATGAATTTAACCACCCATCAAATTGTTTTAACAAAGCAAACCCCATTTACTTTTAATTATGTATGTGTGAGTGCCTATGGTGCTTCCCTAGTCACAGCTATTACCTATCGCTATCCTCCCTATCTCCGGAAAACCAGACTGTTTCAAATCACTTGGTGACTTGACACGGTTAGCTTTCAGACTTTCTGGCCGGCCAGAGTGTGTAGCCTAGGATGTGTATGCGTAAGTGGTTTATGGGTTCGGTACCACTTACAAGGTAAGAATATTCGGAATATAATACATATATATTTTATGGGTGCAAAGTGCCAGAGGGCTGGAATCGTCTGTCACACAGGGAAATAGCAGGGGGAAAATTGCTATACCACAAATGCTAGTGGAAGGAGATCTAACACCACATTCACAAGAAGCTTTAAATCCCAATTTTCAAATAAGATAATTAATATTAAATTATCTCAATTAGATAATTAATTATGAAATTACACAGGAAAATTATTTCACAAAGTAACTTAAATTGGGAGCGCCTCCGGTGAAGGGATTCTTTAAACCTTTCAACCAAAGCAGACTCAGATTCAGCCGTAACATAGTAAGCAGAGCTAGATGTTGGGTTTCTTAGTCCGTTAATTTAAACTTCTTAAGCCACCCAAGTGAATTCGCTCTAAATTCACACGTTTGTATACTAAAACTCAAATATCACTAGCTAGTGAAATTAAGCGAAAGTAATAAGCGGAATTAAATATGATGCAAAACCTCTGAAAGTTATGACGCAAGCATGCTATTGATAACCTCGTATGCCCACGCCGAGCCATAGTAATTTGACAAAGGCTAGCCACACGGATCATCACTAACATACCTTTGCCACCGAGAGTATTCTTTTGCACACATTTATTTCCCCATAAACGTAGTACTGTGGAGAAAAAGGATTAGTTCACAATTTATTTCGCGGAAGCTAACCTAATCACTAAGGCCCTATTTTACGCGGAAACTTTCTAGCTAAATTATAAGGAACTACTTTATCATTTTTACTTTTGAAACTATTTTTTTTAGCATCGAAGGCAACTCCAAACCTGAGACTTCACACCAGAGCTGATAGACTGGGACGCAATGCCCACAGGTGATGTTAGGTCACAAATCCAAAGCCACTTTCCTATTTTCCTATTTAAACGCAAACGAAACTCCCTAGCTCTGAAGGCAACTCTAAACCTGAGACTTCACACCAGAGCTGATAGACTGGGACGCAATGCCCACAGGTGATGTTAGGTCACAAATCCAAAGCCACTTTCCTATTTTCGTATTTAAACGCAAACGAAACTCCCTAAATCTAATAAATTCGAACAATATGCCGAATTTGCCTACGAGCGTATTAGACGTGATTACTGTTCTATTTTTAGTGCAAAAATGTTCCAGAGTCCCGTGCCTACAGCCTTTTTATAAACTCCTACCCCCATATTTTCCATAACTCAACCAATGAATTTTGAACTCTAAATTCGTGTGTTTAGCGCCCTAATTGTCAAAATTTGCCGGAATAGAAAATTATGGTCTCGCTCTTGCCCCTTTTTATCGACCAGTGACTGACACGTAAAACAATAGTTCGGCTTCCTAAACGAATGTCATCGTTGTTGGTTATTACTCAGCAGTACCTTACGCACGGTTGGGTGGTGTGATCTTTCATTGGCGCCAGAATGACGCGAACAACAAAGCTGCGCGCACACACCGCGCAAACGAATTGTTTTACAGGGTTTATATACATAAGCGAAAACTATTTCTTGTAGGTAAACCTCGCACATATCACAATTTAGAATTATATCAACGATCGTGAGCACTTGTACGGAGCTTGGTCCGTTACAAGGCCCGAAGTAATCTAGACCAACGTGGGTAAAGGGTCGTTCATGATGCGCTAACCTGGCCTCTGGCAAGTCACCTGTTGGTGGGATAACAGGTTTGGTCTTCCGGTTCTGGCAGATTTGGCATCTCCGAGAAGCTCTTCGGACGGCCGGTCTTAGGCCAAGAATAAAGTATCTCTGGCGCAACTCGTTCACCACTAGCTCGTTGTTCCCATGCGCAAACTTGACGTGGTATGAATTTATTAGCAGTCCGATGATTGGGTGTTTGCCGTCAAGCACAATCGGGTGCGTATCAATAGCCGTCGTGGCAGCGGTGCGTCCGGATAGCCGAAGAAGCCTGTCCGCTCCATACAAAAGTGAAATGTTCTTAAGTCTACTATCGTTCGAGACGGGGCGTGCTGCTTGAACGCGAATAAGTTCATCAGGGAACAAATCTAGTTGTGACTGTCTGAATAAGTGGATCTCGGCAACGTTGAGATCTGTAACATTAAGCAAAGGTAAATGGGAATGATCGCGTAAAGAATTAGACCAAAAAGATCGATTAGAATTTTGCGATAACAGCGATCGAAATACGCAAGCGGATTGATGTACGCGAGCGGTTGCCCTAACAAGGCGCAACCAGCTGCCAAACCGCTGATGGTTGGCGACAACCGGTGACAGGGTTGGCAGTTGTGTCGTGTAACCGACTAAAGCTCCATTCGCATCGGAAAGTTTTTTCATTTCTTCCGCGACTGGAGGAACATTGCATTTTGGTTCACTGGGCCACTGGTTTTCAGGTAGCAGAAGAAAAGTTGGGCCAGTAAACCAACGTGAACGCAATGAGAACAACTCCCCGTTGTCCCGAGTAGCGTCGTCGGCAATGTTTAAACCTGTAGGAACATATCTCCAATCGTGAACATTTGTGGTTTCAACAATCTCTCCTACACGAAACGAAACGAAGGCTTTAAACATACAAGCGTCGCTACGCAGCCACTTTAGAACTGTAAGAGAGTCCGTCCAGTAAAAGGTCAAATTAGGTTTTCGTGTATGTGCGTCTGTTATATAAACACTATAACGAGCCGCGATAAGGCCCGCTTGTAATTCCAATCTAGGGATTGATACAGGTTTAAGGGGTGCTAGGCGACCCTTTCCCCCAATGAGAGACAAGCTTACGCTGTCGTCTTCGTAAGTAAAACGCCAAAAGGCAACACAAGCGTAAGCTCGCTCACTGGCATCAGCAAATAAATGCAATTGAACATTTTTGATGGGACTGGTGGTGTCCAAATAACATCGAGGAATAGAGCTGTTAGCAAAATTTTGAATTTCGAGAAACCATTTTTTCCAATTCTCTACCGCTATCTCAGGTAAACTCTTATCCCAATCAATTCCTAAATTCCATGTTTTCTGGAATAGCACACGGCCTTTCATTATAATAGGGGTTAAAAACCCTAAGGGGTCATAAATTGACATCAACAAAGATAACACGGAGCGCTTAGAAAACTTTGTGGGAAGCTCTGGTAAAGACTTTATAAAATAAAGCTTATCGTCATTTACGCTCCAAGTAATGCCTAGCACACGTACTTGCGAAGGGGAAGTGGGGCCTAAACTCACTTCAGTCACATCAGTTGCTTGTAAATCTAAAGGAATAGAAGCCAGTGCCTCCTTGCGATTAGAGACCCAAGACCTCATTTCGAAACAGGCCACTCTATGAATCATCAAAATATCAGAGGCTGCCTTGGCCGCCTCTTCATCACTGTCGAAACTGCCCAAGAAATCGTCCATATAATGGTCTTCAATGATGGATCGAACAGCATCGGGGTATTCTTGGAGAAATTGACCGGCATTCTTGTTCTTAACCCAAAGCGCGGTACATGGACTGGATACTGCTCCAAAAATCATTGAAGACATACGATATTCTTGCAGTGGCAGGTCAGGGTTATCTCTCCACAGGAAGCGCTGAGAATCTCGATCCTCAGGTCTAATCTTGATTTGAGGAAACATTTCCCGGATGTCTCCTGTTAAAGCAACCAAACGCTCCCTAAATCGCATAGCTATAGAAAGCAACGGCTGAAGGAGGTCAGGACCAGTTAAGAGAAGTGAGTTGAGGCTCACCCCAGCGCACTTTGCTGCTGCGTCGTGAACTACTCGCAGTTTCTTTTTGTGTGGATGTACCACTCCAAAATGAGGAAGGTACCACGGCATAGGGCCTAAAGGTGGTCCTTCACATAACTCGGCATAGCCTTTATTAATCATACCGTGTATGTTTTGTTTGTAAGCGTCTGCATAAGAGCTATCTTTATCCATTTTACGCTCGAGACTAGTAAAGCGGGCTAAAGCTAGCTCCCGGCTCTCGGGGACAAAAGAAATATTATCGCGCCATAATAGTCCGGTTTCGAATCTACCTGAATCTAAGCGCTTGGTTGTATCCTCTAGAATCCATAAAGCACGTTCGTCATTGGCACTACGATGATTAACCTTTGTAATTCCGATAGAATCCAGTTTAAAGTAATCTTTGACAAGGACGTCTAGCGAAGATTCACCATCGGCCATGGAGATGTGATTGACGGATGCTTCTACGTTGGGCCTATGCGACATGTAGCCGAATAAAACCCACCCCAAGGGTGTTTGGGCAGCTGCCGGCTGACAACGAGACCCACGGCGAACAGCCTTGGGGAGCGTCACATGCCAGTTATCAGTGCCTATCAACAACATAGGCTTAGCATCGTCATAACAGAGTTCGTCTACCAAGTCGGACAGATAACGATATTAGACAATGTCGTCTAAATGTGCTGACTGACTAGCTATTCCTAGGTTTGAAATAGACCGCGCACTAATGTTGAAAGTGTTCGCACTATGGCGGCCTTTGACTTTAATGTCAACAAAACTTATCTCAGATTGTCTACTTAAACCACTAATACAATCTATGTTTAGTTTACTTGTAGGACCTTTGGCCCCCACTGAGTCCGCCACTGACTGGTCTAAAAGGGATACCGAGCTTCCATCGTCGAGAAGGGCATACGTGTCAATGCTACCTAGAGGTCCGGTAATGGTGACTGCTATTACTTTGAGAAGTGGTTTGTGACTCGACAATTTGGGGGGCGAAATGCTATGGGCTACGACAGCTGATGGCTGTTTATCGTTAGACGTAGCAGAGTCCTCACTAGTGCCAGGAATTTGAAATGTAGACGGTACCTCAGAATTTGAAGAGGTTGATGGGCTTGACTGTACCTCCACATGAGCTGCTGTAGCTGACTGGGACCTATGTAAAAGTGTATGGTGCCGATGCTTGTTCATGCAGCCTTCCACTGAGCACCTTTTCCTGCAGCCACTATATTGGTGAGATCCTTTCCTGAGACATTTTCGACAAACCTTATTTGTTAACACCCATTGCCAGCGCTCATCCAACGAAAGAGATCTAAACTGACGGCAGTCACTGACGTTGTGGTTATCTGTGTTGCAGTACAAACAGGTATGCGAACTTTTTGGTTCCTCGTCGACTGAAATAGAATAAATTTTGTCTTTGACAGACTTTTGACAGATGTCGGTTCTGGCAAAATAAAACCAAATTTAATTTGTAAATCAGCCTCGTTCTCTAGAAAAGCTGCTAGAATTTCTAGTTTGAACAAGCCAGAACCAACTCTTGCCGCCGCAAAGTCAGCCCACCTAGATCTGAGGAGAGGAGTTAGCTTCCCAATGACTGTATTTACCAGTTCTGGAGCTGCGAGGTACTCAGGCTGATGGAGGAATCTTATCACCTCTACACAGTTCCGGATTCGGCATGCGAAAACAGTGAGATCCCGTGGAGTGTCGTATGTGTTGAGCCTTGGAAGACCTCGGACGAGAGCTAGCTGCTGTAGGACAATGTGCTCGGGCTGGGCGAACCTGGTCTCCAATGCAGCCATTACTTGCTCCGGATTGTCAGCAGAGGCGAGGAGTACGGCAACGGCTTCGTGCGCGGGACCGTGGAGGGAAGATGCAAGCCTGCTAATGTTGTCACACGGGGAAAAACTTGCCTTGGACTGCTCAAAAGCCCTCTTGAAAGGAAGCCAATCCAACGCGCGGCCTGTGAACTTAGGGATATCACTCACCCGTACCTTCTTCTTGCCAAGGTCTGCAATTGCGTTCGCCAGTAAAGTAATATTGTCATGTGTACCTTCATTGTTAGTTTTATTTTTGTACAAATTACAATAATCATCACTACAGTGGTGTGTGCCTAGCATGGGGGCATGTAAAGTGGTGGTTTGGTTCGTAGCGTTCTCACGAGGGCGCCCGCCGCCGCACGGGAGAACTGCAGAGTACGGCTGGGCGAATGCTTGAGCTGCGGCAAGCTCTAGCCCCGGCATCGGGCACGGGGGAGCAGCTCCGGCCCCACGCGTAGTAAACGCGGCATCACACGACGACGGCCGTGCCGGCGATGCCGGTAATATACGAGCGTGGCCATACGCCGCGCAGCTGTTTGTTTCCCTGCAAAAGGGCTGCACTGGATTAAGATGTTCTGAACCTACAGTATTTTTATGAGAGTTAACTAACCATTTTTCGACGTAATCTCCTCTGCAGCTGCTTTGGGAGGCAGTGCTGGCAATGGCAGCTAATTCTGCCTGCAGCTCGAGATCCGCCAATGCTTTTTCACGTGCAGCGCGGTCAGCTTCGATCTTCTCGTCAATTAGGGCCACGCGTCTGGCGTGTTCCAGCTTCACAGCAAGCTTTTGCGCCTTCACAGTGTTGATGGAGCGCATGCTGGATTTTGTGAGTGAATGGTACCTTCGCATGTAGACCATGATTGGCGTACAAGGGTGCGGTCTAGCGCCTTAGGTTCTGAGTCGTCAGAAACGAGCGGCGAAGTGTGCGCAGCGATGGATTGAGGTGTGCTGGACGTTGCTGGTGCAGGGGCACCGGGTGCAAGGGCACCGGAAATAGAGGCACCGTCACTGGGCATAGGAGCACTGCACTCGATAATAGGTACTGGCACTGGATTTGCCATTAACTCGTTTTCTTGTCGGACTTTTGATCGAGCTCTGGTATTCATAGGCATGGTCGCATAATTATTTTAATACTTCTGACACCAATGAAAAAGATGACGAAAAATGAAATACCGAGAGCTCTTGTATGTACCACGTTTACTTTGTCACTGAAAATATTTACAATTGTTTTAGAACACTAGAATTTGACCGATATTTGAATTTAAACTTAAACCAAAGAGAAAGAAGGCGGTGTCGGTCGCCAACAGAACTAATATGACACTTAATTTTGAAAAAGGGAACTAATGTGACACTTATACTGAGCAAGAGGCAATATTACACTCGTGTGCTTTCGGCGAAAACCGAAGCCTACTCTAGAGCCAGAGGTGTATTCTAAAAGCCAACAGACTGTAATGTTTTTAAATGTGCAGTGCACCCTTATTAAGGAAAACGTTCAGCATTCAATGGAAAAACTACGGATGATAAGTTTAATTGAAGAAACTTGATTGAACGATTTTTGGTTCTATCAAGTTTCATAAATCATAAATTTTATTGAGACTAGTATAATCCCGATAGGAATATATAATTGTTTTGTTTTTCTGTCAATTTTCCTGTCTTTTACTCAGCTATCATATTTCTATAAAAACTGAGTAAATGACTCCATTTTACTTTAGACACGTGTTCCTCATTGCGTGTCTTTTCAATAAGCTTAGTAACGAGATATGAAATATGTAAACATGAATTTGCGAGCTTTTTGTTCGAGTCCCTGTTTTGCGTTGGCCTTAACTAGCGAACCCTTTTGCTTCGGATATGAAACTTTTTTCTGCTTTATGGACGTCGTGAAGGAATTTTATATGCGTGGCAATTTGCCACACAGCCTATATTGACTTTATGCCAATCTTTTATCTGAAAATACCGAGTTAGGGTTGATATAATACAAATAGTAGAATTGGTAACTTGTTGGCCTTTGCCTCTACGAGATAAATAGATAGAATATTCTTTATTGCATGTACACCCGGAATTACCGGAATTATAAAAGACTTAAAAAATAACAGTACAGTACAAGTGGCGGCCTTATTACTGAACGTAATTTCTTCCAGAAAACCATTTATGGAAAGGAAGAAACGGAAACTGAAAGACGGGTAGTCGGCGCAACTAAACAATATTGGACAAGATATTTTTGTAGCTGCTACGCATACATAAACGGTACATAAATATGAAATAAATAAAAATAAACATACAAATGCGGCAAGCTGAAGACAGGGCGCTATGGCTAGGGGAGGGCTATGTCCAGCAGTGGACTACATAATATAGCCTGAAGAAGAAGAAACATACAAAAATAAACAGAGGACATGAACGAAAAATATAGCACGATTTGATTTACATAGGCCAGGGCCACCTTCACTCACACTAGATGGGTGAAGAGACCGCTCGGACGCTGCCAGTGCCTGGGACTTTGTTTTAGATGTTTCAGAGTAGGCTTGCTTGCTTTTAGCAATGATGCCGCCAATTGTACTTTGTATCTTTACATGTTTTATAATATGTGCTCTGTTGTACAATAAAGAATATTCTTATCTTATCTTGCCCAGTACCGGATAGCTTAGTCGGCCTAGCCCACTGTGACTTTGTTTATCTTCAAAGTGACGTCCTTCTACGAATTTCTGTAGCAATACCACACGCTAACTCTGAAGGAACACAATTCGTGAGGAATCCCGCAGCTTTGTTGGCTCCGCAGGTATTGGTAGCTTAGATCTCAAGGTTAGAGGGCGTCCCAAGTCTAGATCTCTTGGGAAATCCACGTACAATCGCAACCTGACACGTCGCAGGGTTTACCGCAATAGCCTGCTCACAAACGGAGATAAGGCTCGGTTAGCTTTGAATAATGCGATTGTTTTTATCTTGGGTTACATTTGAAAGGCCACTTATCGAAGATGCCAAGGATCATTGTTTTTGTCGTTTATATTATCCTATCTGAGTACAAATATGTACAGTCGCAAGCACATCAACCTTTACACTTCTTCTTCTGGCTATATTAGTCCACTGCTGGACATAGCCCGTGGCTAGGTGTTAGCGCGTAACCTTTACACGCGTGCGCTCTACTCAGTTATTTTACTGGTGATTTCGCAACAAAGATGTAAAGGTTGACCTGTTGTCGAGGGCACAGTCGAAAGCATCTCGACTTTTACACGCATGCATTAAGTGAGTTAGGGGCGGTTTCTAAATTTAATATTTCACTAAGTAATTACTTAAGTGACGTTCACTACAGCACTGCAGTTAAGTATTTAACGGTAACGGTATGTAAGTGTATTATTATTAAGTGTAAGTATGTATCAATATTCAAATTTGCACTGGCTACCTGTCTTTCGCATTTCTTTTAGCAATAAGGCCGCCAATTGCTTTTAGCAATTACGGCCGCCAATTGTACTATGTATATTTGCAATTGTTTTGTATTTGTTGTTTTTCCAGTGTACAATAAAGAATATTCTTATCTTATTTACTTAGCGATATTATTAATACAGAAACTGGTCCTAAGTATATATAAGAGTAAGTGTAAGATTTTTTTGGAACGTAAGTATAAACTAGCGATTCCTAAAGTGGGTTCTGTAAAAAGTTGAAGATTGCACTTAATTATATTTCACCCTGTATTGACTTTTTTATTATTAATTAATTCCTCAGTTACAAATATTGCTTTGAAACAGCGCAAAAACATAATGATAGAGAGAAACAATTATCATACAGACAAACATACATAACCTCACGCCTGTATCCCAGAGGGGTAGGCAGAGACCAGAGACTGCGACTTGCCACGATCCTGACACATAACTTTCGCTTCATCAACGTACATAAGTCTTTGCATGCACGCACGCCGGTTCCGGGTCCTTTTAACAATTATCCTGCTGAAATAAGCCATGTACAACTTTTATGTACGTAATTTTTGTGTTTTATTTGAAGGTGCCCTTTATGCCTTTGTGCGTGCAATAAAGAAAATTAAGTATTGTTTGTAATAGTAAAAAAAAAACACATTTTATGACATCAAAGTGCATACAATAAAGAAAGCTTTCGTTTCATGTTGTCAATATTTTCCTTTTCAGTTAGGTATAGTCGAAAGCCGGTCAAAGTTAACATTTTAGCAGCAAAATCGCCCGTAACGTAAATATACATTGTAATCTATGACAAAACCGAGCAGATTGAATGGGAGTAAAGGTTGATGGATTGTCGACTATCTGAAACACTCGAACTCACGAAACAGCTTATTTCTTCACTCTAAGAGTAAAGTTTAATTCTAATAAAGGATGCAATGTATCGATGACTTTTTATTTAATGTAGAACATCTATGAAGTTACATCCACATCGACAAGGACAGCTGAGGCCAGTGTATCAGCCTCTTAAAGTACGATATAATACACACCTAACAGGCGACACCGCTGTCGACTATATTAAGTGTATCCACCTTAAATTTTTGTTACAAAATCGCCCTTATCGTAACTACTATTAGAGTGCACGTATGTAAATGTTAATCTGCTGTAGAATGAAAAAGGGCGGTATGTCAATCATAGATAATAATATGATAAGAATATACTTTATTGTGCACTAGGAAAAACAAACATAAAATATTAACAAAGAGACAATATAATTGGCGATTTTATTGTTACAGCAATAACTGAGTTGCTAATAACATTCACACAATACTTTACACTTTTTATGCCTCTCTTGTGCATCTTACGGGTTGACTACTTGAAATTGCAATTGGCATTAAGTCCACCTATTGTACATTATCTTATGTTGAATAAAGAATGTATAATTATAATAAAACTTACACTATTTTTATTTTTAATGCACTTACCCGTGCTAAGGACAATTTTAAAAACTATTTAGAGGCTAAAAATTCCACCCGTGCCGGGATTCGAACCCGCGACCTCTGGCTATCCGTGCCAGCGCTCTATCCAAATGAGCTAAGGGGTGACTCACTAATGCCGGTGAGTCGCTCATTAGCTCACGGATAGCCAGAGGTCGCGGGTTCGAATCCCGTCATGGGTGGAATTTTCAGCCTCTAAATAGGTTTTCATTATAAAACTTGTTCTGGTCCCAAACTAGGACACCTTGTGCTATGGTAATCAAGCAAGGATATCACCCAGTCCATGTGTACAAATATACCGCGGTCCACAGTGAGAATTAACTCGTTGACCTCCAGGATAGTAAACAGACGTGATACCACTAGACCAACGTAGCAGTCTATAACTCACGATTACTGGACAGATACTGCAATCAGTGGACAAGTAGGCAGCTTTATTGTTTCCCGACTGTTTCCGGATTAATCCGTTCATAAAGGGGAATCAGCCTGTTGGCGCGTGTTACTGATTAGATAGACGGAGATTCCACGAGCTCTTCCGTCCTTATTTATATCCCGAATGTTCGTATATTTTGTTTCATTCAGCTTTGGTCTACATGTGCAAACAGACCGGTGATAGAAATCGTTAAATAAAACACTGTACGTAACAATGTTTATCGTGTTTTTTGTTCGTCCTCCTAGGTCATTCACTCAGGCAATATCCGCACCTACTATCAATTTGTATCTATCGATCTAACTTTACATCCCATGAAAGACAAGCCATCAATGTCTATGCTGTGGTAGAATAATAAATGCAACCGAGGTATTTACCTATGTCCCAGTAGGCCACACACCTCTCAGAGAGAGAGAGAGAGAGTATGGGCTTAATCACCACGCGTGCCCACCGCGTATTGGAAATTTTAAGCGCAGAGGTATATGAACTCCTCATTTGTCAGCTTGTCTAATTTTAACTAAGCATTTCTTCTTCCGTTTATTTGGAATGCCTACCATTTAATTTATGACGTCCTCGGTGGCGCAGCGGCTTGGCACGCTGACTGTAAAACCGAAGGTCTCGGGTTCGATCCCCGGCCGGGTCAAACTGGGAAACGAACTTTTCTAGTTTGTCTCGGGTCTTGGATGTTATCTATGTATTTATTGTATCAAATCTATCGTCGAGTTAGCACCTATAACACAAGTCATTTAGTTGTACTTTTTATAGGGCCAACGAGATCTGTGTAATATGTCCATGAATATTTATTTATTTATTTCTTGCACCATCTGCTGGTAGAAAATGCTTATTGCATTAAGTCCGCCACATTGCATTTTTTTTACTTATGTGCAATAAACGTATTAATAATAACTCCTCACTTAGGATTCCTCACAATGTTTTCCTTCAGAAAAGAAATCAAGATAGTGATGTCCCTAACGTGGCAGGGTAAAAAACTCTTTGTAGTTGTATATTAAACGGGTCTCATCGCGATTATATAATAGGTAACACGTAATTACCTTATTTCCCGACGTTTCGGCAGCGTTACAGTTGCCGTAACGCCATTTAAAACAATGTATAGAGTTCTTCAGTTTTCGCTCTGTCTACGCCTAATACGTTAGAAGGGCGATATTTGGACTAAATCCTAAGTCACGGCATGGGAGGAATTTTTTGGCCACTAAATAGGTTTCTAAATCCTAAAACTATGTAATTGGATAACACACTTAAGTATATAAATACATCCCCAAACTCGAATAATATAGGTGTATTCATATTTTTATCTTGTGTTAGAAGTTCTTCCATCGACAATGCTATCGCTATTATACGTGTAAGCATATTTAGGCTGAAAATAAAAACGTCAACACGTAGTGAGCGTTTGTCTTTGAAGTAAAGCTAATCCGGGTCATATACCATTTAAGAATACGGTTGTAGCTGCGCACGTATATCACCACACCTTACTTTGCTACCTAACGTATTACAGTCCGTGCTAATATTGGGTTAATCAGTACTGATATTCTCCAGTATGATTGGAACGGGATGGAGGAGGCCTACACTCAATTAAGGGTGTCCTAAACTTTATCTAAATAAATTAAAAGTATTAATGAAGTTCAAATATAATCAAATAGGTTAGCTAATTTATTCACGAAGCGCTCGTGGCCTAGTCAAACCGAGTGATTGGAATTAATCACTTGCGTTAAGCAAGAACAGGCGCGGGCAGGTGCGGGATGGGTGACCGTTCCGTGACTATCGCTAGTGGCATTTTTTCCGAGCGCTTCCATGCTTCGCAAGGCACGTTAGGCCTCCTTGCGAAGCAACGGCTCCTTTAAGCCGTTCTGCCGGCTGCCATGTAATGGCAGTCGTTAAGCCATGTCAGAGGCCTTATGGGCGGCTTGATAAGTTCTCACTGTAAGGCCCGCCGCTGTCTTACAATCCTCCACCAACCCGGACTTGGCGCCCGTGGTGGAGTACGGCCTAACCTTCCTGCGATGCAGGAAGAGACCCGTGCCCCAGCAGTGGGGACATACAAGGGTTGATATCGATATCGAGCTAATTTAAATGCATGTCTTTTAATTTTAATGTAAGTATTTTTTTTTATCATTAATTACTTACTTATTTAATGTATTTTAGTCAATTCTGTTTGGGAAAATAAATGGCTATAATAATAATAATAATAATTCTCTAGTATACTGATACTACATGTCAGAGGCCTTATGGGAGGCTTGATAATTTCTGACAGTAATCCTCCACCAACCCGGACTTAGCCCCCGTGGTAGAGTATGGCCTAACCTTCCTGCGATGCGGGAAGAGACCCGTGCACCAGCAGTCCCCACCGCTGGTGCATACAAGGGTTGATAACGACTATAACGATACTGATACTGTATGACAAGTCAAGTAATGTTGATGAAGAGAAACAGATTTGTTCGGATCGTAGATAGTAGTACCTCTCCGCCGTGAGTTTATCCTCTTATGCTCTAATACGTCCCACTGCACGGTACGAGCCTTCTCTCAGAAAGAGAGAGTATATGGACTTAATTACGGCTAGTGTTATGTGAAACTTTTGCTGTTATTTACACTGTTAGTACTGTTCTACTATTGTTGGTATTTTATTTAAGTCCTGTCCATATATTGTTATGCCTATAAATGTATGTATTTATATAAAATATATAATTTTATATCGCTTTCTATTTATGTATACTATTGTTTGTATGCATCTATTCATGGTTAGTATAATTATTTTCTTAATTAAGCATGTTTTGTTCATATGTATCTGAAATATTTTTATTTATTTGTACATCTACTTCTTTCTCCAATATATTGGTCCAGTCCATCCAAAGGTTGTCTGGAAGATATCACTTTTAGTGATAAGGCCGTCGTCTGTACTCTTAGGTTAAGATATATCTGTATAATTTCCTTTTTTATGTCCAATAAAGTGTTCTCTATCTATCTATATACCACGGCCGGAACTGAGGTATGAATATCTCAGACACTTCGGTTTCGTCACGATATTTCTTTCACAGTTAGCTAGTGTTATTGCTACTACAACTTCACAAATGTACGTAACTCAGGAAACAAAGTCGGTACCTATCGGGATTCGAACCCAACACCCTACGAGTCATACTGACTGTTTCTAATACAAATATCTAAGCCACTACTATATTTTACTGACTTGCGATACTCATACATAGTTTACTAAAATAAACGCACAAATTGCGATTATTTAAATGAAAATTAAATGAAAAATATTTATTTAAAGGAATGGTTGCAAAGACTTACATTCTTGATTTATAAAGATAGAATATAATATAATATTCATGGACATACACAGATCTCGTTAGCCCTACACTAAGTACAACTAAATGACTTGTGTTATAGGTGCTAACTCGACGATAGATTAATACTATAAATACATAGATAACATCCAAGACCCGAGACAAACTAGAAAAGTTCGTTTCCTAGTTTGACCCGGCCGGGGATCGAACCCGAGACCTTCGGTTATACAGTCAGCGTGCCAAACCACTGCACCACCGAGGCCGTCAAAGAATTAAGGGACTTATGTTTTAGCTAATAAAGAATCGCCATTAGACCTGTTTAATATATAACTATCTATGCCACTGTCGGGAATAGGTCTCCTATCTCCTCACCGTCCTGCCAGCCCTCAGGGATCCCAGCCAGTCTCATCCATTGATCTCCATTGCCTTCTTCAATCCATCGGACAGGTGTGTTACCTACCGTCTTAATACTCGAATCCATTTAGTATCACATCACTCTTCACACTAATATTATAAAGGCGAAAGTTTGTGAGTGTGTATGTTTGTGACTGCTTCACGATTAAACGGCTGGAGCGATTTTAGTAAAATTTGGTATGGCGTTAGCTATCACCCTGAATTAACACAGGCTACTGCGGAAGAAAGAGTGGGACACAGTTAGTGATATATATATTATTTATTAATACTTAAGCTGACATAATGCACGTTAAGCCGTTGGTCTCGGCTGTCATGTAATGGCAGTCGTTAAGCCATGTCGAAGGCCTTATCGGCGCCTTGATAACTTCTGTAAGGCTCGCCACTGACTTACAATCCTCCACCGACCCAGACTTGGCCCCCGTGGTGAAGTATGGCCTAACCTTAATGTGATGCAGGAAAAGACCCGTGCCTCAGCAGTGGGGACATACAAAGGGTTGATATGGAAGCTGATATCAGGTAACAGGATATACAGGTAACTAATACTGTACGAATATTAATATATCAGTTCCACCTTTAATCGTGCTGAAATTGTGCAACTTCTCATTTAGCCGCGTAATCTCGACTCGCCTCTCCGATATGAGTATGAGACCTACCCACTTAACACAACCCAGATCGCTGAAAATATCACATTGCTTATGATTTCCAACTATATTTCGAGAAATCAACGGCGTTACATTCAATAAATACTTAAAATATAATCTTATACAAGGTTCTACTAAATAAAATATACTCGTATTATACTGACTCCTAAGATACAGGTTACCCTAGTTTAGGAGTCAGGACGCTACGAAGTATTATAAGAAAGCTGTGTACACATATTGAAAGTTACATTGTATGTTTTTGTCAATAAATTACTTATTATGTTGCTTATTGATATCAGCAACAAAATAATAGGGGTTAAAGTATGAAATTGCCAATTTATTGCAATAGGTTCTTTGCATTGACATAGAATCTTCATGGTTTGAGGTTTTCGAATGAAACTTTTTTCAAATGGTTTCTATGATGTTCTTTTTTTAAAAAATGTGAAACATTTGAATATCGACTTTCAATTGTTTTTGTTATTCAATTTAGACAAGAAAGATGGATACGCGTTTCTTTCTGCAGATCAGTCAAATCATGAGGCACCCATTTTTCGTATTTTTTTATTTTATTGATTTGACGTAAGTGAGTCAATATTGTGGGTAAGGTAACGTTAAACCATGCCTCTAATTCCTGGGTAGTTTGACTAGGATCGGCTTCCACTATCTCTCTTAATTCATCGTTATTCACCTGTGTGGGCGGTCTTCCTCGTGGCTCGTTTTTTAAGTCGAAATTTCCATCAAGAAAGCGTTTAAACCAAAATCGCACGGTGCGTTCATTAGTAGACCCCTCTCCAAACGCAGCATTGATATTGCGGGCTCTTTCTGCCGCGTTAGTTCCGCGTCGGAACTCGTATTCAAAAATCACTCGAATTTTCGCAGTATCCATCTTTCTTGTCTAAATTGAATAACAAAAACAATTGAAAGTCGATATTCAAATGTTTCACATTTTTAAAAAAAGAACATCGTAGAAACCATTTGAAAAAAGTTTCATTCGAAAACCTCAAACCATGAAGATTCTATGATAATTCAAAGAACCTATTGTAATAAAACGGCAATTTCATACTTTAACCCCTAATATTTTCAGATATTCACGGTAGACCCAAAACATAACATAACATTTACATACAGGCACACACATTGCTTCTGACCCCACAGTAGGATACCGTGTGTCGTGGGAACCTGAAACAATGACATCACAAACATGTTATCTTTCAAGGCCTGGTCACCAGCCGGGGTTTCGAACCCGGGACCTCTTGCATGATAGGCAGATGCGCTACCACTGCACCGCAGAGATTAACTTCGAAATCTAACTTGAGTCAAGTTTCGTCCAAACTTAACTTGAGTAATAAATCGTAGAGTTTAATCCTCAATATAACTTCCATCCTTAACATACGTTACTAACTTTTTGAAGGTTAGAGGGCACATCAAAGGTAGCCTTAAATAAACTTTTAGGTCCATAAAGTTTCGTAAAGTTTACTCTATTATTTTGGTACATTAAAATACGTCGATGGAAGCAAAACCTGTATTCTTTCTTCAGTAACCAAAATTAATCTGCAAAGGCTATACTCAATACTTTTTTGAGGTTTTTTACACAATTCGATCGCTTCAAGTTCCAAGCTTCTAAGTAAAATTATAAAACTGTTCCTTAGTAGAATGGTTTGATTACTTATCGATACTGAAATAGCTGTTTTTAAGGTCCGCGCCATGGATTACCTTTCGAGGTATATTAAGCTTGTGTAGCCTTTACAAACTTGATATATATTAGCGAAGGGCAAGATAAAAAGTACCCGAAAACGAAACGTGCATGACGACTAATGAATGTTAAGGAGCGAAAGAGGTCTTCTTGCAACTAAGTTAGGTCTCTGGCTACCCCTTCGAAATACTGGCGTGAGCTTATGTAAAGTCTAATGTAATTCCTGGTGTATATGTTACCGGCAATCTGTATAATTCAGGTATTTTATACAATACCTAGGTAAGGTATAGAATACCTATGGCGTCTAGGCAATGTTTGAAATATTATGAATACTATTTTCCATTATATACTTTACCTAGGTAATGTATACAATTCCTAGGTGTTTTATAGAGTTCCTGCTGATCCACCGGCGATGTGTAAAATAACTATATTTGGGCCTGTATTTATCAATGTTATGTAATTAAGAAGAAAGAATCGCTCGTAGCCTGGGCTGCCTGAGTGCCTATACTGTCTTCAGCATGTTTAAATATAAAAATGCTTCCAGATAGTTTCAGTAACTTTGGGTGTTAGGTTTTTTTTTAATATAAGAGGAAAAAAAATCACAAATAATTCTTTGGTGACCAGCCTTAGCCGCTATGACTTCCAATAATAATAAATCTTTTAATAAAAATCTTTTTACTTTACTTACTTCTATGGTTGACAGCACTATATTACGCAAGAGTGGAGAAGCTAATTTAATTATTTAAAAACCTATTTAGAGGCTAAAAATTTCACCCATGCCGGGATTCGAACCCGCAACCTCTGGCTATCCGTACCAGCGCTCTACCAATTGAGCCAATGGGCGCCTCACGGCATCAGTGAAATTTCGAACCTCTTTACAATATTCTCTATGGTTCGAAATTTCACTGATGCCGTGAGGCGCCCATTGGCTCAATTGGTAGAGCGCTGGTACGGATAGCCAGAGGTTGCGGGTTCGAATCCCGGCATGGGTGAAATTTTTAGCCTCTAAATAGGTTTTTAAATTTGTTCCTTAGCACGGGTTAGTGCATTAAAAATAAAAAAAATAGTGTAATCATGTGGGTACAGTGATATCGTTCCGATGTTAAACCTAACTGCAAAGTAGGTAGTCGGGGCTGTAAGTAATGCAATTTGCTTAAGTCAGATGTCGCTGCCTGTACGTAATACAGAGAATATTGTAAAGAGGTTCGAAATTTCACTGATGCCGTGAGGCGCCCATTGGCTCAATTGGTAGAGCGCTGGTACGGATAGCCAGAGGTTGCGGGTTCGAATCCCGGCATGGGTGAAATTTTTAGCCTCTAAATAGGTTTTTAAATTTGTTCCTTAGCACGGGTTAGGTTAAAAATAAAAAAAAAATAGTGTAATTTAATAATACGTACATAGTTTCATTTATGTTTCCTCCCCCCTAACCCTAAACCCCTATTGAGGAAGATTATTTCTAAACTGTTACCCCTTTTACACACAATGCCGGTAGCGCATTCGGTATTGTATAGAATGCCTAGGCAAACTATAAAATGAAAAATATTTCATACATTACCTTAACGTTTTAGGTATTCTATACATTGCCTAGGTATTGTATAGAATACCGTATTACACAGATTGCCGGTAACATATACATACAATAAAGAATATTCTATCTATTGATCTAATGTGATAAATGTATAACCTTAACCTTAACGTATAGTGTTAACAACAAACAATAATAGTATCTCCGTATAATTTTATGAACTTTACACTGAATTAAGTTTATTGAATTCCATTTCACTATTTTGTGTTTATGATACCTATAAAATGTCTACGAGTTATAGGTACTGGGTAAATACATTGTCTTAGGGTGACAATACTCATATTCTACGAGTATTCTATGCATAGGTATGTCAAGAGGCGGTAAGCTTATAATGATTTTGTAAGCACCACACATTACCAGACACATTTTTAAAATGCGTAATACTTAGAAACATGAAGAAGTTTTGTTTCATGAATTTTGATAATTATTTGCTCATCTTTCCATTTTTCCATTCAAACTAGTGTTTACGGTTATTCTATTTCATATTAGCGCTGCTTAATTAGAGCTTAGTTAATACTTAAAACCTTATATGTAAACAAACGTAAAATACTTTTGTTTTTAAACGTAAAATACCATCGGAAAATGTAGAGCAGCTCGACACTCCTAAACAGAGTAATAATGCATAAAAATTAGAAAGAAACAAAGACAAATTTAGGCTCAAATCTACGTGCTCCGACCATATACAGAGTTTTCTCCCGCAGAGCTTCCTCGACAAATGCGAAGCAGCTTGATACTTGTCTTCTAAACAGCATTTAAGAACAAAATCTAGGGTTAGGTACTTTTTCTGAGGAAACTTTACGGTGAATATCAAGTGCTATGTGAGTAAAGAGGAAAGAAATATATGGATCAAGTGGCGCGCGCTTACATGGTCTTGCACTAGCGTTCACTCGCGCGTGTTGATGTCTCGTCTCGAGAGTGTAGTGTAGCGTTGTATTGACGAATACAGTCTGTAGCGCATCGATCTTTAGAATTTAGACAGAGAACACTTTAACGGACATGTTTTTACATTGCCTGTCACCCACTGCTGGGCAAATGCCGCCCCTTTCGCTTTGAATTCCGCCCTGTTCTTGGCCACCGTCTGCTAACCCGGTAAAACGGTCGTGAGGTCGTCCCGCCATCTCCGCTTGGGTCGGCCACGTTTGTGATATCCGTAGCGTGGAACGTGGACGATTTCTACCACCTGTCCAACCCATACTCCTTATGTGGCCCCCCCGCACACACATATTTTGTTAAAATAGGAAATTACACAGATATAACCTGGCAGTCAAAAATTATTTCTATATCTTGATTTAAACAGCTCAACGCAAACTATCTAACCTTGGCAAAAAAGTTGTTTAACAGCTCTCCGTATTTACGGTTATCAATTTTAAAGGTGAAAGTGAAAGTATTTTATGTTATAACAATAAATAATAGTATACAAAAATTAGTCAGAACTTTAAAAACCTATTTAGAGGCTTAAAATTCCACCCATGCCGGGATTCGAACCCGCGACCTCAGCGCTCTTTCCAACTGAGCAACAACAGAGGTTGCGGGTTCGAATCCCGGCATGGGTGGAATTTTTAGCCTCTAAATAGGTTTTTAAAATTGACCTTAGTACGGGTTAGTGCATTAAAAAGAATATAATTTGGTCAGAACTGTCATACGAACACCTCTTCGTTTTTCATTTTCAGTTTAACTTTTACAATAAGCATAACGTTTTAATTCTCAAAATTGAATTACTTTCTGATTACATAATAAAAAAAAAGTATTGTAATAGAAATTGAACAATAGTACTTATGATATTTTGATGACAGAAACTATTTTTCCACTTGTAATATTTGTGCAAACTCGCTACTTTGTCTTCTTGTGCCTGGTTTTAGTTTCATTATGTAGGTACTGACGCAGATGCTCGTTTTTCAAGTTTCGTGTTTAAATCGACGCACTACTTTTGTTTGAATGGTGAAAGGTACTCAAAGGTAGAGTTCAAGAGCCACATATCCGGGGGGATTCACTTCACTTGAGTGATCGATCACTTTTAAAAGTGGTTGACCCTTTCGCCTACCTGCTCCTTCGCTCCAACAGTACTTTGGTTGATGACCACACTCTATATTCTTCTATTTGCTCAAAAAAGGTAGTCTTTACGTAACAAAATAAATACTTTCGTAAATAAACTATCTGATATTAATCAACTGTTCAAGAATAAGCATTTTGGGTTATGCAGAAAGGCCCGGTGAAACTCAAGATGTACATCAATCAAATAAATGTAAATATTCGTATATTGAAATATATCTTCTACTTCATATTAAAATATACTACATAAAAACAATTATATTATTTTTAATGCACTAACCCGTGCTAAGGACAATTTTAAAAATCTAATTACCCATATGTATTTAAATATAACACGAGGGTTTTTGCCTATTTCGTATAGAGACTGAGCCTCGCCATTCTGCGGGTTAATGCTGCCAGCCTTCTAGTCAGCCATTTGGTCTCAATATTCTATGCATTAAAAATAATATAATCATGTGGGTACAGCGATATCATTCCGATGTAAAACCTAACTGCAAAGTAGGTACTCGGGGCTGCAAGTGATGCAAATTACTTCAGCCAGATGTCGCTGCCTGTACGTAATACAGAGAATATTGTAGAGGTTCGAAATTTCACTGATGCCGGTGAGTCGCCCATTAGCTCAGTTGGAAAGAGCGCTGGCACGGATAGCCAGAGGTCGCGGGCTCGAATCCCGGCATGGGTGGAATTTTTAACCTCTAATTAGGTGTTTACATATAGGTACTTTAAATAATTTCATAACGTCATCTAACCTCACGCCTGTATCCCCGAGCGTGACTGCCACTTGTAACCATCCTGACATATTGACTTCGATTAGTCAAGGTTCATTAGTCGTTGCATGCACGCTCGCCGGTTTCAGGTACTTTTTATCTTGCCCTCTGTACATTAATTTATTTGATTTCCAGTCTACGCAGATATTAAGTCAGTGTTAATATTTTTGGTACACTGTATAGAACTAAGACATACCAACCATACCAAGACTGATTCTAATCTTTTGTGGTACCTTGTAAGATTTCGGGCGACCTATTAATAAAATAGACTAATAATAATACGAGTAGTAACTGCCACAAAACACAATCGTTTGTCTTGGAATCAGACTAGGTTACCCTGTGCTATCGTACACGAACATGGAAATACTGAGGCCATTTGTACAAATGTACTTCGGTCTCCAGTGGAAATCTAATCTACGACCTCCAACATGGTATTTAGCTGAGGTACCTTTAGAACAACGAGGCCGTCGTCGACTAAGCTCCTCTTCTCGTGCTGAAAAGTGAAAATCGTAGTTTTAACTCGCTATAACTCGGTATAGATAGTGTAACCCATTTAGCCCTTTGCAACCGAGGAAACAAATTTTACAAATTCAACCATCCTGACTAAAATACCTTGATATGGCGAGTTACAGACTAAGAAAAATAGCCAAAAAAATACCTTTGCTGCTAGTCCGGCTAAAAACTAACTGCACGATCGTGCGATGTAGAAATAAATTGTAATTGCACGATCGTGCAAATCAATATTATACATGGTAGTTGATGAGATAAAACGCTGAAAATCTGAATACATTTTGTATATTTGTAATAAGTCTTTAATAATTTATAATCGGTCTTTTCAGTTTTAAAGCAAGAAAAAGTATTTGTAACATTAGGTACTTAATTAACGATGCAGGAATAAAATGAGCTCATCAAGGACCTTCTAACAAGAAAACTGACCAAATTATTATTTCTTCTGATATGTAGTCCAAGAAGCATTTCTAGTATCGCAAATGCAGAGGTATACATTGTACGTATGCAGGTTTTGTTCGGCTTGTGTAGTTTTCTGACTGACAAGCTCTTGGTGACTTGATGTCATTAAAAATTGGGTAATGTTCGTTATAGTCGTGAAAAACACAGTTCCCTTGCAAATGCAAAATTACAGTTGGACCAAGACACGTCATTATTATCGAACATAGTCTTACGTCCTTTATAGATTTCGGAATTCAGAATGAGACCCTTGCTTAAAGACAGAACAAAGTTTTTAATGCCTGGTAGGGCGAGGCTTATTCTTTACCACCTGCCGCAAAGCATATCTGCCTATCAAGGGAATAATTTGTTCGTCTATTGAGTAAAGCCCAGGTCCTCTCTGGTGCTTCTGTATGGTGCTACCTGGACTATCAGAAGATAGTCGTCTTTTATTTTTTTGATAGATAGAGAATACTTTATTAAGTACTGGTCTTATCGCTTAAAGTGGTCTCTTCCAGAAAACCTTTGGATGGCGTATGCACAGGTTGTACTTTACAGATTGTCCAGATTGTCATTACCTGGTAGAGCAGTATCTGTGTCTACCACGTGCAAAACTATCCTCAGAGTCAGTAATATATCGCGGATCATCAACGAAGATAATTTGTTGAAAGCAATATCAACACATTGATAGGCGAGGGTAGAGCAGAACTCCTATCAATGCTTGCATTCCAAAGAACTTCACTATTTCTTGTCGTTCTTAGGATTATTGACCTTTCCGTGGTTGTAGAGTCGTTAAGTGCACCTGTGTGCACACACCCTGTGTGTGCACGCAGGATGTAGTGGTTGTACCTTGGATAGACACTACATCTTCCCTGGCCAGTAACTGTTACAAACAGTACCACTTCTGGAAAAAGTCTAGTACCTACTTCTGGTCTAGTACTGATTCGAGTTGACGAGATGCTGAAAGTGCCCTCGTTGGTGACGTCGAAACGCGAGATACTCTATTTTAATCGAGCACAAAAGTTACGATCTTCTCGAACGTCATCAGATACAACATCTGGAGTTTGTTCTAGCAGTAAATCAAGAAATATTGGACCGAATTCGAGAGTCGAGGGATTTCAACCTTGGTTTTCTTCTAAATCCTCAATTTCGAAGTCATGCCATCTCCCAGGGCAGCGTAAATCTCGTCAGCTAGTAAGTAAGTGCTGGAAATTAAACTAACCTTCATTTAAAAACAAAAAACAAAGAAAACATGCTCAAAAACCGTAAAAATTACCTATAAAGATCCTGATATAAAATGCAGTCCAGCAACCGAAAGCACACGATCGTGCAACAAAATTTTTCCAGACATATTTTATAAGCAAAAACGAATTTTCTATTTATAAAAACTTCACACATCACTCAATAAATTATTCATAACACATTCAAACTTAATTATCACAAAGTTTCAAACAAAATGTATAGCAAAAATCGGTACTTACGTCAAGCGGGTTTCCCGCCAAAGTACGCAGCCATTTCCGACAACGGTTCGCGGGCTTCTGATGGCTGACAAGACAAGTGAGATTCCGGACCTCGCCGTATTTTTTATAGGCAAAATAGATAAATGCACGATCGATCGGTGCCGGTTGCATTCCGAAAAGATGATTCGTTTGGAGTCAGGATTTTTTTAAAGTTAAATGCACGATTGTGATAGCTCGGTTGCAAAGGGTTAGACCAGTGTAAACTGGTAGCAACCAGTTTAAAGCTATCTTTTGGGGTAGGTGGAGTTTGTTTTTCCGCTGCCTTTTTCTCCACTAACGGCCCGAAGGCGGCGGCTTACATTTTACATTGTACATTGACATTCAGCAAACAGAATGTAAATTCTGATTGTTAAAATTGATTTGAATTTGAATTTGGTAGTGTCAACAAAATAATGCATATTTATATTTTTTTGAGACCCGCGTTGCTGACGACTCCATGTCACTGACCCCATTTCGAACATATTGTTCGAAATAAAACAATACGTGATAAGATTCATAGACTGATTTATTTGAAAACCTATTTAGAGGCTAAAAATTTCACCCATGCCGGGATTCGAACCCGCAACCTCTGGCTATCCGTGCCAGCGCTCTACCAATTGAGCCAATGGGCGCTCACCGGCATCAGTGAAATTTTGAACCTCTTTACACTATTCTCTGTATTACGTACAGGCAGCGACATCTGGCTTAAGCAAATTGCATCACTTACAGCCCCGACTACCTACTTTGCAGTTAGGTTTTACATCGGAATGATATCACTGTACTCACATGATTATACTATTTTTATTTTTAATGCACTAACCCGTGCAGCATATGCAGTCAAAAGAATTAGGCAACTAACTGACGTCGCAACTGCTAGGCTTGTTTATTTTAGTTACTTCCATAGTCTTATGTCCTATGGCATACTACTGTGGGGACGGGCAGCAGACATTGAGACCATCTTCGTCTTGCAGAAGAGAGCGATCAGATTCATTTATAGGCTGGGTAGTAGAGATTCGTTAAGAGATTTCTTTAAAGAAACTAACATCCTGACAGTTGCCAGTCAGTATATATATGAAAACATTATGTACGTTAGGAAAAATATCAGTAACTTTAAAACTTTAGGTAGCCAACACAATGTAAATACTAGAAATAAACATAAACTTTTGTTCCCACTACTTAGGCTGGCAAAGGTTAATACATCCTTCATGGGGCATTGTATACGCTTCTATAATAAAATCCCTGAAGATATATTAAGCTTGCCTGAATCGCGGTTCAAAAAATATGTTAAGCACACTTTGTGCCAAAAGGGCTACTATAACATAAAGGATTATTTAGATGACAATGAGGTCTGGAATGAAAGCCAGTACAATGTATGAGTTCTATGTTTAAAATAATTATGTAAACTATGTTAATTAAGGACTTTTGAAAAGACTAAGTTAGGAGTTTTTTTGTCCATTTTTTTTCCTAAATGATCTAGATTTTGAAATGGACACCTAGTTTGAATTGTAACGTTCATTAAGCCGCAGTTTCTGTGCTACTTTGAATAAAACCTTTTCATTTCATTTCATTTCATTTCATTTCATTTCATTTCATTTCATTTCATTTCATTTCATTTCATTTCATTTCATTTCATTTCATTTCATTTCATTTCATTTCATTTCATTTCATTTCATTTCATTTCATTTCATTTCATTTCATTTCATTTCATTTCATTTCATTTCATTTCATTTCATTTCATTTCATTTCATTTCATTTCATTTCATTTCATTTCATTTCATTTCATTTCATTTCATTTCATTTCATTTCATTTCATTTCATTTCATTTCATTTCATTTCATTTCATTTCATTTCATTTCATTTCATTTCATTTCATTTCATTTCATTTCATTTCATTTCATTTCATTTCATTTCATTTCATTTCATTTCATTTCATTTCATTTCATTTCATTTCATTTCATTTCATTTCATTTCATTTCATTTCATTTCATTTCATTTCATTTCATTTCATTTCATTTCATTTCATTTCATTTCATTTCATTTCATTTCATTTCATTTCATTTCATTTCATTTCATTTCATTTCATTTCATTTCATTTCATTTCATTTCATTTCATTTCATTTCATTTCATTTCATTTCATTTCATTTCATTTCATTTCATTTCATTTCATTTCATTTCATTTCATTTCATTTCATTTCATTTCATTTCATTTCATTTCATTTCATTTCATTTCATTTCATTTCATTTCATTTCATTTCATTTCATTTCATTTCATTTCATTTCATTTCATTTCATTTCATTTCATTTCATTTCATTTCATTTCATTTCATTTCATTTCATTTCATTTCATTTCATTTCATTTCATTTCATTTCATTTCATTTCATTTCATTTCATTTCATTTCATTTCATTTCATTTCATTTCATTTCATTTCATTTCATTTCATTTCATTTCATTTCATTTCATTTCATTTCATTTCATTTCATTTCATTTCATTTCATTTCATTTCATTTCATTTCATTTCATTTCATTTCATTTCATTTCATTTCATTTCATTTCATTTCATTTCATTTCATTTCATTTCATTTCATTTCATTTCATTTCATTTCATTTCATTTCATTTCATTTCATTTCATTTCATTTCATTTCATTTCATTTCATTTCATTTCATTTCATTTCATTTCATTTCATTTCATTTCATTTCATTTCATTTCATTTCATTTCATTTCATTTCATTTCATTTCATTTCATTTCATTTCATTTCATTTCATTTCATTTCATTTCATTTCATTTCATTTCATTTCATTAAGGACAAATTTTTAAAAACCTATTTAGAGGCTAAAAATTTCACCCATGCCGGGATTCGAACCCGCAACCTCTGGCTCTGCCAGCGCTCTACCAATTGAGCCAATGAATGAATAAAGAGGTTCAAAATTTCACTGATGCCGGTGAGTGGCCCATTGGCTCAATTGGTAGAGCGCTGGCACGGATAGCCAGAGGTTGCGGGTTCGAATCCCGGCATGGGTGAAAATTTTTAGCCTCTAAATAGGTTTTTAAAAATTTGTCCTTAGCACGGGTTAGTGCATTAAAAATAAAAATAGTATAATGATTTATTTGATTCCAGAGCACCCCTAGAGTTCTTTGACGTCTTTGAATTAGTATCAGTAGCTTTTTATTTACGATGAGAGATGTAATGTGATTTCCTGCCTACTCAGCCGTAGCAGAAATACTTTCGACTGAAGCCTGTGAGACGTCAAACGGTACAGGGTGTTTTTTCCAGTTCAATCTATAAAATTTGTGTGGATTTACTTAGAAACTAAAGGTGAATTCGACTGTTCGAATTCGATTGACAAGCTGAGAATATTGTTTTCAATATGAGAACCTGGTTATGATATCGTCGACGTCGTCGTTTCGTCGTCAGGCTATACTAGTCCACTGCTGGACATAGCCCTCCCCTAAAGAGAGCCACGTTGTGCTATCATAGGGGGTAATGCCCATAATCCCCACGCTGGGCATGCGGGTTGGGGATCGCAGTTAGGTAGAATTGTACTGCAGGGGGCGCTGCTGCTCACCCCCCGGTTTGATATAAACTATTTATATTCGTGGTCATTACTTTTCATCCTGAATTGTTTGTCTTTGCTTAACAGAAGTAATTTTTGGTAACAAAACAATAAAAAAAATTACGCCCCACTAAATTATGGTTTATATGATCCTAACTTGTGTAGCCTAACAATCGAATTTCATGTCAATAACAACCCGGACTTACCGCCGTGATGGAGTATGGCGTATGGCCTAACCTTCTTGCAACACAGAGACCTGTGACCCAGCAGTGGGGGCATACAAAGGGTTGATATCATCATCATCATCATACAACGACAGTGTCCTTAAGATTAGATTAGTTTTGTAAGTAGGTACTTAAATAAAGAATATCTTATCTTTTATTACTTTCAAAAAAAATATTAGAATTCGAAAGTGAAATGTTAACAGTTTTTGTAGCTTACACGCAATTCAAACGATATCTCAATGATTTTTCTCATTTATTACGGAATCAATCCACTTAACAGCACATTCTACAATCTCCTGCCGTGGTATGCCTATACAAATAGGTACGTATATCTTGAAGCGGACGGCATGAACGGCGTATGTAACTAAATCTAACTCCATTTGAATTCTCTTGTCCTTAATGAAATTTCAGCCCGTCAAAGCGACACGCGTGGGGCGTGGAGTCGCAATTGTACCACCTACCTACCTACGTAGCGCAACAATAAAGATAACGTTTGTACACGTACAAACGTTATGCTTGTGCCTGTATCCTGGAGGGGCAGCCAGAGGCTTTGCCACTTGCCACCATTCCGTCCACAGACAAACCCCCAGTTTCTCGTACACTAACAATCTGTTAATCTACTTAGTTATATATTAAACCGGTCAAATCGCGATTATTAGGTAAAACGTAATTACTCTCGAGTCTCGGGTAGAGACCATGGCAACTGTAACGCTGCCAAAACGTCGGGAAATAAGGTAATTACGTTTTACCTAATAAATAATCACGATTTCACCCCTTTAATATAGATAGATAGATAGATAGATAGATAGATAGATAGATAGAATATTCTTTATTGCATGTACACCAGGGATTACATAAGAGACTTATAAAATAACAGTACAAGTGGCGGCTTTATTACTAAAAGTAATTTCTTGCAGACAACCATGGACGGAAAAGAAGAAACGGAAACTGAAATACGAGTAGTCGGCGCAACTAAACAATATTAGATAACATATTTTATAGTTGATACACATTCATAAACGATACATAAATAAAAATAAACATACACAAAAAAAAACATAGGACATAACGAAAAATAACGGCCTCGGTGGCGCAGCGGCACGCTGACTGTAAAACCGTAGGTCTCGGGTTCGATCCCCGGCCGGATCAAACTAGGAAACGAACTTTTCTAGTTTGTCTCGGGTCTTGGATGTTATCTATATATTTATTGTATTAAATCTATCGTCGAGTTAGCACCTATAACACAAGTCTTTTAGTTGTACTTAGTATAGGGCTAACGAGATCTGTGTAATATGTCCATGAATATTTATTATTATTTATTATTATTATATACCTACATAATACTAGAAAGGTAACAAATACAAATAACAAACTTACATTAAGGAAAAATAGTGGTTATGCACTCTGTTCTTAAATATTGGCAGGTGAAAATCTTACGTCCAGGGGAAGATCGTTCTACAGGCGGACTACTGTGATAGTAAAGGATTGGCTGAAGAACCTTGTCGAATGACTTGGTGTCTTCAGCAATCGATTCTGACCGGATCGCAAAGTCCGACTGTGCGTATCACTTAAAAACTCAAAGCGAGTTAATATATATAGTTATATATTTATGAGTATCGCGAATCTTTAAGAAATACTGTTAATCTACTGTTAACAGCTATCAAATGTTTTTTTTCGTATGCACTTGCAACTGACATCTAACAATACATTAACGGCTTGTAATTGTACCAGAAACCGGGGGTTAGTCTTTATTTCTTTCAATATTTTTTATTTTTTTATTTTATTCGGTGTGAACAGAAGAACCCAAATGATATTAGTTGGTATCTGGTGCTATAGCTAGGTTATCATCTAACCTGTATTTATAATATGGTTTTTATTTCGACGAAAATTATTTACATTTTGTTAGCCGAATGTCTATCCATCCATCCATTTCAGCCTATTGCAGTCCACTGCTGGACATAAGCCTCCCCAAGGGTGCGCCACAAGACCCGATCTCCCGTTTTCGCCAGCCAGTCACCACCGGCCACCTTTTTCAAAGTCCGGAACGAGATGATCCGACAAAAAACCAAAGTCACTGACGTAGTTCAGAAGTGTAGCAGGCTGAAGTGGCAGTGGGCTGGTCACATCTGTCGCAGAACCGATGATCGTTGGAGCAGACGGGTTCTCGAATGGAGACCACGACTCGGCAAGCGTAGTGTAGGACGCCCTCCGGCCAGATGGACCGACGAATGTCTATGTATAATGTAAAATATAAGCCGCTGCTCTAGGGTACTTTAGTGGAGAAAAAGGCAGCGGGGAAAATAAAATGTACTCTGATCATCTTTTCTCAAGTCATCCTAAGCCTAATACATCTGTTGTTCATCATCAATATTCATAGTTGCGTCACTCGGACTCTACAATGCAGTGTCATTGTTTTCATACCATAGAAGACATAAAACCTTACAAAACAACAAGAAAATAAACTATATTTTTTTTGTGGTTTTCGGGATCACAAAATATGTTAAACATTAACTTAGTCTCATAATAAAAAAACTCATTACATTTAGTTTTTAAATCGGATTCTAAACGTTTTCTTGTATATGCAGAAAAATGTTATCTTACTAGATTACGCTTCATTCATTATGAGGCATTACGTTTAAGTTGTGATGTCGTAGTTTGTGACCGATTTGCAGGGCGTGTTTTTGTACCACGTGACTAAATCCTTTTGCTATCATAATATGGAAAGTATTAGTCAACTCCAACTCAAGTGTCATGAGACAGCACATCGACCTTTTCATTATCCGTGCACTCTACTACTGTAGGTACGTTACGGTTAGCCGCGAAACACCTCGATATGCTGCCAACTTTGTTAAGGCGCTTTGGGGTGTTGGCAGATCTTTGATGTTATTATATATATTATTATTATTATTATTATATATATATATATATATATATATATATATATATATATATATATATATATATATATATATATATATATATATAATAATAATAATAATAATATATATAATAACATCAAAGATCTGCCAACTTTATCCTTAAGGCGCTTATGGATGCTAAGTAGGATCAAAATCATAAATTGTTTTTAATACGGTTTTTTCAAAAGTAAAAAAAAATAATATATATATATATATATATATATATATATATATATATATATATATATATATATATAAATATATATTATTTTTTTTATAAATATATATTATATATATATATATATATATATATATATATATATATATATAAATATATATTATTTTTTTTTACTTTTGAAAAAACCGTATTAAAAACAATTTATGATTTTGATCCTACTTAGCATCCATAAGCGCCTTAAGGATAAAGTTGGCAGATCTTTGATGTTATTAATTACGTTGTGGGAAGCGAAGGCGTTAACAGTTGCAGCCATAAAATTTATGGCATCACGTCCCCAAGTCGTATAAAACATTATCTCTGCTTGATGAAGGAAATATTAAAGGGCGAGAAGAAGGAAGTTGGAAAATTGTTTCTTTGTTTCTTTGTCTCGTGTTTCGTAAACAAGTTAAGTGTTTTGGAGCTAGGAGCCAATTCTCACTTCATTAGCAAATAAGTCGCATATGACCTAGGACCTTACGTAAAAAGTCGAGCGACACCCAAAATCTGTATTCTGAACGCCATGCTAGATTTATATATAACTGTAAAACGTTTATCGTGCTATGTGGGCTGGCTTTGCTGAAGAATAAGTGTTCTTAACTTATTACAATAGCTGCAAAAGTTAGTACTAAATTAAGCTTTTGAACTCGAAGAAATACACTCGAAAACTATTGAGAAGGGGCACTGATCAAATCATCGATATCGCCGCCAAGTAAATTCTCTATCTATATGACTGTAAAACGTTTATCGTGCAAATGTGGGCTGGCTCTGCTGAAGAATAAGTATTTCTTAACTTCTATTACAGTAGCTACAAAAGTTGGTACTAAATGAAGCTTTTGAACTCGAAGAAATACACTCGAAAGCTATTGATAAGGGGCACTGATCAAATCTTCGATATCGCCGCAATGACTTATGGCCGGTTTAGATTTGTTTAGTTAGGAGAGTGGTTTAGGAGAACGCTTCAGTAGAAACGTGTAAACTCTACTCGCTTTAGTGCCGTTTTAGTTGCCTTTTTATTAGAATCAAAATAGAATTGGTTTCGATTTTTATTTCCAGTGACACCTGAGTGCGTCACTATCTTCGTTACTTATCTGTGTGTAAACTTTAGTGAGGACTTTAGGAGAGTGCACAAGCCTCACTTTGTGTCGTAGCCACTTGAAGGATTGTTCTGTTATTCTCATTGAATCGCGATATTCTTTGGGATCTTCGATAGCCAATCCCTTTAGCAACAAAGTACTTTCTCCAAGCGTAGATCTGCGACTGTTCCATTTACGCTCCCATATTCGTTTTGGTTTATTTATTTCAAATAAAATTTCTTCTTCTTTTTGTTCTATTAAAACAGTATTTTGCATACCAGAGCGCGCTTTGTGCGAGGTTGATTTTTCATCCTGGCTATGAAATTACACTCTACTGGAAGAAATATAAACATTCACTCGCACATGTTAAAGCACTAGAGCACTCTCATAAACACTAATACAATCTAAACCGCACACATCGCACATCGTCAGGCTATACTAGTCCACTGCTGGACATAGCCCTCCCCTAAAGAGCGCCACGTTGTGCTATCATAGGGGGTAATGCCCATAATCCCCACCCTAGGCATTCTTATTGTATGGAATCAGGCGTTACCTTGCGGAAATCTATAATAGCATTAAAATGATAAAATTACTTTTGCTAAATTCCGCCAAAAATCCCGCAAGCACCATGCGGTTCACAAGTGCTGCTCACAAGTGCAAGTCAAAGACTAGCATTTGTGAGCCTGAGGATGCCTCGTGTAAGAGGCGAAACGCGTCGCGTATTTTCTCACACAAGTATCGGTGTTGGTAGTGGTGTGTTCGTATCTTGCTTCTGCTTGAAAAAGTGGGAGGGAGGGGGGTGCATTAACTAACGGCGTGGTGCTTGTGGGATTTTTGGCGGAATTTAGGAAAGTAATTTTCTCATTTTAATGCAAAATCCAGGGCTATGTCCTGAAGAAGAATGCAAAAGTACTCTTACTTATATGTGTAAGAACAAATTATTAAACTTGAAAATGAAAAATCAACTTGAAAAATCAATACAGAGAATAGTGTAAAGAGGTTCGAAATTTCACTGATGCCGGTGAGTCGCCCATTAGCTCAGTTGGAAAGAGCGCTGGCACGGATAGCCAGAGGTTGCGGGTTCGAATCCCGGCATGAGTGGAATTTTTAGTCTCTAAATAGGTTTTTAAAATTGTCCTTCGCACGGGTTAGTGCATTAAAAATACAAATTGTATAAAATAAAATAATACAGTTGATGACCAGCAGTTTTTTCGTGCCTCTGTCTTTAGAAACCACTGGGGTTTGGGGTTTTCAGGGGAAAGCCTTTATTAAAGAGGTAGGGCGTCGTATAAGGAACCGTGGCTTGGATTACCGCTCTGGGGCATATTTGATGCAAAGGATATCCCTAGCAGTGCAGAGCGGTAAGGCTGCCAGCGTTATGGGAACCTTTGGCTAGGATATGTCTCGGGGCGGTTTTATTGACTGATTTTATTATGTGTGTGTTTTTTTTGTTGACAATATGAAATTAGTGATTTCCGTCTTCTTTTTCCCAAAATTTCTAAAGTTCCGTTTAGTAATTTTGTAACGCTCAGCGAAAACAGATCACGTTTATTTTTGTTTGCACAAAATTAATTTTAAGTCCCTATGATTGATGACGACACAAAAAATTGTTGCGTAAAACATAAAATTACGGAAAACAGTATGAAACGTACACAAAGCCGTGTACACAACGCCGTAAACAATATGAAACGTGAGTTGGAAAGCAATTAGTGATTGGAAAATAATCCGGGTCTATTAAATTGCTATAGCTGGCTGGTATCCTTTTTTGTCTAACCATTTTCCCTGTTTAGGGTTTCGTAGTCAACAAGAAACGTTTTGAAAAGACTAATCGTTGGATTGCTCAAAATGTCGCAAAATCATAATTTTGCTCTTTTTTTCATCTACTGCCGGAAACTTAAATTTTATCTGTTGCTTTTGGTGGTACCTAGTCGGTTGAAAAGAAAAATAGTTTTGATTACTTTCTGCCTTTGCTTAAGTTGGGAGAGTTGTGAGGTTCGAAATTAGTTTCGGAGAGGAGAAACTTCACGGCGTTTAATACATTTGTTGTCAACTAATAACACAATCCTAAGTCATCAAGGCTAAATTATTTATATGAAAGAAAGTTATAACTACATATTTGAAATCTCTTTTTCATTGCTTCTTGCATTAAGCACGCCTTTGGGCATTTCCTTTTATTATATATATATATATATATATATATATATATATATATATATATATATATATATATATATATCTTTACTACTTGCAAAAAGTAATTCGAAATATAATAATATTACATGAAATTTGTTTCAAAGGCGACTTATCTCGTAATTAGTGTAATAAAGAATTAACAACAATATTACCAATATAAAAATACTTTTTGATGTTGTTAGGTTGTACCCGAAATCGGCGTGCGTGCATGCAACGACTAATGAACGTTGCTGAAGCGAAGGTGATTATACTATTTTTATTTTTAATGCACTAACCCGTGCTAAGGAACAAATTTAAAAACCTATTTAGAGGCTAAAAATTTCACCCATGCCGGGATTCGAACCCGCAACCTCTGGCTATCCGTGCCAGTCAATCAAGAAACAGAAAACGTGTTTCAGACGACTACAGTCATTAATAACTCATAGTGATTCATGTTCCCTAAGGACTGCAATGACGCCAGTCGATAATCAATTTAATTATGGTGAGAGTAGAGTTGCTTGTTGGTCGTTTTATGATAGTGGACATTGAATGCGTTAGAATTGATTAAGCGACCGGAACTTGAGCGACTTTTGTATCGTTGTTCTCAACCAATATTTTTATTTAACTTGTCACAGGTAGTATTTCAAAAATACTTAAATACGCCTTAGATGGTACATGTGATGAGACGTGAGGAAAATCATGTCGTCAAACAGGCCCTACAGATCCCAACCATCAAAAGAGGTAGAGGACGTCCACAAACCACCTGGTGGGCCACGGTAGCAAAGGAGTTGGAGCGAGCCCAGTTGAGCGAGCGGACAACCCAGGACAGAAAATCCTGGAGCAAAGGAACGAAGAAAGCCGACCCCACATAATGGGATGAGGCAAAGACAAAGAAGAGACTTAAAGGTCTTAAAATTGTAATTTGTGTAATAAATGTCTCTGTTTTTCAAATTATTACTTATATGTGTTATTTATAAGAATATGGTACCTACAATGCCCTGAAACACTGCAAAAAACGCTGTCTATACAAATCTATGGTAGGTAGAGATTTTACAAGGAAAAAACGTAACCACAGATTTTTTAATAGGTCTGTTATTTTTTTATTGATTTATAGTGACTTCAGCATTATACGCTGAATCCTTGCCCAAAACTCAAGACCATTTCAGAGAAACGTTGCTGTTCTCTGTTTATTGAAAATTTAAATCGCATGATGAAATCACGACATGTGGAATAGGACATAAGTTTTTACATGTTCTTTTATTAATACAATACAATACGATGCTAATTTATAACAAATTGGAGACATCAGTCAGGGAAACCAAAAACAAATGGAAATTAAACGATAAATATTTATTTTTACGGCCTCGGTGGCGCAGCGGTTTGGCACGCTGACTGTAAAACCGAAGGGTTCGAACCCCGGCCGAATCAAACTAGGAAACGAACTTTTCTAGTTTGTCTCGGGTCTTGGGTTGGGTCAATAAATCTATGTATTTATTGTATTAAATCTATCGTCGAGTTAGCACCTGTAACACAAGTTGTCCTTAGTATAGGGCTAAAGAGATCTGTGTAATATGTCCATGAATATTTATTTATTTATTTATTTATGTTAATTCTTACATAACATAGAATAACCTCGCATACGCATGTACCCTAGAGGCCTAACCAGAGAGGCCGTGCCTACCACTTGCTAAGATCCTGACAAATCACCTTGTTCCTTAGCACGGGTTAGTGCATTAAAAATAAAAATAGTATAATCATGTGGGTACAGTGATATCGTTCCGATGTTAAACCTAACTGCAAAGTAGGTAGTCGGGGCTGTAAGTAATGCAATTTGCTTAAGTCAGATGTCGCTGCCTGTACGTAGGTAATACAAAGAATAGTTTAAAGAGGTTCGAAATTTCACTGATGTCGTGAGTCGCCCATTGGCTCAATTGGTAGAGCGCTGGCACGGATAGCCAGAGGTTGCGGGTTCGAATCCCGGCATGGGTGAAATTTTTAGCCTCTAAATAGGTTTTTAAATTTGTTCCTTAGCACGGGTTAGTGCATTAAAAATAAAAATAGTATAATCACCTTCGCTTCAGCAACGTTCATTAGTCGTTGCATGCACGCACGCCGATTTCGGGTACAACCTAACAACATCAAAAAGTATTTTTATATTGGTAATATTTTTGTTAATTTCAAAGGCGACTTATCTCGTAATTAGTGTAATAAAGAATTAACAACAATATTACCAATATCTGTGGTTACGTTTTTTCCTTGTAAAATCTCTACCTACCATAGATTTGTATAGACAGCGTTTTTTGGAGTGTTTCAGGGCATTGTAGGTACCATATTCTTATAAATAACACATATAAGTAATAATTTGAAAAACAGAGACATTTATTACACAAATTACAATTTTAAGACCTTTAAGTCTCTTCTTTGTCTTTGCCTCATCCCATTATGTGGGGTCGGCTTTCTTCGTTCCTTTGCTCCAGGATTTTCTGTCCTGGGTTGTCCGCTCGCTCAACTGGGCTCGCTCCAACTCCTTTGCTACCGTGGCCCACCAGGTGGTTTGTGGACGTCCTCTACCTCTTTTGATGGTTGGGATCTGTAGGGCCTGTTTGACGACATGATTTTCCTCACGTCTCATCACATGTCCGTACCATCTAAGGCGTATTTAAGTATTTTTGAAATACTACCTGTGACAAGTTAAATAAAAATATTGGTTGAGAACAACGATACAAAAGTCGCTCAAGTTCCGGTCGCTTAATCAATTCTAACGCATTCAATGTCCACTATCATAAAATGACCAACAAGCAACTCTACTCTCACCATAATTAAATTGATTATCGACTGGCGTCATTGCAGTCCTTAGGGAACATGAATCACTATGAGTTATTAATGACTGTAGTCGTCTGAAACACGTTTTCTGTTTCAGTTCTCTTCCGACGCAGTTCTGGGCGTGCGATGAATATTTAATTAATTGACTTGGTGTCTGCGTCAAACGGCGGATACCTACTCAGTTTATTTCAAAATTCTAACGAGATTCCCGGTCGCGATACACTACAGGGTATTGTATTGGTAGGTATTGTTCCGGGTAACGGGGGAAAAAAATAACGGTCTCAAGTGAAAATCAGTTTTGCTGGTGATGTGTTGTTCACAGCATACAACAGCAGCAGCAATGCATGCTGAGTTGGTGACCTTTTTTTCTTGCCACGGAGGAACAAGCATTTGTAAGGGTTACTGTCTTTCTACTCTTTTTCATATTATTATTATTATTTATTATTATTTAATTGCACTAATTACACAAGTAAATGTACAAGGGCGTGCTTAATGCAAGAAGCATTCTCTTCCACCAAACCTTTGGTGTTGAAGAGACTCGATTCGATCGATTTCAACCCTGTCTGTCCCCACTGCTGGGGCACGGGTCTTTTCCTGCGTTGCAAGAAGGTTAGGCCATACTCCACCACGGGGGCCAAGTCCGGGTTGGTGGAGGTTTGTAAGACAGTGGCGGGTCGGGATGAAGAGACTCGCAAAGTGTTATTTTATATGTGTGTGCATATGTGGCAATTTAAATAAATGTTTTGTTTCTTTCTGTTGACCACTACTCAAAGTCGCTAAAGACGTAACGTACAGCAGATCTACATTTACATTTTCGTTCCACCCTTTTTTTTTAAATTAATGCAACTGATTAGGTTGAAGTGCTGTTTTCTGTGCAATGCCGCTGTTGGTATTGCCATTTTGTGTCTATAAAATGGTACCATAAAATTTACGGCGAAAAAGTCTTATTTCTTCTTCTTCTTCAGGCTATATTAGTCCACTGATGGACATAGCCCTCCCCTAATGAGCACCATAGCGCAAGGTTGTGCCATCATTGGGGGGTAATGCCCATAATCCCCACGCTGGGCATGCGGGTTGGGATCGCAGTTTGGTGGAATTGTACTGCAGAGGGCGCTGCTGCCCACCCCCCAGTTCGTCTTACAATTCCGTCAAATTCAGCCTACATTCTCTGGTCTCTGGCATCCCCAAGGGAACACATCTTTCTGCACGCTATCCCTGTGCAGCTTCGTCAGATCAGGTCTTCGGTCCATCGCCCAAGTCGTTATCAAGACTCATCACATCACACTTCATCACAGTAATATTATAAAGGCGAAAGTTTGTGAGTGTGTACGTTTGTTAATTCTTCATGTTTAACGGCTGAAGCGATTTCAATAAAATTGGGTATGGAGTTAGTTGACACCCTGGATTAACAGATAGGCTACGTTTTCTTCTTCTTCTTCTTCAGGCTATATTATCTAGTCCACTTCTGGACTTGGCTACGTTTTACTGCGGAAAAATATCTTATTCCCATGGGAAAATCGATGAACTGCGGGTAACACCGCGTGGCACAGCTAGTACATCATATATAATAATAATATGGCATGAGACGATAATGCTAACTTTTCTTTTATTAGTATTTATTCACGACATTTACAGAATACTATTTAAATACAAGAAAAACCACAGGCACGTCACTCGTAACCGTAATTTGATGTGATTTTAATCTAGTGACTTTGCCTTTCTACTGACTAGTAGCATCGATAAAATATTACTAATATTACTAAAGTATAGATGGTTGCCCACGTACATTGAATCCGTACCCGATTTTAAATCACAAAATTTAACTTAAACCTAGATGGCGCTACTGCGAAGTGATTGTTATACGTTTCAATAAAAATTCGGTCATAAAAATGTGTCGCTGCAGTAGCTAGAGTTCCATTTAGGTTTGCGATGATTAATTTGCAAACTACACAACAGATGGCGCTTATTACATGTTTTATTGACCTATATAAGAAATCGACATAAAATAATAGAATAGATGCAGTCGATACACTACACTACAGACACCGTCGAATACCCCACGGCAGCAATAATCGCGCGCGGCATAAGTGCGTGTACCGAACAAAAAGGGTTAGCGCGTCGCGTTGTCCACCGTACTAAAATACAATCTCATTTCGATACGTAGGTACGTGTCGATACTAAATTATAATATTCTGCTGATGAAAAAAACCTATTTAGAGGCTAAAAATTCCACCCATGCCGGGATTCGAACCTGCAACCTCTAGCTATCCGTGCCAGCGCTCTTTCCAACTGAGCTAATGGGTTAGCACGGGTTAGTGCATTAAAAATAATATAATATTGCTGATGAGTTTTTTATTATTATTTATGAGTTTACGACTGACTCGAACTTTACGACTGAATCACTCACGCCAACAGCGCTGTGAGTGCGATAAATTGTGTCTCCTAAACACAAACAAATACAGCTATTTTTGCAGATTTACGTCATTTGGCAAATAAACAATGTCTTATAACTACAAGACAATAATTTAATACTTACTCTTACCAAGGATAACCATTATATTACTCTGTAATTTTAAAAACATTCGCACAAATATATGCATGAAATAAAACAAAGAATAACATTAATCTAAATCGCGCCATCTAGTGAATTTGTGTGGTACTACGATCATTACCACTTCCGTAGTTACAGACCTTTCTGTGTCCGTAGTTGTTGTGTGAATTTTTGTTGGTTCGAATTTTTTCACGATATGGATAAATTAATACCAGCAGCGACATCTAGTAAGAAAAAAATAACATTTCAGTACACTTTGATGTATGGACAATAACCATCTATACTTTAGTAATATTTTATCGATGCTAGTAGAAACTTAGTGTTTGACAAATCCTCTAGTATGCTTGACGACCTCTGTGGCGTAGCGGTAGGGAATCTGCCTACCATGAAAGAGGTCCCGGGTTCGAACCCCGGCTGGCAACAAAAAAAAACCGCAAGTCTTGGATGTTTACATGTTTGTGATGTCGTTGTTTCTGGTTCGCACGACACAGGGTATCCTAGTGTGGGGCCAGAAGCAATGTATGTGCCTGTATGTAAATGTTATGTTTATGTTATGTAAAATCGGTAGTTTGTCGGCTAACCCCGCCCACCCAAAGTGCGTGGGTTAACTTTTCAGTGCCTTCAGCCTTCATGAACGTCTGTGTTTTTCCTTTCGTTAGAATTTCCATTTAGCTTGCCAATAAAATGTTATTGGAGCGAAACCGATGGCCTTAAGTATATACTTTATTTCTTTTGCATTCTTTGCAAACCTTTCTTCGAGTTATCAAAGAATCGTAACAGCTTTTGTTTTACGGGTGAAAAACAATTGACGTAAACGACGGCTGATGAACCTTAACCCTTGTTGTACCGTAACGTAGACGACTATAATAACACATTATAATAACGCTCCTTAATATTACAAACGGTTTTCCTGCAATTACAATATTTTAACGCTATGTTAAAGCAAATTTGTTAACCCTAATATGTTAACGATTTTTGTCGGTTATCTGTCGTGATCTCTGAAGAAATCGGGTGTCATGTACCTTCTCTTAAAATTATAAAATCTTGAGCAAAAAGTTATACAAATAAAAATATATCAGGTTCGAGCGGGTTATGGTCGGCGACGGTCAACTAAACAATTATTTTATTTGTATGCGACTATACTATTCAATGATGCACTTAAATGTATAAGGTACGAAAAACATTTTTTAAATCCATCATTCTTCGAACACTTTTGATTTGTGATGCGGTTAGTTTCGATAAAACTCCTGACTGTCTACTATAATATACAGTTACTTTTATGTAATGAATATCGTGCATTATTTAAAACTAGCTGGTGCCTGCGTTCGTCTGCGCAGGATTAGTATTTAAAAACCTATTTAGAGGCTAAAAATTTCACCCATGCCGGGATTCGAACCCGCAACCTCTGGCTATCCGTACCAGCGCTCTACCAATTGAGCCAATGGGCGACTCACGAATCCCGGCATGGGTGAAATTTTTAGCCTCTAAATAGGTTTTTAAATTTGTTCCTTAGCACGGGTTAGTGCATTAAAAATAAAAATAGTGTAATCATGTGGGTACAGTGATATCGTTCCGATGTTAAACCTAACTGCAAAGTAGGTGGTCGGGGCTGTAAGTAATGCAATTTGCTTAAGTCAGATGTCGCTGCCTGTACGTAATACAGAGAATATTGTAAAGAGGTTCGAAATTTCACTGATGCCGTGAGTCGCCCATTGGCTCAATTGGTAGAGCGCTGGTACGGATAGCCAGAGGTTGCGGGTTCGAATCCCGGCATGGGTGAAATTTTTAGCCTCTAAATAGGTTTTTAAATTTGTTCCTTAGCACGGGTTAGTGCATTAAAAATAAAAATAGTGTAATCATGTGGGTACAGTGATATCGTTCCGATGTTAAACCTAACTGCAAAGTAGGTGGTCGGGGCTGTAAGTAATGCAATTTGCTTAAGTCAGATGTCGCTGCCTGTACGTAATACAGAGAATATTGTAAAGAGGTTCGAAATTTCACTGATGCCGTGAGTCGCTTATTGGCTCAATTGGTAGAGCGCTGGTACGGATAGCCAGAGGTTGCGGGTTCGAATCCCGGCATGGGTGAAATTTTTAGCCTCTAAATAGGTTTTTAAATTTGTTCCTTAGCACGGGTTAGTGCATTAAAAATAAAAATAGTGTAATCATGTGGGTACAGTGATATCGTTCCGATGTTAAACCTAACTGCAAAGTAGGTGGTCGGGGCTGTAAGTAATGCAATTTGCTTAAGTCAGATGTCGCTGCCTGTACGTAATACAGAGAATATTGTAAAGAGGTTCGAAATTTCACTGATGCCGTGAGTCGCCCATTGGCTCAATTGGTAGAGCGCTGGTACGGATAGCCAGAGGTTGCGGGTTCGAATCCCGGCATGGGTGAAATTTTAAGCCTCTAAATAGGTTTTTAAATTTGTTCCTTAGCACGGGTTAGTGCATTAAAAATAAAAATAGTGTAATCATGTGGGTACAGTGATATCGTTCCGATGTTAAACCTAACTGCAAAGTAGGTGGTCGGGGCTGTAAGTAATGCAATTTGCTTAAGTCAGATGTCGCTGCCTGTACGTAATACAGATAATATTGTAAAGAGGTTCGAAATTTCACTGATGCCGTGAGTCGCCCATTGGCTCAATTGGTAGAGCGCTGGTACGGATAGCCAGAGGTTGCGGGTTCGAATCCCGGCATGGGTGAAATTTTTAGCCTCTAAATAGGTTTTTAAATTTGTTCCTTAGCACGGGTTAGTGCATTAAAAATAAAAATAGTGTAATCAGGATTAGTATTTCAAGTAGCTTATATAAGCGTGGCGTACAGAAGGTTTTGGCAGCGCAGTTTTGGCAGCGCACGCTAGAATAGCTCGCATATTATGTAAGATTTTTTCCTACATACTTGACACTTATCGCCATATTTTGGACAATTCACACAATATCCTCATAAATTGTAGTCTATGTGTTATTCTGATGTAAAGTTTCATTAAAATCCATTCAGTAATTTTCACGCGAAAGAGTAACAAACATCCATCCATACTTACAAACTTTCGCGTGTATAATATTAGGAGGATTTTAACTTTTGGTAAAGTCCGAAGAACTTTTAAGGAGAGAGACGATCAACGGACGACGCGAGCTCCATCTCTACTTATGATTACGCTCTGCGAGTCAGAGCGAAACTTGGTCGGACTATTCCAACAAAAAATCAAGTAAGTAAGTGAATTCGGAACTAAGTTAATAGTCACAAGAATTCTATGTCACGACCGGTGACCCCTGCTAATGAGACTCGAAGACATCCATGGGAAGTAAATGTTTTATTTAGTCATTTTGTTGGTCGGGCATTATAGAAGTATGTAGTATAGTTTATTTATCCTTACTTGTCCATTTTAGTAAACAACATTTTACCGGGAAAGGACGACTTTCTAGTCGAAAACTTCCATATTCTCATTAATAAGTAACCGGGGACAATATTGTAGATAACATGCTGCTAGTTTTATAAACATCATCATCATCAGCCCATTATGTCCCCACCGAGGGGCACGGGTCTCTTCCCTGACGAAAGTATAGGCCGTACTGCACCACGGGGGCCAAGTCCGGATTGGTAAGTTTTATTTACAAAGTTAAAGAAACTGCGAAAAAATATCTAGTTTAGGCATTAAATATCAACGTGGAGGTTAGAATCTTGTTTACTAAATTGGAAAAGTAAGGATAAATGGACTGTAGATATCACGCTTTACATTCGATACCTAAGCTTCAATCCAATTGTTTCTCTCTTCCTCTGTAAAGAGTGCGAAGATCAATAGGCTTGTTAGTTGCAGATTCAGTTGCAAAATAATAGAGCGTGGTTTCCATTGAACTGGAGCTGCGAGGCTGGCCTGTGTGGAAAAATCGCAGCGAAATTTGTATTGAATATGGCAATTTCGCAGTGACAGTTATAAAAAAAACCTACTGAATGTGTGTCGGGCCACACGCAGTGAGTTCCATAGTTTTCCGTCAATATATGCGGACTTAGAAGACGGGGCTTGGTATCATTAACATGGTCCTTTAGTAGGGTATGTATTAGTAAAGGGGAAGATAAAACATACGCGGAACCGGCGTGCGTGTATGCAACGATTGGTAAACATTGATGAAGCGAAGGTGATCTGTAAGGATCGTGGCAAGTGGCAGTCCCTGGTCTCTACCTACCCCTCTGGAATACAGGCGTGAAGTTATGTTGTGTGATGTTATGTTAATTAAGTTCAAACGTTTAGTTCATCAAAGTATTTTTAGTGGAATTTGAAGGAAGTTTTCCTTATTTTGTAGTCTAGACCTCTATCTAGCCCGAGGGGTTAATGTGGTCTAGGATGACCCGAGTTTGCTCAGTTTGTAACGGTGCAAACCTCTTTACACCATTTTTATTTCTTTTCTATCTATCATTTTCAAATATTTAAATTTTGTCACTCATTCTTCGATTTCCCTCATTTTTCATCCACTACTACTTTACCCTTTGACCAGATCTGACTTTTTACCTGCTTTTCCGTTTTTATCTGTTTTCTGTTTTAAAGTTACTATAAATCTACAAATAAAATCACACCTGAAGTCGTTCCAGAGTTTATTTATTAATTATAAAAGTTATAAAACGTTCCACTGGCGCCCAACGATAATAACGAAACCCAACGTCACCCCACGGCTTGATACGCCGAGGCGACAAAGCCCACCCACCGCGACTACGCTGCGAGTGCGAAGGCAAATACGAGTACGATTACCACGATTATACGTGTGCACAATCGTCGAACTGCTGCTGCTGTTTCATACCCACGACCCACGACCTCATACATCACAGACGCATCCCTTGGAGCTCCCCAGCCTTGCTCAAGGGTTCTGTCGGACTTCTCCGCCGCCCCCAACTTTACCCACCAACCTCTTCCAGTTCTGAAGACCTGCAAGATTTTTTTTTGTTAAGTGTTGTTAAGTGTTTTATAAATAAAATATTAAATTAATTTTAAAGTGCGACTTGACTTCTGGACCACAAGGTAATTCATCATAACTACTCATTGACCATTCTTCACTAACTAGATTCACCCATAGTAACAAATTTTTTCGGCCCTAATAAAAGTCCTATTCTATCTATCTGCACCCCACCTAACCGAAACATACCACAGTTAGTATACACCAACAGTATACAATCAATAACTTCTACACGCATTTATCAGACAGTTACACAACCACAGGCTGCTCACTAGCAGTTCCATAGACCTCGGTAACCTGGAATTTATAATTCCAGGTGGGACTGGTTACTAACTTACGTTGCCTCAGGAGAGTATCCTGGGTAGTTACACGTAGACAGCCTAGCTTTACCCTCTAGGTCTTCGAGGCCGACTCGAAGGTAAGGCGAAACTGCACTCATACAGTCTATTGATAACAATATTATATTATTAAAATTTAAATTATAATTATTTACAAAATCTTTGCAAACCAAATTTCTAGACGTCAGTAATTCTGACACCATTCATTGTCGTAAAATTTTTCAAAATTCAAAACAAAACCTCCACAGGTTAAACCTACAAGGAACTCTTTGGCAATAAAATAAAAACTCTCACCCTCACCCCATCCTTACCTCATTACTAAAATAATTCCTAACCTCTTTTTTTATAGTATCCGTACTCTTTTTACCCGACTGCGGCGAAGCCCAAAAGGAGGGTAATGTGTTTAGTTCGTATGTATGTATGTATGTATGTATGTATGTATGTATGTATGTATGTATGTATGTATGTATGTATGTATGTATGTATGTATGTATGTATGTATGTATGTAAGTATGTCCGATTCTATGTTCCCTCATAACTCCTTACAAAATCTGACCATTACCATTGGTAATGGTCAGATTTTGTTAAACAAGGTGTCATTCGATTCGGCATCCTTGCGCGGGTGTCATAGGCTATATAAAATCATAATTATGCGATCAGAACCGTGACGAAAAATAAAATTCGTTAAGAAGCTTCGTTAAAGTACAGCTAGGAGCCACTAGATGGCGCTGTTATATTTAGTTTATTGAATTCGAATACTAATTTTATTGAACTACCCCTAACAGGTGTGAAATATTTAAAACAGAATTTTGCGGATGACGTAGGTTACATAAAATCAGCATTAATAGAGAACCAACGGAACAAAAAATAACATTTACTTTTAAGTAATTAAAGTACCACCTTTAGCTACTAGATGGCGCTGCTATATTTTATTTATTCCAATACATGTGTATACATAATTTCGGCTTTGGTCTACATGTAAACAAACCATTTATAGAATCGGTACAAATACGGAAAGAAATAATTCCTATTAAGTGGTTTGATCCTTCTAGATCATTCATTTAATTAAAAAATATAATTTAGTTTAACTACGCCTAACACGTGTAAAGTATTTAAAGGAGAATTTTGCGGGTGTCGTAGATTACATAAAATCAGCATTAATAGAGAACAAACGCAACACAAATAATATTCACTTCTAAGTAATTAAAGTACTGTAGCAGTACTGTAAATTACTGTATTAGTTCCTCTACCCAACCACAGATGGCGCTGTTTGTGTTCTAAATTGCGGTATGGTTTTGTCCGAAGGCCCTAGATAATATTATTAAACAAACACCATTTTTATGATTAATAAGAAATTGGTTAGTATTTGACCGCTTGCGAATCACTTCGACCAATACTGACTGTCCACCAATATTGGGACAACTGGTGACGTAGGTAATATTCCGCGCTGTGGTACGAGACTCTTACTACGTACGTAGTATTGTACTACTCGTACTACGAGTAGTACAGTTACTGTAATCATTAGTTTCATATTGCTTCAATAAATAGATCCCTAAGTACGTGCTGTCGTGCTGAAACAACGTTTCTCTTCTTGTCTGCTGAAAACCTGTCCTACAGTACCACTTTTAGCCACTATATGGCGCTGGCATATATTTATTCTATTACATGTATAAATTTACATAATATAAGCTTTGCTCTACATGTAAACAAACCGTTTATAGAAACGGTATAAGTGCTGAAAGAAAAAATACCTATAAAGTGTTTATTTCTTTCTACACCATTCGTTTATCTCATTAATTTAAGAAATATCAACCTCATAGGGGGTCAAAATAATTAATTTCTTAACTCTGATATTAATTTCCTACTAACACTTAGACCAAAACTAACTAAACAAAATATATAAAGTGTAGCATGTAACTCCTTTTCCCCTGTGCGGTCATAGTCAGACAAGCTGGGTTCAAAGAAGAAACAATAAATGATAAAAAAAAATATTTGATTGCTCTCACTGGTAACCGAAGACGGATCCTCCGTGACCTCGTATCGTAGGACCCATGAAATGTAAAAAAAATCTAGGTCTATTCATCTTAACGAATTTTATCTCGTTTCCTCCGAAAATAAGATTATGATTTTGTGTTAGGTTTCCTGTTCACTTGTGAGACCAAAGATTGCTTATCAATACCTACCTAAATATTCAGTAAAATTTTTCAATGCTTTAGGGGGCCACCTCAAGATGAATTTGTTATAGTTTCATTTTAATTCCGGTAATATTTTGGCATTCAGAAAACCAAGATTTTGTATGTCTCCCACGCCCATGCCACAACTCTAAGTAACTACGCCAGGCCGAAGGCCGAGCCCCATCATGGTGCGAGGAAACTTGCCGCGACGAGGTTGAAGGCCGAGCTCAGCTCAATACAGGTCGCGGCACGGCCGAAGGCTGTGAAGCGGGCTAGAGGAATACTCCCACGGCGATTCTAAATGCTGAGCTCTATTTACGCTGATGCCAAATGCAGAGAATAGTCTCGGAATAGTCGGCCGAAAGCCGCGACTGTTACTAAAAGTTGCTGTTAGGAGGAAACCTGTCGCGCCTTTGTACAGGCCGCGGCTGAAGGCTCAGACCATTTATGTTCCCATTTACAAGTCCTTATTCTAAGTAATTAGCGAGACCCAGCAATGCAAGCACGAAGAATTCTACTCTGGAGATGTCGAAAGCTGAGCGCCGTTCAGGTCGAGGACATAGTTCGTGACTATTCCAGTCCCCACCTACAATCGTTAACATTAAATAACTAGGTGCAGTGGAGCTTTTTTAGGCTACATAAAAAACAGACAATTTATGTAAGGATAATAAAGAAAAAAATCTGTCGTTTCCTTTGCAAATATTCTAGATTGTTTAACACCATTAGACCATATTCATTATACTAGCTAAAAAATATCGTACGACATAAATTTTTAATGCAGGCAGGTGGTACCTATGACTAAGTATATCAAACAAGTATATCAGTAAAAATATTTATGATTTGCCGCGACATGTCCATTGTCGAACAAAAGAAAATAAAGCAATAAACTAAAATTCATTTAGGAAATAAAATAATATAACGATTTAAAGCATGTAAGCAGAACAGATGGACCTTTAAATTTTATCGTTTTACTGAGTCACTAAAAGGTCAAAAATAAAAAAAATATTTAAAAAAATAAAAGAACCCGACTGCAGTGATAAATCAACTGAAAGGGAAAAAATAAGATAATTTTATTTTCAAATGCTAATGTCGAATCAGAAGAGTTCATGCTGCTTTACTTGAGGTACCAAATAATATAACTTTATAAGCATTATTTGCTCAAACTGTTGCATTTATTATTTTATATAAAATGATGCAGTCGGGACCCATTAGAGAACTTTAAACAAACAGTAATGGGTCCCGACTGCATCGTTTTATATAAAATAATAAATGCAACAGTTTGAGCAAATAATGCTTATAAAGTTATATTATTTGGTACCTCAAGTAAAGCAGCATGAACTCTTCTGATTCGACATTAGCATTTGAAAATAAAATTATCTTATTTTTTCCCTTTCAGTTGATTTATCACTGCAGTCGGGTTCTTTTATTTTTTTAAATATTTAACTGTCAACTTGTACAAAACCTACCAACGTCACCTTTTTATAGTTTTATTTTTCTGTATATAATCACCACATTACCTTTTCGGACACATTTGCGTCATACTATTTGTTTATTTATTTATTAACTATACACTTACACCACTATCCTCCAGGACATTTGCTAACCAATTTTTTTTATAACATCCAAACATTCAATCAGGTGCGGCGACAACACGTTAAATAAGCCTAGGTCAATTAATTTACTTATCAATCGCTTTACGCGTTACGGTGTTTACCCCACCATAGCTCTTGAGAGCAAAACTACGACGGAATCTACCCCGTCGGGTATTATGTACCCAATATTATAAATATTTCAAAATGTAAATAATTTTCATAGAGCGGATTGTGACTCTTAAATAAGCCTTACCACTACCGAATACCAGCGGGTGGTAACTGGCTAAATAAGCCTATTACTAATTTAGACCAGTTCCAGGATAAATCTTATTAATAAAAATAGATTTTGTCTACAGTGAGTGAACGTCTTCACCTTTTACTTTAGTTGAAGACAATGATAGATGATTCATGCTAGGGATGAATGATAGATGATGAATAAAAGGGGAACTGCCTAATGTAAATATTCATTGTAAATATCACCCCACACCTTCTAAACTTTTTTTTCATCACCCATCTTTTATATTTTATTTTAGTTTACTTACCATCCCACATCCCCGACCTTCATCGACCTTACTTTGGATTCTCGACTTTAAATTTTAAATTAAATAATTTTACTTGACAATTTTTTTATAAAAAAAAATTTTATTTTTAAATAAATATATTTAAAAAAAATATTTTTTTTTACCGGTCGCCCCCGGGTAGTGTAACGGTGCAAACCTCTTTACACAATTTTTATTTCTTTTCTATCTATAATTTTCAAATATTTAAATTTTGTCACTCATTCTTCGATTTCCCTCATTTTTCATCCACTACTACTTTACCCTTTGACCAGATCTGACTTTTTACCTGCTTTTCCGTTTTTATCAGTTTTCTGTTTTAAAGTTACTATAAATCTACAAATAAAATCACACCTGAAGTCGTTCCAGAGTTTATTTATTAATTATAAAAGTTATAAAACGTTCCAAGTTCACACGCATCTTAAAGAGGTTCAGGTTATAAGTGTTAGTGTCAGTTATTGGTGTTATAGTTTGTAAACTTGTAAAGCCCACAGTATACAAGTAAAAACCTAAAAGATTTTTCACCGTCTCGTTCGCTGATGAGTAAAAGTGCTCCTAAAGAATTTTTCACATGAAAAGTATAGTTTCAATTAGACACAAATGGTTACTTGGCACGCCGCGCGTCTGCTCTACCGTGTGTGAAGGTTTTAGAGGAAATCGCGAGCCGTGTCCTACGAGATGCCGCCCAAAATTGCGAGAACGCTCCTCGCTTTACTAGGAATTGGGGGAATTTACTAAAGATGGCTGAAAGTTCTTAAGGCGCACGTACAGTCGATAGCAAATGAAGTTTTACACGCGCGCATTCTACACAGTTGCGATACGGGTGACTTCGCAATAAGAATGTAAAGGTAGACCTGCTGGCGACTGTACGTAACCGTCGTATGTAAAAAGCGCAACGTATATGTATACAGGGCATCCCACGGCTATGCCATAAATTTTAACATTTTTAATACAAAATTGATCAATTTATCAAATACTCAAAATGAGTCCCCTCCTGTTGACTACAAACATAACATAACATTTACATACAGGCACATACATTGCTACAAAGTCGCACTCTTTTGATTATTTCGCTCCCTGTCGATCTTTTGATCTTGTTGTGGTGGATATTCAGAATAATATGTCTAAGTTCTGTTTGTAGCTCGTGGACACTTTCATACTGGTTCTTGTAAGCTAAACTTTTTACATAACCCCATATTTTTATTTCATTTTTCTGAACGAAATTTCACTTCAAATGTTAAAATTCATGGTCTTCCACTTATTTCTGATAGTATGTTATTTAGCAAAAAATAATCCTTATGATGAAGCCTTCGGATCGGTGTGATAAAGCTACAGGGTATTTTTTTCCCGTGTAGCGGGTTCGATTCCCGGTTCAACCGGGAATCGAACAAAATAATGAAATTGAAATGATTAAAAATCTATGAAAGCAGTTTAGATTATTTTTGAAATTAAAATAATGTCTTCTTTCAGTAAAATGTTCCATCTACAATATTAAAGGTACTTTCCCTCCATGTGGCATAGCCGTGGGACGCCCTGTACAGCGTGTTTTTGAAATAATGCAATATCTGAGGTATTAACAGTTTAGTTAATACTTAACTGCAGTGCTGTCTCTAAGAATTTCTCAGCAAAGATCGTGACAGAACGTTACCTAAGTAGGTATTTGCAGTGAAATTCTCAATTCATAAGCCGGCCCTAAACTCAGTCATGGCCCGTTTCTGAATTGAGAATTCGTAACTCGTAGTAACGTTCTGTCACGCTCTTTTCTCGGACATTCGAAGAGACAGCACTATAGTTAAGTATTTTAGCGAAATCCTCAATTCAGAAAGGCCCTTAATTTTGCGCCTTGGAAAATGAAAACCCAAATTGAGGAATTCATACTTTTGTTTATTGGAATTGACACTGCAGAAAAGGTTTTTAAGTTAGGTATGATTTAATAAGGTAACTTTGTTCGTTTAACACGCAAGTACGAATTTAGGGAAGAAAAAATGAATGATCCTGGCACACTCTTGCCTTCGTTAACAAAGGGAATAACTTTTTGTGAAAGTATTATGAATGTTATTTTGGAATTACTTGCAATTTCGTTGGAACAGTCCGACCGTAGTGTATTTAATCTTTAAATTTACTTTGTTGTACAAAACTACAGCAACTGATGGCTTTAAGCCGTCTCATTAATAGGTGCTTATTAATTAATTAGTGTGTTTGGGAGTAAGTAGTAACAGTATTTAACCACGTTAACCATTCATCATAGTTATGTATGTTTGTATTTATTAAGATATGAGTGACTTCGTTACATAGTATGTTATAACAAAACCCCACAAAACCAATTGTTTCGTTTCACTATGGAAGCAGACTCACTTACAATAGTTTTACCACAGATCTTACATAGTATTTATGCATATAAATTATACCATAGACCAATCTATGATTATACTAGCACTTTCTGTTAACATCGATATCAAACCCTGTATGTCCCCACTGCTGGGGTAGGGGTCTGTTTCTGCATCGCAGGAAGGTTAGGCCATACTCCGCCACGGGGTCCAAGTCCGGGTTGGTGGAGGATTGTAAGACAGTCGCAGGCCTTACTGAAGAAGTTATCAAGCCGCCCATAAGTTTGAAATAGCTTAACGACTGCTATTACATGCAAGCCGGCACCAACTTAACGTGCCTTGCGAAGCACGGAAGCGCTCGGAAAAATCCCACCAGCGGTAGTCACGGAACTGTCACCCATCCTGCGCCTAACCGCGCCTGTTGTTGTTTAACTAGGCCAAGAGAGCTAACATATTCATCATAACAAGCTACACTCTGTTAACATGAATTTCTTTTATAAGTTATATCATAGTATAATGTTTCTTTTAGTTTTATTATTTACTGTACATTTAATGGGTGAAATGGCGATGTTTATTAGTTGAACATAATTTCCTTACTCGACCCACCGACACACACATCATTTTGTTAATTCTATAACCCTAGCGTTTGTTACAGACGCTGCCATTTTATTACGCCTTTCCGATGACAGAATTTTATGGCCAACTGAATTCGAATTTTGTTTTGACACCTTATTTCACGAAGTGTTAAGGTGCCGCCCAATCAAAGAATATTCTTTATTGTACACTGGAAAAAAACAACAGAACCGAAATATTTACTAAGGTACATAGTACAATAATTGGCGGCCTTATTGCTCAAAGCAAGACAACCTTACAACCATGTGATGGAAAGTAGTTGAAGAAAATTAGAAAGGCGGGTACCCAGCGCAAATTTTAAAATTGACAAAACTTATAATTAATATTATTAATGTTATAGGTACTCGGTTTCCCAAGGCATGCTATTTCTGAATTCACCTTGAACTCACTGTCTACTCCCCCCTGAAACGAATTAAACATTGGGTTTAGGTAATATTAAGCCAGTACAAAGCAGTTTTCCAAGAATAGTCGAGTTTTAAGTCGAGTCTTGTGTGGGGCCAGAAGCAATGTATGTGCTTGTATGTAAATGTTATGTTATGTTAATAGAGTCCCTAGTAAATTCCATCTTGAATAACAGTAACGCGTATTTCTCGTCTAAATACTGGAACACTTAGGCTTTAAGTGTTCCATCTTAAAGGGCGATAACCGTTAGGCAACACTAGGCAACCCGAATACCCTTTCATTCCACTAGAACATTCCAGACGCGCAATTAGCCGTAAATCCAGGCAAATGTACATTTCGTCCGCAACTCGATCGAACGTAGGGTTACCAAATACAAAACTGAAATTAACCACAAACATAATATAAGGCGCGGTGGTAGCGGAGCGGTAGAAAACGGCTTCTTAATCTAGAGCTCGTGGGTTTGAATCCTGGTATATACCACTGACATTGTTTTCTAAGTTATGTCCATTTGTGAAGTTATACTAGTAATATAAATAAATAAATATTCATGGACATATTACACCTCAGTATTACACATATTTCGTTAGCCCTATACTAAGTACAACTAAATGATTTGTGTCATAGGTGCTAACTCGACGATAGATTTAATACAATAAATACATATATAACATCCAAGACTCGAGACAAACTAGAAAAGTTCGTTTCCTAGTTTCACCCGGCCGGATCGAACCCCAGACCTTCGTTTTTACAGTCAACGTGCCAAACCGCTGCGCCACCGAGGCCGTCAAGGCCGTAGTAGAAATATCACTCGTCACTCGTTAGCCGTCGTGAGCGAAAAGATCGCGAGAAAACGACAGGAAACGAGAGTGTCTGAAATGTTCAAATACCTCAGTTGTTGACATTGCCAATCCGCGGTGGGCACGCGTGGTATAGTTAAGTCCGTACTCTCTCTGAGAGGAGGTCTCTCCCCTGCAGTGGGATGTTTATAGGCTACATAAAAAATAGGCAAAGACCAGAGTTTTTTACTTTGCTACGTTCTAGACAAGCTCCTTGTGCTTTATCAACATTCATTAGTCGTTGCATGCACACATCTTGATTTTTCAGCTCCGATTTTTTTCTTACAATGCTTAAAGAAAACAAGAGAACACCGTAAACCAATTTATAGCCTAAGAGTGATTTATAAAAAACAATTTCTTACTATAGTCCAAAAAAGCTGTCTAAAATATTCTGTGGTGAAGATTTAACAGTTATGACGTGATCATAGATTAAATCAACTGTGAGACAACAACAGACAACAACAAAATATAGCACTAATTTAATACACTCTCACACGTCGTTGATTTAACAATTGCTTTTAGGTTTTTTATGTGACTCAACAAATACTAACTTATCAACTAATTAAGTAAGTTCTGTACTTTTTAAAATTCCGGACAACACAAAAAAAGTCTTGGTTTCTGTGCAGAAAATACTGTAGTTTAGTAACCCTGGATTTAGTAATTGTTTCCAAAAAGGCAAGCAGAATATAGCACTAATTTAATATGCTTTACATTCTCACACGTCGTTGATTTAACAATTATTATTATTATTATTTGTAATTCAGGCAGGCAGTTATAGAACTGGTGAAGCCTGTATCCAGATGTACATTTGTGTTTAATTGCCTTTAAATATTTTGTGTGACTTAACAAATTTAATTTGTATTATTTAAAATTCCGGATAACACAAAAAAACCTGGTTTCTGTGCAGAAGGCTCTACATCCAGACATATCCGCAAAATGCTGTAGTTTAGTAACGCTGGATTATGTAGTTATTTTCAAAAAAGGCAGGAATAATATAGCACTACTTTAAAATCCTTTATCACACACGTCGTTGATTAAAAATCTACTTCTAGTTTTTTGTGTGACTCAACAAGTACAATAAACTATTTAATCTGTACTTTTAAGAATTCCGGACAGCACAAAAAAGTCATGGTTTTTGGGCAGAGGGCTCTAAATCCGGACATGTCCGCAAAAATGCTGTAGTCTAGTAACCGTGGATTTTGTAATTATTTTCAAAAAAGGCGAGAAAACTAGCACTAATTTAATATACTTATCAACTGTTTAATCTGTACTTTAAAAACTTCCGGACAACACAAAAAATGTCCTGGTTTCTGTGCTCTAAATCCGGTCGTGTCCGCAAAAGTGATGTAGTCTAGTAACCCTAGATTTTGTAATTATTTTCAACTCGGAGTGAATCTTTGCAGGGAAACAAGAAGAAATATTTCAGTACCTACGGTGCAGTTCAGCGCAGAGCTCCACTATAACTCTTATTGCGTACGAAGTAAGAGCGAGTCTCAACGAAGAAAGACAGCCGTTGCCCCGATACTTGAAGTAGTAGGTAAAGTCGTCAACAGTAGGTCAAACTTTTCATTTTAGTTGCAAAGTTGCCCTTAACTATGTCGCTATAAGAGAAGACCTTTTAATGACTCTCTGCTTCTATATTGTACAATTTACCTTGTACTCTGTCATTTATATCGATGATTTCCCAAAAATCAATAAATAAATAAATTAACCGATTAGAAAGCATGTACATAAAGGTTGATGTACAATCTTGAATGGTAACACGGTTAATTAGGAACAGTCGGTAATAGGTAAACCTTTACACTTTTATTCAATTCCATCCTGATTAAACAAGATTCAAGTGAATAAAATGTATTACTTTATATCCTTGTTGAAAAGTAATCCTTATCGTAACTGATTAGGCTGCACGTATGTAAAGGTTGATGTGCTGTTGACTATGCTATGAAAAAGGTCATTAATTTTAAACTTTTGCTTATTGGTAGTGGTTTAAAAATATCGATACCGTAGAAACTGTTTTGTTTTTATTTCAATAAAGTGGTGTAGAAAATATACATTATATATCAAAACCCCCCTCAATCCTTCTAATCAGTCCATAAACCTGTCCTGTTGACCATAATAAATACTTGTCAAGAGGAATAACTTTTGTTATGGGTACAACTGAACTGGAATTAAATAATTATCCAACATAACAAAAAAAAATGTTGTAGGTAGGTATCGTTCTTCGCAATTTCAAAAATTTCAAATACTCTGTACTTGGGAATTTATTTTGTTCCTAAGACTTCTACAAAATAAAATCTACTCTATTGATATAATACAAAACTACGACGAAAAAATGTTGTTTACATCAAAACAAGTGGGGAAATTGCGCACAGAAAATAAGCATTGAAAGGACGACCTTTTAAAAGAAAGGATTTGCCGCAAAATGTTTACTTGCTCTACTTCCTTGTATGTTGTAAGGATTTATTTTTCTTTGAACGAAATTTCAGTAGTCTCACCATATTTATCAGCTACGAAGACAGAAAATTTCATATTTTTTCATGTAGCCTATAAACAGCCTACTAAAAGGGCACAGGGTGGTACAGGCGTTCTCATAGAGAGAGAGAGAGTGGGCTTACACGCGTGCCCGCCGCTGATTGGCAATTTCAAGCGCTGATCTATTTGGACACCTCAGTCACTCAGGTTTCCTCACGATGTTTTCCTTCGACGGTAGCGAGTGGTATTAATTTTGACAACTTCACAAATGCATATAACTTAGAAAACAAAGTTATTAATACCTGCACTAGGAATCAAACCTGGGCCGCTCGTTTCTTAGTCCATTTTTCTACTTAAAGGGCTACCACCATAAATAATTATGTTTTTTATTGCAATTGCTATAGAAGTATGACTAGATTTGTATCTACAATCCATTTATTTAGATAATTAAATCAATGTAAATAATCTTGATTAGTCTTTTTGTTCAAATATACACTTCTGTAATATAAAACTGAATCGCTGAATATGTTGGTAAGCGCAAATTTCGAGATTATTTTTTTAGAATATTCCTTGAAGTAAGAGGATGGTTCTTACGGAGAGAAAAATAAAAAAATATTAAAGATTGGACTGTTAGGCGGTACGAAGTTCGCTGGGTCAGCTAGTTGTAAATAAAAATATTTACATTTTCCTTGAATTTCATGAATTAAATTTCAGATTGAATTGGTAAAGTGTTACTTTTTTGATTTATAAAGTATGTATTTAGATAAAATACGTATCAAGATTGTTTTCATTTTTTAAGTACCTACCTAAACAAATGGACTATTATATAGTGTAAATCTAGAACGGTGTGAGAAATACGAAAAGTCTTTAATAGAAACTTGGTTTTCTTCTTCGTCTTTGGCCGGTGCAGTAAAGGCCTCTGTGGAGTTTGGGGCTGACACAAGGGCTTTCCATTCATTTCTCTTCACGGCTAGAGAGGATAGCAAATTTGGCCACTCCCTTTTCTTTCGTCTCAGAGAGAACGCATCTCTTCCACCTCTGGGACGGTCTGCCGGGTCGATCCTTTGGTTTAATCTTGTTGATTTATCTAAAATTAAACCAAATGGCGACTTAAAAGCCTTTTAATAATGAGGCTAGTTTTTTGTGAGCAAAGTGTTGAAACGCGTTATATTATAACGAAATGACTACCCGTGGTATCGAATGCCGTGTAATAAAATTCCTAGACGTTGAATTAGAAGCGCTCGTGGCCTAGTCGAACAGGGTGATTGAAATCAATCACTTGAGTTAAGCAACAATAGGTGGGGTTAGTTACAGAATGGGTGACCGCGTCCCGTGACCGTGACTATCGCTAGTGGCATTTTCAATCACTTATGTGCTTCGCAAGGCACGTTAAGCCGTTGGCGCCGGCTGTCATGCTATGGCATATAAATGTCAGTTAAAGGTTTCATACACTAGAAGGCGTCACTACCAACTCGTGACAATTGCGTCCTATTTGTATGGAGATGTAACAAGCGCTCGGCACCGTGACCTTCCAAAGTCTAGGGTCAAAGCAATAAAGTCCTCCGGTCTGCGAACTCAGCGGGTCTAGATACTTACATTTGTTATTTCCCAGAATTTTTCTTATCTTTTTACTTTTACCCGTTGCATGTCTTTCAAGCCACGCGGGTTATGCCACTACAATCAAGCTCTTTAGACTGCGAATTGTATTCTAAATCTATCTTCCAACATAACCTACATTTTTAGCCAAAGATAGAGAAAAAGTGTGAAATATGTGCCTATATTATTTGCTATAAGTATTTCGTGTCTCAATTTTTTTTTCGTAGTCTTAAGTAAAGTGAAAGTTACGTTTCAACTCAGGTAAGGAATTATTTTACCGTAAATTCAGCCCGTTTTTTCTGGAACAACTTTAGCTTTCTATTTTTAATAACTGAAGGCATAGTGTGAGTAAAACAAAATAAAATACCTCTAAAAGTCTCAAGAAAACCTTAGTTAGGTACACTTTTTCACCAAGATAGTAAAAGTCATTACATTACAAAAGGAAAGGTTCAAAGAAAGAAATAAGTTATTCACAGAAGAATTTCGCCGTACAAAATTTCTTCGAGGTTTTGCAAGGACGACCCCAATACCAACACACACACGCAATAATATTGTTTTTATTGCGTGTGTGTGTGTAAGTGTAAATAAATGATTAATCAATCAATCAATAATATTTTACTGGTGCTTAATACTTAATAATGCGTAATATTTTACTGATATTCAGTTTTCCGGGAACTTAGCGAATGTTTATCATAGAAGAGTCACCCGTTTCCAGGCTGTGGAACGAAGTATAATCATGGTTTACTACCTTTTCAAGATGCGGTGGCCGTATATATTAATATCTGAGTCACAGGTCGCTCTTGGAATTGTAACATTTTCCAGGCGTTTAGTGGTCGTATAGGACTTACTAAATATAGCAAATAAAAAGAGTTGTTTTATTGTTTTGTTATACAGGCCGAGCTGAGTGCACACATAAAATCACTTTTTATTATGTTTTCGATTGTACAAAACACGTTTTTTTTTCAGAAATTTAATTTTATTGAATGTAATTTTTAGTCCGATTTGGTAGATTGAAGATACCTGCGTCCGTACTAATGGAATGTCTACGAATTCCGCTTGGAAAAGTACATCGTTGATTAACTTTTCTGCTATTCCAACCTATTCTCTCGATAGTTTCGAAATGGGCCTCAGTTTGTTCGCAAAACCTTAGTCCTATGTAGCAAAGCATTGGACTGCTTTTTCTTCTAGCGACATCTGTTGGCAGTTTCGTTAACAAGCAAGACATTTGGTGTGCTTTGGAAACGTAGGCAGTAATAAATAGGTACTTTTCCCCGAGGGGAACGGTATCGTTAGTCATAAATTTTGTCAAGAATGTGTGAAACTAAGCGAAAATACTATAAGATGTATGGCGATATAAAGTACTGAAATTCATAAAATTTTACCCTTTCCAAAAATATCTGTAGGTTTTTTGTTATGGCAACATTTAACAAAAATACATCGATCTGACAGCCAGCTGATTGTGTACAAGTTTCACAACGCGATATTCTATAAATCCTACTCACAGCAACGTAGACTTTGTGAAAATCAATCTCATCATCTTCGCCTCCGTCGTCCGAGAGTTCTGAAATATTTAATGAAGGAGTGGCCACATCATCCAGAAATGATAGCATTTCATAGTATCAGAGCGAAGGTTGGTAAACATTCGCAGTTTTGCTCTTCAAGAGTCTCTTACTTTCCTTCTCTCCTTTCTGTAGCACGTTCTGATAGTGTTTATCCTCTTTTTTACATCGTCCAAAGACACAATTTCGTAGAAACTTTTCATAAGCGTTCATAAGGCTTCATAGCCAGCTGTTTTCTTCTTTTTGTCGCGGTACCTACTCAAGTGTATCCATGTGCCACAAACTAGGATGCTTTCTGTAGCTTTCTAAGAACTGTGAAACAAACTCCCCAGGGCTGTGTCTTAAGTCCATACTCGTTAAATTTATTATTATTATGATTTCATCGGTGTAAGAAGTACACTCCCGTTCTCATTTCACCAGTCAAGTTTGTCGTGTTTGTCAAGCTAGCGGTGTTACCAGCCATCAAGCCACAAGTTTGACAAATTACACAGGTTGTGGCTCAGCTCAAACCACTCTCTTATCTACGAATATTTACAGGCACTGTTACAACAACGGAAAAGTTAATCTGAGGGTTCTTCCAACGGCGATAACAAGACAAAGCCGTCACAAAAAATATAATTTATAAGACCCGGGATAACGTGAAAAAACTTTTTGTAAGAAAGCGGTCTGTGAAAATACACTTTTATTTGTATTTTGGGAAAGCTGATTACTGAAAGTGTCCATATCCTCCAAAGCGGTTGGAAATGACCAGGTCAGCTCTTAAATGCTGCTCCTGGCCATTGACGGGCTGGTTCCAACTATCACACATATTATGAACTTCTTCTTGGTAACCAGCCGCCTGGAAAAAAGCCCACGTTATACCGCTTCCCAAAACTACGCATCCCTCATCGTTCTCAGAATATCGGCCCATATCCATCCTTCCCTTCCTTTCCAAAGTTCTTGAATCCCTTGTGAACACCCAACTTTCGACATTCCTCACCCAAAACAATCTCCTTAACCATTTCCAATCCGGTTTCCGTCCTGGTCACAGCACAGTTACGGCACTGTTGAAGGTCACTGATGACATACGTCTCGCTAGAGATAACAAGCAACTTACGGTGCTGACATTGCTTGACTTCAGCAGTGCCTTCAACTGTGTTGACTTCGACATCCTTCTAGCTATCCTAGCCTCTCTTAATGTATCTCCTCTTGTAACAGAATGGTTCGATACCTATCTCCGGGGACGCCAGCAGTGCATACGCTCCGACGAGACGTCCTCGGATTGGTGTGAACTCACTGCAGGCGTCCTCCAGGGTGGGGTCCTCTCCCCCCTCTTTTTTTTCAATTTTCATTAACTCCGTCCCTGACACGTTGTCGTCTCGATACCATCTGTACGCAGACGACCTGCAGCTTTACAGGCATTTCAGTGTTGACGAGTTTGACTCTGTGGTTGATATGTTGAATACTGACCTCGCGCGTATTCAAAACTGGGCTCGGCACTTCGGACTTTTAGTGAATCCCAAAAAATCACAGGCGATGCTTATTGGCAGTCCGCACTTCTACAAGTTGCTGATGAAGCAATCAGTGGTTCCTTCTGTCGTTTTTAACAACACGCCTATACGACAAAGGCCAGGAACCTAGGAGTGCTCTTTGACTGTCATCTCTCTTGGTCCGCGCATGTCGGCGAAGTCAGTCGGCGCGTCTTTGCGACTTTCCATTCGCTGCAGCGTCTCCAAAACTTTCTCCCATTTAAAAATAGAATTACTCTTGCTCAGTCCCTTCTTCTTCCCCTTCTCGACTATGTGAATGTTTGCTACTTGGATGCTAATGAGGAGCTGCTTGACAAACTCGAACGACTACAAAATTTGGGTATCCGTTTCATATACGGACTACGCAAATATGATCATGTATCTCATTTCCGTCATGAGTTAAAATGGCTCCCAATTCGTCTTCGCCGGAATGCACATATACTCTCTTTATTATACCAAATTCTCAACAATCCCTCATCCCCCGCCTACCTCAGAGAAAGGTTTCAGTACCTGCACTCTGGGGATAGGCCAATTAGAACTCTTAACTCCCACCTTCTTGAAATCCCTGCTCACAACACTGGAGCTTACGGTGACTCCTTCACGGTCCATTCGGTTAGGCTGTAGAATGCACTGCCACAGAAAATATGTGCTATTCCCACAATTGGTACATTTAAGAAGCAGTTGAAAGAGCACTATTTATCTCTATCATAACTTTGAGCTATATATTTATTTATTATTTTCTATGTATTATATTTACAGGTTTTTAGTTTATGTAGTGTATTATTTCTGCTTAGGTTATTGTTAAGGGTTTTTGTAGTCTATGTAGTATATTTTGTACACGTATATAGACCAGTTTTTTTTACTGCTGCTCCGACTCTCCAAGGTTTGCTGGAAGAAATCTCTTACAGAGATAAGCTCGCCTTTGTACATCTTATTTCTTATGTAATGTCCTATTTAATGTTTCGTGTGCAATAAAGTATAAAAAAAAAGAAAGTGGTTCAGAATTGGTGCAGGATGTTTTTTTTTGTTAAACAAAATTTCACATAAAAAAATGTATTGCGTGAAGTCTTATCGTATTTTATTAAGCTACAAATATATTTAATCTCTCACCTTAAGAACGTGGCAGACCTTGGTCTCTACCTACCCCCCTCATGAGTTTGTGTATTTGTGTGTTAATGTTAACCTTGGTTGTTGTTATTTGTGTACTGACACTATTAACAATTAGACCAAATTTAACGCTCGTATCTTCTTCTTCTTCAGGCTATATTAGTCCACTGCTGGACATAGCCCTCCCCTAATGAGCTCCATAGCGCAAGGTTGTGCCATCATTGAGGGGTAATGCCCATAATCCCCACGCTGGGCAACGCCCACTGCAAGGGGCGCTGCTGCCCACCCCCCGGTGACGCTTGTATGCAGCTGAGAAAAACATAATAAAATCACGTTGTAAGAAATATTTTCTTTCTTTCTTTCCTGTCTTTTAGCATTTTAATGTCTGTTTCTTCAATCCGTCAAAATATTGTAATATTCTGGCGAAATTTAATAAAGAGAAAAAACAACAGCTTTTTATAGGTCAGATGGTGTCACAGATATATAGTGATAAGGTTCAATTTATGGTGGGAACTATTACACCACGCCTCGTAAAAGGTTAAGACACTCACGACTTTTCAAATCCAGAATATTCCCGATCATCTTACATAGCCTGTCATTCACTGACATTTGGAATACAGGGTTGAAGGTGGTTTGCATATCGCATATCAGCAAGAGCTCTACAATGCCGTGTAGAACCTTGAATAATAATGAAAGAGTATCCCTGGGGTTGAGTGGAGCTTAGTAATTAATCAAGCGAACGACATTGCTACGCTAGATCCACTTGCATGCTCTAATTGAGTGTTGTTAACTAATGATTTTACTGCACAATAAAGATAATATCGCGAGTGTAATTCGTTTGCCGCAAAGTAAGCTTTCGATTTAGTTTGAAATGAGAACGCCTTCGTAGGGGTGCCAAACAGCCTTTGTTTGGGATAAGTATGGAACGTTCGTCTGTCCGTCTCACCTATAAAAAGCGTTGTCTCAGGCTCACTGAACGCTACAAAACTTGGCACAGGCACGTACAGTTATTTTATCTCACAAAGACGATTTTGTTTTAATTGTGTGTATAGTTGAAGCGCTCGTGGCCTAGGCGAACCGAGTGATTGGAAACAATCACTTGAGTTAAGCAACAACAGGCGCGGTCAGGTGCAAGATGGGTGACCGTCCCGTGACTACCGCTAGTAACATTTTTCCGAGCGCTTCCGTGCTTCGCAAGGCACGTTAAGCCGTCGTTGGTGCCGGCTGTCATATAATGGTAGTCGTTAAGCCATGTCAGAGGCCTTTTGGGCGGCTCGATAACTTCTATGCCCGCCTCGGTTTTACAATCCTCCACCAACCCGGACTTGGCGCCAGTGGTGGAGTATGGCCTAACCTTCCTGCGATGCAAGTAGAGACCCGTGCCCCAGCAGTGGGGACATACAAGGTTTGATAGCGATAGTTGGATATGGACATTTTTTCTATGTCATTCAATATCGTCTAAGTCACTGTAAGTCACATCGCAATTACAAGTATCGCTGTGTCGGTAAATTGAATTAGCTTGTAGGTATAAGAACGTAGATAATTATATGTAAAAAATATTTAATACCCAACAACAATGTGGATTACCGGTTAACTCCTGGACCACGAAAAAAATTGTTTAAGCTAAAAAATTTTAATAAGTTAAATTTAAATAAGGGTTTTCCAAATAATTATTTGGCAGAGGCCTTCACTTTTAATTTAAAACTAAATGTCCTCTATACGGGACGTTTAATTTTAAATTAAAAGTTTTACATTTTATAGTTTTACAAGAAAAAAATCCTCCTGCGGCCACCAACGTGCAAATTATTAGTTGGTAAATAGTTACATGACCCGGCCCTAAGTGATAGTAAAAGCTTTTTTATTTTTATCTATTTATTAAAATTGAAATAAATAGAACTAGAATACACACGGGATTGTCTACGGTCCATTGCCTCTTCCGTGTGAGTTTGGGCAACCGCGGGAGCTGGGCATAATTTAGTGGCGACAGTGGGCACGGCTACCGCGAGTTCGTACGGGAGAGTGCGACTACAGGGTAGACTGCGGGGTAGCTCTCGCCCTGCGCTTGGACTGGTCTTGGTTAAATTGTAGCTTAGGTGTCAGGAACTCTTGCTGTCAAAGAGGGTATATAGATTTTCCCCGAAAGTGCTTTCGTAGCTAATGGATAATGTTTACGACGCTCGTGACTGAGTGAAAATAAAATTATTGCGTTTTTACGACTCGCACGACTTTGGGAACCTGGTAGTCCGCTCCGCGCCTATGCGCATTCCGATAGCACCAATCCCAGTGTGATTAATTTACTCTGCAGCACATCTTACACTGATTTATTTGGTAGAGACTAAGGGCCTTTTTTCTGAATTGAGAATTTCGCTAGGTAAATAGTTAACTGTAGTGCGGTCTCTTCGAATTCCTCAGAAATGAGCATGACAGAACGTTACTTAAGTATTTACTTAGTCAAATTCTCAATTCAGAAACCAGCCCTAATAGAGACGACTAGGGTTGAGTGTGAATTTTATAGGAAGAAATAGGTCCACGCTTCGTCATTTTTAAAGTTCTGTACCTCTAAAGTAAAAAAAACGGAACCCTTATAGAATCACTTTGTTGTAAGTCCGTCGTTCCGTCTGTATGTCTGTCAAGAACCGTTACTCATGGAAACGCGTATAGAGTTGAAATTAAAACCGGTATACTCAGCTTTATCGTCCCGTGAAGCTTTGTAAAATTCAAACTTTTAAGTTAAAGTAATATAAGGGCGCTTATGCCACAAAAACGTACATTTCTATTATACTTTTCTTGACCTAGAAATTTGGCAAGTAATATCGTCTTTTATTTACAACTACAGAGAAAAATCTCAAAACTGTTTAATTGTAATGAAATCACAAAAAATATTGTTTAAAGAGCTTTGAAAAAACTGCGAGCCTTGATTTCTAAACTATTTATGATATGTTAGTTACTACGGTTACACGGTAATTTATACGGAACCCTCTTTGGGCGAGTCTGACTCGCAATTGTCCGGTTTTTTTGTTCTAGATAGCTTTAGGTATAGATGGTAAAAATTACACAAACACGTGGGGACAGCCTGGAACTACTCGTATTTAAGATGTTTTGTTGGAGGGGAGTGGAGAAAATGAGATGGACAGAAAGTTCATGAATATGGAAGTTTTATAAAAGAGAATCAAGGAGTAAATACCAATGCGTGTTTTAATTAATCGTGTTTTTCACTGTAAGAGCTTATTAACGTCACCTGTGGCAACAACATATAGGTATCTAGATTCGGAATAAAATTAAATACGTAAACATTACGTATTTAATTTTAAACACTACATAATACAAAAGATCGTTTCATTTATAGAATAAATAATAGGTATAACTTTATTTAAAAACAGCATTTTGAGGCGTAAAAAGAACTATATATTTATTATTATCCATTTAATGTTATCAACTAATTTCTACATAAGTTACAAAAACCTACTGCTTGGGGGTTATCAGGGGTCGCATTGACCATTTCCTTGTCAATGCGCGTATGTATTGATACTGTTAAATTGATAACGAGAAGTTGAGGATGGTATTAAGAATTAATCAATAAAATCATATCCAAAAATATAAAACTTTTCAGCCATTGTAATAGCCTATTTAGAGGCTAAAAATTCCGATAAATATTCGCGGGTTGGAGTCCCGGCATGGGCGGAATTTTTAGGCCTGTAAATAGGTTTTTAAAACTGTCCTCAGCACGGGTTAGTGCAACAAAAAGAACATAGCCATTTTAATGTTTATTTATTTGGTTGTAAACCATATAATTATACTTTGTTACACACAAACATTTCACAGGACATTACGTAAGAAATAACATGTACAAAGGCGAGCTTATCTTTATAAGAGATTTCTTTCAGCAAAAGCGTTAATACGTAGCCATGTTTTTCCAAATTGCAAAGCGTTTTGTTGGCGAGCCGCTGTAGCTTGATAAATATTGACTGTATAATTATATATTTGCTATTCTAAATACCATCAAATCCTCTATTCGCGTCATTAAAAATATTGTCAATTTAACTGCGATCTGGAATGTCGTATGTAAATTAAAACTAAAGTACATTAGTACGAAAATCGTCTTGTGTAGTCAGTTGTTTAATATTGTATGTAGAATTAAAGTAAACTAAGGCAACTGGCAACTGTATATTAATGTAATAGGATCGGTGGTTAGGTAACTACATACTTATCTTAGCCCTTGAAACTTCTGTGGTTTTGTTAAGGGATTTTAGGGTTCCGTAGTCAACAAGAGACATATTTTCGTCAAGTCCGTCCGTCTGTCTATCGGTATGTTTATTAGAGGTCGTAACTACTAGAAAGCTGAAAGACATAGATACTCATATACATATTATACACGCCGACAGAACGAATGGTAAATTTTTAACAAGAATATTCTTAGATTATACTATTTTTATTTTTTTAATGCACTCACCCGTGCTAAGTACAACCCGCGACCTTTGGCACGGATAGCCAGAGGTCGCGGGTTTGAATCCCGGCACGGGTGGAATTTTAAGCCTCTAAATAGGTTTTTAAGAATATTCTTAGGTTAATTTTCAGAAGCAACTCGAGTGATTGGAAGCAATCTCTGAAAAATGAGTCTGAAAATGAAAATCACTCGAGTTAAGCAAGAACAGGCGCGGTCAGGTGCAGGATGGGTGACCGTCCCGTGACTACCGTGGTATTTTTCTACCACGTGCGTATGGAAAAATTCCAGTGGCACGTTAAGCTGTTGGTGCCGGGTGTCATATAACGGCAGTCGTTAAGTCATGACATAGGCCTTATGGGCGGCATGATAGGTTTTGATATTAAGACCCGCTGTTGTCTTATAATACCCCGGACTTGGCCCCCGTGGTGGAGTATGGCCTAACCTTCCTTCGATGCAGGAAGAGACCCGTACCCCAGCAGTAACGACACAAGGGTTGGTATTGTTTTTTCGGTAAGGTAAGGTTAGGTTACATCTCGTGCTCTTAAATTAAAGGTGATTTTTTCATCGCCTACACCATAGTGTTGAGTATTGTTGGATTGATCGTGGGACTTAAAATACTGTGGGTATAGGTTTCGTACGTTTTCGATGTGCGTTTTCGATTAAGGGTTCTGTTTACGAAATATCAAGCTTTAAAGAGAAAAACATTCTTGAAATTGATTGAAAACATTTATTCAAATAAAAATACAAAAAAAAACAGAACTTGGTTTCTGCCAATTTCTTAGAGCAGTGCCTTCTCAGTAGTCCTGGTTAAATGATTGATATCATATATAATGAATTAAGGTTTTACCTTATAAATTATCACCCTTAGACCCGTTTAATATATAAGTATGTTATCACTTGATAAACGAAAACTATCACGGCTAAGTACGATTTACAAGATTATGTTATAAGCGACCTACTAAATGGAAAATTTCGTATGAATTTCATTGATAACTACTTATAACTATGAAGTTGTTAGGTTTGGAACGCAGGTAAAAACCTACGTTCTGCGGAACCTTACTCTGCGCGTGACCTAACACGCGCTTGGCACTTTGTTTTTTAATACTATAAATGAGCTTCGTGTTGCGAATTCAAAAAAATTAAAGAGACAGAGAAGTTCTACTTGTGATGAGTTTTAGAATCAATTTCTAGGCTCTACCTATTTTGTTATTCTACATTGCGCAATTTCCTAGTTCAATGGATCGGCGTAAACCGTGGGAAGCGAGTCAGCCTTGCTATCTGCTAGACTGGCAAGTGGAAAATCCAAATGTCAAAGATTACAGAAAGAATTGACGTTTAATTTAAACATTTTCAGTCTTTTCTACTGCTCAGACACGTTTCTACAAACATGGTTGAAACGAGTTACAGTCACAATATTATCTTGTACCTAGGTTTATGCGTTGGCTAATAATATGTTGCTTTTCTCGGGTTAGTCTTAAGAAATGTACTATTAATAATTAGTTTCACAGAGTACAATGCTTTGGGTCGCCCAAACGTGTCTAAATACGCCAAGCTAGGATTTTCCCCGATCGACAACATATTTTGACAAGCTTTGCACACATTGATAGTCAGAGTTATTTTTAGGCCATCTTAAAGGAAAATGTAAGAATAATATCGGGTGATAGAGCAGAAATAAGACAGAATCAAACGGAGTTTGCATTCGATACATCTGCTTTTCAATGCGTCCAAATTTTAAGTAATTTTTGTGATATCAACCCTTGAAATATCCCCACTGGTGGGGCACGAGTCTATTCCTGCATCGCAGGAAAGTTAGGCCATATTTCACCACGGGGGCCAAGTCAGGGTTTGGTAGAGAATTGTAAGACAGTGGCGGGCCTTACTGTCAAATGTTATCAAGCTGTCCATAAGGCCTCCGACATGCTTGCTGCACATGCTTTTGCTAATAATTTATTATTTCGTTTACTTAATGGTTCGTTCGTTTCGTTTACTTTAACCTCCAGATCTATTTTTGTAAACACACATTTAACATTTTTATCACACATTTTATCTGTATGACTGTTTGTGTCCTATATAAAATTAAATAAAGAAATGGAAAATGTTGATGTATTGAACGTAAATTCTCGTTTGTTTCTGTTACGCTTCCTGCGCAAATTCTAAAATATATTAATTTGATTTTAATTAAGTTTTCCATTTTTTCAATTGTTATATTTGACGTGTGTATTTGGGCGGCGGCAGCGGAGCGGAAGAAAAGAGTAGAATAGGGCGTGGGTTCGAATCTCTGCACGTACCAATGACTTTGTTTTCTAAATTATATAACATCTAATATTTCTTATTAATCCGCGATACTCATTTGCCTTATAAATAATCGCAATTAGACTCGTTTAATATATAACTTTAAATATATAAAAATCTGTGAAGAGACCTGAGTTTGAAACCTGGCCAATAAATCTGTGAAGAAACCTGAGTGTCTAAGGTATTAAAATACCTTAGCACTTGAAAGTCCTAATCCGCGGTGGGCACGCGAGTTAATTAAACTCAATCTCTCTCTCTCTGCGAGAAGGCTTGTGTGCTGGAGTGGGGCGTATTATAGGCATTATAAAAAGAAAAAAAAAATCACGTGGTTTACAGTTTTTATTCCTATTTATCGAGTTGTCGTTTGTCCTTTGTTCAGTGGTTCAAACTCTTGACTACTAAAACAAGTAGAAGGTAGTGGGTTCAATTCCCACTAAAGGCCACTGCACTTGGTTTGTACAAAGGCCTATGCTGACGCCATTTGTGGGTGCGATCTTACCTGGATACCATACAGGGTATCCTAGTTTGGGACCAGGACAGTTGTCTCGAAATTATTGTTAACTAAGAGATTTGTACAGGAGAAAGGAGATCTACTTCATTATTATGATTATCTATTTTTAATAATTCATTGCAGCATTCTACACTGTTATTTTTTAAAACTGTTATTTTTTAAAAACACAATCCTTTAAAACACTCCTCATAGACAGTTTAAATAGTCAGCAGTAAAGGCAAAAAACATAAGCACGCGTTATTTTAAGTACTTCTGAGATGTGATTTAGTGGAATTGTATTGTAAAATAAGATCGTAAATGTACAAGAGAGTTCCAGCAAAGCTTTGGTCCTGTTAAAACTCAAAGGGTGGTATACGACTATACGAGTATTATTTATTGGTTTTAATACCGTGGCACAATTGAATAGGCTCATCTAGAGCTCTGTTTGTTTCGTAACAATGAATCAGTAACAAAAAACCTATTAGGTTGCCTATTTCGCCACAGACTGTCGTGGCCGTAGTAATTTGTACTGTGAAATGACCTTCACAAGTACTAGACAGAGCATCTTTTGTTTCGGTTTTAAGCATAGCATATTTAAATGGAGTATATTGGGTTTTCCTTTTTACTGCATTTCGACGGTTAATTACATTTCTAGACTCTGAACCTTCTAAATTAATAAGTCTAATAATCTTAACAAATTTAAAAACCTATTTAGAGGCTAAAAATTTCATCCATGCCGAGATTCGAACCCGCAACCTCTGGCTATCCGTGCCAGCGCTCTACCAATTTGTTCTTAGCACGGGTTAGTGCATTAAAAATAAAAATAGTATAATCTTAACAAACCTTAGTAAAATCTCCCCAAAATATAAATGTAAGGATAATTCAATTTCGTTACAAAAATATAGGAGCTCTGCCAAGTTCCTTGCATACAAGGGATTAGCAGTGTTTTGATGAGTATGGAAAAATATTTTGCTACGTTAACATTTGGAGATACTTAAGAATTTTTATTATAAAGCTATTTAATTCCTATAAAACTTAACAGATTTCCATTAGCCAAGTTTGATCTGTAAAGGGCAAGAAATTTGGGAGTCCTTGTCCTTTTGTGGGATGAGAAATTAGCCGATTTTTTTAGTTTTGCTTGAATGGTTTTTGGTTGTTATGCTTTAATTAGGTCATTTTATAGTGATATTTAAAAACTTCTTGCTGACTCTTGAATATGGATAACGCCATTTAGTTTTCCTTATTACTTGAAGACCGTCGATTGGTAAAACCAAAGGAAAGACAGTGGTCAAAAGAATAAATAATATGATTTTAAATAAATTATAAAAGCTAATGACACAAACATTACCGGGGAAAGTTTACCGCATGTCACAGCTTTATTATGCATCTTATCATTCACCATGTACAGAACACTCTCACAGTCCACTCTATAGTTCGACGTAGCCTCTCTACTGTACATTATAATTCTGCAATCAGCTTTAGGCGTCACATACAAACGCGTGCGTAAGATAGGGTCCAAAACCGTGGTAGACTTCCAGGACTTCAAGGGCTTCTGATAAGCATTCGCATAACCCAAGTTCCTGGAACTGTCATCTTCAGTCCCCTGCTCAGTCCAGAGGTCGAGATCTACCTGATCCTCTGTGGATTTCTTCTTATTGTAGTCGTTTATGTGGTTCCTTAGGAACGCGTGTGCGATGAAGCAGTACATGGACACGGTTTCTGTGAGCTCGATGTCCTCGATCCTCAGCCAGCACTGCTCGGAGCGGTCGTTGCGGCTGGGCAGCTCGAACGGCACTGGAAAAACGACGTAAGGTCGCTCTTTAGCGACCTCTTGGCCAATAACAGATGCTAGCTCGAGTGCAAACACTAGGAGTAACATTTTCACTGTGCTACTGTAGCCACGACATGCTGAGGACTGGCACGTTTTCAGTGCGCTGACAAAAGATCGTCAGTCACGGTGACAGAAGGCGGCCCGTAATTGCATCGCGACTTGTATTGTTATAGACCAGACATCGGATGAATAACTTCAATTATGGACCGAGTATAGGTAGGTACATAATTATTAATGTAATGCGTATAAGAGATAAACGTGTTCTAATGATACGGCGTCGCGGCATCGAACGTCCTCCATATTACTCAAGTAGTTATTTTGAGACAGCTTCATGTTATAAGAGTTACGTATAAAAATAATATCTAATTGATCATATTAAGATTAGGTTTCCAATCAACACACACATGAATGTGCATGATGGCTTTGTAGAAAAATGTTTGGTTTGCGAAGAAGAAAATCCCTTGTAAGCGTTGTCTTAATTTGTATTTGATATAGAAGTTGATTGGATAGATAATGACATGGTTGGCGTGACGTGAAGTGGCATATGGCAAACAATGGTTGTGTTTCATAGGCTGTATAACCTACGGATGATTTAGGTAACATTTTATGATACTTGTGGGACCATAACGATAAACGAATAACATTATTTCTTGGAATATATTGTATTGCGTTGTTATCTCTTGTTTATTTTATACGAAGCAGCGCGAGCAAGTTCAGGGGTCATGCAGTTAATAAGCAAAGATAGGATGTGAAATGGGTACCACTGGTTAAGCTGTTATCGAAATGTGTACACAGCTCAATCGATCAGTGTATAATTTGTCGGGATGCGGTGCGCCCGCGCCCGTCTTTGTTTCACAATGAAATACCAAACATTTGTATTTTGTCTCATAATCTTCCTACTAACAACATACACGGAGTGCTTTAAGTTCAGTAGCCGAGGTGGTGGAGGTAGAAGCAGTGGAGGAAGCAGAAGTGGAGGAAGTCACAGCTATGGTGGAAGCCACAGTTATGGAGGAAGCCACAGTTATGGAGGAAGCCACAGTTATGGAGGAAGCCACAGTTATGGAAGCAGCTCAAAACCTTCGTGGAGTAGCTCGCATAATACCGGGTCTGTATCAAAACCTAGCTCGTTTTCGTTTGGAAATTTATTTAGCAGTAAGCCATCGTCCAGTTCTCACTCTACCAGCAGTTTTGGAAGCGGAGCTGGTATTGGAACAGGCATAGGGATTGGAACAAGCCATCACACGAGTTTCACACAGCCTGAGACCAAACACACCTATACATCATCACAGTCAGGATTGTCAGGTAATGGCGGAAGCAAGTTCACATCGTATCCATCTTCATCTGGTCTCTCGGGAAATGGAGCAACCAGTAAACACACGTACCCACCATCAAGCTTGTCGGGAAACGGAGGAACCAATAAATTCACATCTTATCCAGCATCTTCCGGTCTCTCTGGAAACGGAGCCGCCAGTAAACCAGAAACGAAACACACATATGGGACATCACAATCAGGCTTATCAGGAAATGGAGGAACCAACAAATTCACATCGTATCCAGCATCTTCCGGTCTCTCGGGGAATGGAGCGGCCAGTAAACCAGAAAATAAACAAACATACTGGCCATCACCATCAGGCACATCAAAGATTGCAACTTATCCCACAGCCCCTGGACTTTCAGGAAACTCCGGAAGTTCAATAAGAAACGTTAACTATCCACAATCAACGGGTTTATCAGGCACCCACCAAACGACCCATAATACAGTGTATAATCCAAGTAATACAGGACATGGTGGTTCCAACTCTTATTATGGAAGTGGGTATAACGGATTCGGGCAGTCTAATAACCAGCCACAGCAAGTGCACCATCATCATTATGTACAACCTACCTATACAGCTCCACAGGCTTTTTACGTGACAGAGTATAGGAACTCAAACAGCCGGTTTAGTGATCTATTGACAGGACTTACTATATACAACTTGGCACGTTCCCATAACCATAACTATCACGACCATTATTACTATGATGATTATTACAGAAATAGGTATCATTCAAATTTTATGTCTTCTCCGTATGATGATAACTATGGAAGAAAGTATACATCATCTTCCACTTACATTACAAACAATTACAATACCCCTCCCAAAAATGACTCGCCTAAGGACGTTGCACAGTGTAGTTTGAAGATAAAGGAGGGTAAAGATGTGCAAATAGTTAAGATTCCGTGCGAAATTGTTTCGACGTTTACGCAAGGTGGTAAAACTGAAGTTTCAAACGGGACAAACGGTCAAAATTTGCCGATTTGTGATGTGTCTACAAACTTGACTGTACCTGATGCTTCTGCCGTTAACAAGACGATTCCTTTAAATAATAATACCCAAGTATTCAATTCAACGAGCAATGTTCCTCTAGTAAACAACCTAACCGCAGTCAATTCAACATTTTCAAACTTAGCTGTACCTGAAGTATTTGGTAACAAATCTGTTGTTGTAAATAACACACAAGGACTCAATTCCACAATTGATCATGCTAATATGACTAATGTCCCTCTGATTAATAATCTAGCCGTGACCAATACAATAACAAGCAATGTATCCTTGCCTGACACCTCTTCTGTTAACAAATCCATAAATGGGAATGACAGCCAAGGACTCAATTCAACCGTACTTTTTGCTAATGCGACGAATGTCCCTTTGGTAAACAATCTAACGTTATTAAATAACATGATACAAAACAGTACTGCTACAGCTACAGGATTTCTAGCAGCAAATTCTCCAGTTAATGTAACGAACTCAGTTAATTCAGCAGCTGCAACCCCTATTAATGCAAGTTCTGCAAACATAACAGGCTCCATCGCCAATCTTAATACGACTGCTAACAATGCAAGTAAAATAGCGTGTATCAACCCAACTGATCCTTTAACAGTCACCGGTCCGAAGATAACCGGTACATCTATGGAATGCTCGGTGATAATCAAAACTAAAGAAAAGTACGTAAGTCATGATATGGATTGTAAAATCCTAACGGAGCATGCGAAGATGCCAGAGCCAACTCTAGCTGAAATGATGGGTGTACCAGCGACGACAACTACTACCACCGCGCCGGTAAACGCCCCACTGGTGCCATCGAAAGAGAAGTTGAGAACCTGGTTAGAGAAACCGCCATGGTGGCTTGCCACTTTCATAGCGATCTAGTTATGCCTGGCATATTTTTGCACTATTTGTACTACTTATCGGGATGGATACACTTTGACTTCTTAAAAATAAGTCGAAACTATAGATTTAAAATTTTTGGGTTCTGATTAACCTTTATTACTTTTAGTTATTTTGTTTGTTTAATTAAGTTTACTTACAAAAGAAAAATATTAAAAACAGTGTAATTAAAGTTATCTCAGTTTGTTTTTACTTGGCTGAGCTGATGACCTCTTCGTTGCTTTTGCGTAAGTATGTACATAACCAGGCAATGTAGATAGATAGAATATTCTAGATAGACTGCCTCGTTGGTCTAGCGGTATCACGTCTGATTACCATGTCGGGGGTCGTGGGTGACGTCACGTCCACTGGGGACCGCCGTACATTTGTAGACACGGCATCAGTCTGGGTGAATTTCTATGTTTGTGAAGAAGTTTTCCATAGCACAGGGTATCCTAGTTTGGGACCAGGACAAGTGATTGAGTTGTACAAAAGTTTTTATTATTTTCTTTATATAGGTAGTCACTATAATTAATTTAAAGATATGTGAATTACTTTGAAATGTATGTTCTTACTTATCGATACCCGATTATCTGTACATGGGGCAATGGATACCTATAGATAGAGAACACTTATTGTACATAAAAAAGCGAATTACACAGATATTTCTTAACCTAAGAGTACAGACGGCGGCCTTAGCACTAAAAGTGATTTCTTACAGACAACCTTTAGGCGGACTGGAGCAATACATTGAAGAAGGAAGTACACTTAAAAATAAATATAATAATTAAGAGGTATCGGAACTACACAGTCATGCTTAATAAAAAAAGAAAGAAGAAATAAATAAAAAAAATGTATAAAAGCACATACATTTATTTGCGAAACATAGGTATGGACAGGACATAAATATAAACAGCAGAACAATATTTCAAATAACAGTAGCAGTTTATACCAGCGGGCTAGTGTTGTCTTAAAACACTTGTCTTTCCGCACTACCACCGGTAAACTATTCCAGTGCTTGTAAATAGAAGATGGTTTGATGGGAAGCGATTTTTAGGAGAATGTTTCGGGGTCAGCGAAGAGTAAGGAAATGAGAAGAATGAATAAACCCAAAGCGCTTTTTTAGATAAGGAGGAGTTGCTAAAACAAACAGTGTGCGATAGATAAGAGAGAGTATGCTCGTTTTCGGTATACTTAGTTTTTTGGTCACACGAGCCTACTGTTTCACAGTAAAAAATATCGAGCGATAAATTTTACAATGGTAACACTGATTGTTTTTCTGCATCGAATTATAAAACAGATTATACGCGCGTAGCGAGATTTCAATTTGTTATGTTCCTTTCTTCATTATTTAAAATATTATTTTTTATTTTAAATACCACGGTATTTAAAATAAAAAATATTTCATCTTACCTAAATGAAAAATGATAATTTAATTGATTTGGTGTAACGCTATGGGCCAATAACTGGCGATACAATTCAATAACTAGTTCCTGGTAATTCCTTTTGTACATACAATAAAGACTACTCTATCTATCTAGTTTATTGCGCACCACATTAAATCAACTAAATGATTTTGTTTTTTTTCTCGAGAATAGTTTAAACAGTTCCAGTACAATTGATACAATGCATCCCTAAAATTATGGTAGCTTTTGAATTAAAAGTACTGGCAATACTGACATGACGCCGACCCGCCCATTGGTAAACAAATAATCTCTTGTGGAATAACTCGCAGCGCACTTCAGTCAGTATCGTCAGTTTATGCGCAAGAGTGAACGTGTGTAACAGTAGTGCGCCGACGATCTATTATTGTGAAATCGTTTATTTGCACCCGTCATGGCGCGGTGTCAACTTGTGCTGTTGTGCGCACTATTAGCACTATCGGTTGTGAATCCTGTGTTTTCGCGAAAATCGTTTGGCCGCGGCAGCTCGCATTCTTACCCTTCATCTCGAGGTGGACTTTCAGGGTCAGGCTCACATTCCTATCCTAAGTCATCGGGACTTTCCGGCGGTGGCAGTCATGGATACCCACACTCCGGAGGGCTCTCAGGCTCCGGAAACCACGGTTATCCAAGTTCTGGAGGATTGTCCGGCTCAGGACATGCAGGATCCGGACAAGGTCATAGCTATCCGTCCAACACACAAAGTCATGGATACCCATCCAACACACAGAGTCATGGTTATCCGTCCAACACACAAACTAATGGCCATGGCTACCCATCTTCTAATGGATTGTCTGGGAATGCACGCAATCCCACCGGTCACACGACCGTCATCAACCATAATTACAACTACCATTACAGTCCTCCGCAGCAAATTAGATACACGCCAGCTCACGGAGGAGCGCCGGTCAGTTATCCCGTCTACCACGGAACTCCGCCAACCTACGTCTACCACTACAAAGACTCTGGTAGCAAATACAGCAGCCTTTTGGCTGGTTTGGCACTATTTAACCTCGGCGCTCTGGCTGGCACGGCTTTCTCTCACCGCAGCACTACCTCATACAAGCCGCAGCCCGGCGAGGTTTGCAAATTTGGCGTCAAAAAGGACAACGGCGATTACGAAGAGACAAGAATCGACTGTCAGTTAATAACCAGTTTTATATTCCAAGAGGAAGCGAAACACAGCAGCTCGCCGAACAACACGGTTGTGACAACGACCGTGACGAATGTCACAATTGTAAACACGACGAACGAGGTCCCTGCACCGCCGTCGCCGGTACCTGACGCTTCGCCGAACTTCACAATTCTGCTTAACGGTACTATGGTGCCAGTAAATTTGACGTCACTCAGTCCCGCGAATGCAACAATAACGAGCGGAGGGGAAGCCGGCAAACCTGCAGCAGATGCGTCGCATGGTCCGGTGACGTCATCGGTAGTCACAACGACTGTAACAAACACGACGGTAGTGAATGCAATCGACGTGAAAGGCCCACCGGTCCAAGTAACTCCCGGAATGCAGTGTTACGTCATAAGGCATACCCCAACCTCAAACTTAAAGAAAACTGTGCCGTGCGCCTTGTTGCAGACATACTCGGAAAGGTCGCTGAAGAAAAACGCAGCGACAAGACACGCACCTATGTATACGGTATTAGCAGCCGTTGTTGTGGCTTTCGCGATGTGTTAAAATGGTATTAATATTACGTGTCTAGTTTTAGATAAAGGTCAGCAACAGTCATGGGGCAGACGTGTTAATTTTGATGTGGAGTTCCGAGTCACAATTCTCGAATAAATCGATTCTCCCCGTCGCATTGCTGGATTGACCTACCTGTTGAGTGGCCAAGGCTTTACTTAAATCCATCCGACGAGCTACTTTCATCTTACTATAGATATTAATCCTTAAATCGTGTAATGAATCGTCTTTGCTAAGCAAAGTAAGGAACCATCACGACACGTATGTCTTTAAATATGGATTTAATGTTGTGATATTGTAAAAATATTCTTTTGAAGTATTTTTCTATAATTCATGTTTTATTACTTATATTTTTTATTAGCACAACTGTTTTATTGTTTCATAAATTGTTTACAAAAGATCTCTGCCTACGTGTGATCCTAGGAGTTGGTTTGGAACGTGCTGTTCAAATACTTAAACGTTGGCTGCTAATTTGTTACGAATGACTGAAAACGGCAAATATTTTTTTGTATTCTGTTAGACGTATTAAAGTGAGTCGAGTGATATAAAACCACAGTGTTGTTTATTTTGCAACTTCCACAGTCTTATCTCAGTCCAAACAACTACTCAGTCTTGAATTATTACTACAACTCGGGTCCCGGGTTCGAATCCAGGCTGGAAACAAAAAAAAGGCAAGGTCTTGGATGTTTAAATGTTTGTGATGTCGTTGTTTCTGATTCCCACGACACAGGGTATCCTAATGTGGGGCCAGAAGCAATGTATGTGCTTGTATGTAAAATGTTATGTTATGTTTAACTCTGGGTCAAGTTCTGAATTGAGAATTTCGCTGAGTAAATAGTTAACTGTAGTGCTGTCTCTTCGAATTTCCCAGAAAAGAACGAGACAGAAAAATCGGCCCTCCCTAAGTCTGTAGCACCTATTAAGTAATTGCCTAATGGGGTGATGAAGCTGATGATTTCGTTTCTGGCACAGTTTAGAAAGTAAACCGAAACGTAAGTAGGTACCTAATAAGTCATTTACATTTTACATTCATACTTTTTGGGGGCAAAAATAAATAGCTACCGTTTCCTCATTTTTCACAGGTATGAATGGAAAAAATAAACTGTAAATGATTCATGTCCGTAATTCATTCATTGTTCATTGTCAGTTGTATTGAATCAATGTGAATAAACTTCATCCTGTCTGAATCATTCAATTGACTCCTATACCATACCAAATTTACTTGCAATTAGGCTCAAGCTGTTTTATTTCTTAGGTCAAACTACTAGCCATAAGTCATTCTAACACTACAAACCTTACCGCCGGTTTCTCGCATAATATTTTTTTTTGGAGGTTTCGGTACACTTAGTGCACATGTCACACGCTACGAATTTGTTAATCAGTTTCAGTTGTTACTTCTGGGTTAGTCTTATGAAATACGTACATCACGGTTAATTATCCGGAAAAAAGTTGTCCAATTGCTTTCTCAAACTTAAGGCCTGCGCAGACGATGGACTATCCCCCGGGTACTTTTTTGTCCGTCGATATAGATCTCTATATAAATTGTATCGAATAACGCACACGAAGGACTAAAAGTACCCCGTACAAAAAGTCCCTCAAGTTACCGAGGACATCAAGAGACCGGACTGGACAAAAGTTCTGTGTTTTCTTTTAAAACGCATTTTCTTTTTTAACTTCACGTAAATTACGATTACAACAGAACATTATCTCAAAATATTTGCTTCCATAGCGTATGCTTCACTCAATTTCCGGGTAACAAAATGACCGCACACCTTAGGCGTTGAGTCCGCGATAAGTACTCGGAGTACATTTTTTTACGATTCAGGGATTTTTGTCCCTCGATGACAAAAGTCCCTCGTCTGCGCAGACCTTTATTATACTTGGAGAAAACAATTGGACAGCTTTTTGTCTCTCTCCCACACAGTCCTGCCGTGTCAGGAACCGCAAAAAACAATCACACAATATAACAATATTATTGTACTATATTTATTCTAAACACTTTACCTACGCAGTTATGTATCACGTTAAAAATTAGAAGAGGTACCCTAATAAGGTTTTTCTTTATATCAAATTAGATCCGTACTTGCATTTCAGATTATGACCCTGTATAATTCGGTCACCCTATACTTCTATTAAAAAATGTTTATTGAGATCTTATTTGTCGTCAAAATCTGAAGATTGGTTGAGTAGTTGAGTAATAGAGAATAGTAGGAAGGTAATCGGTATTTTTTATAATAGGTATGTATCTTTCATAGTCTAAATATATTCCACTCAATAATATTAATAAATAAATATTTACCCGTAATGGTTGAATATCTATTATTATGCTATTTCGTATTATTTTTTCTCAACTATTTGTTAATTATGTAATAAGGTAATAATCATGAATAAAAACCTTGATGTTTGTATTTCTTGACACCGATTTAAAATTAATAATACAATAGTTATTGTAAGAAAATGTATTGTATTGTATTTTATTTATTAAAAAATATCGATTACCTTCCTAATAAGATTAATGGTGTGATCCGAATGGAAAAAATCTAATCAAAAATGTAGTCCATTCGGATCACATGATCCGAGTGGAATATTTTGCTTGGTTTGATGTGATCCGTTTCTGTAATCCGAGTGGACGTACTGTCAGCTAGAGTGGCGATACAACACTATTAAAACTTTCGCTTGCAGCTTGCACGTGATTTTAGCTGGTCCCGCCCACTGGGCTTTGTTTATTTTCTATTGAACTCCAATAACCAACACTGTTCGGGTCTATCCGGGCATTGCAGGTAAAAGAAACCTTACGTGAATGTATATACAATGAAATATACTTACGGACATAAATACCTACGTTACCTTCCTTTTGGACTCCACCGCAGACGGAAAAAAAACCTCTATAAGATATTCAACAACCAGTTTATCGGTTTTCCTTGTGATATGTGCGTCACGGCCAATAAGAACGCTGCATCGCGTGCCAATTACCGGTTTGGTATACTACGCGTGTGGGTATGCTGTACTACAGCTTACAACGTCTTAGGTCCTTTAATTCAGTTATGTTAGGGCCAAATTCCAATAAAAAATTCAAAGGTTGATTAACTGTCTACTGTACAGTGAGTAGTGGGGAATACTCCGTTTATTCAACACTTTCACTTTAACCACGTGTTGTGTTGTGATTGTGAGAGTCACCGGACGATCATGATTCTTTTCACGGAAGCAGACACAATGACGTCACACGTCATCGGGTTACATTCAGTATTTACAGTCCGTGGAAGAGGTATGTGCGCTTTGTCACATAGCACAGTAGATACAGGTATATGGAAAATTGTATGCAATCGGAAACAAAACAATCGAAAACATGAACAATCGAAAAAATATACCTATTAGGTACACAATAATATGGTTTTACGTCTAAACCAGGATTGAGGAATTAACTTGCTCAATCCTGGCTCAGCAATTGGGAGTTTTCTTATTAGTACATAATTCTTTTTAGTACCTAATTCTTTTTATATTAGCAGCAGCGCCATCTACCTATGTAGTTATGAGTAGCGAGATCAAGCAGAGGTAAAATATGATTAGCGCCATCTAATGACTAAGTAAAGAATTTTTTGCTTAAGATATCTGGTCAGAGTGGAGTTTTTTTTCCCGCTGCCTTTTTCTCCACTACATTACGGCCCGAAGGCGGCGGCTTTCACTTTGATGTTACATTGTACTTTGACATTCAGCAAACAGAATGTAAATTCTTTACGTTGAAATAAATTGAATTGATTGAATTGATCGGGATTGTTACAAAGTTATGAGTGTATTATGATTGTTTGTCAAACTCTGACCATATGCATAGGTTAAACAGTTGAGGGAGCGTAATATCGGACATACATACATTATTAGACAATCAGATTACCCTCCTTTTGGATCCTCATTAACTGCCACAATTGATACCCTGAATAAATACAGTACAAATGTGAGTAACGGTACTTCACTTCGGTAAGAGGCTGTGGTGACATTATGTTAGCTTAAATAGGTACAGTCGACAGCAGAGATTCTACTGTAGATAGATCATTTTGAATGTGTTTTATTTTTCTTTGTGCATCACATAGATTTGTAAATACAAAATTTGTGCATGCCTGCATGAATATTCATAAGCCCAGTGGCTAGAACATGGAATGATCATTAATAAATATAAATATTTGAGACTAATATAAGACCTGTATTTAAAATTGTTTTACCTATGTTCATGAATAAACTAGTCTGATTCTCTCTGCAACGGCGCTGAGTCGTTGCGGGCGACGACGCCGACCTCGTTTCAAATCGTTTGCAAATCGCTAGTAAACAAAAAATATAAATACAAAAATCTTTATTTACGTAAACTGCTTAATTTAACGGTACATAGTATCTGGAGCCACCTTTTAAGCATGTATAATGGCTGTACCAGGTGACACCGCACTTCCATAGCTTGAGAAAAACTTGATTAATTTGATTTTTTTATTCTTATTTTTTTCTTAGTATGTGATACGGCTGTGAACCTTCACATAACGATTGCACAACGTACTAGTCCTACAATGTCGTGTCGTTACGGCAATCGTCTAATGTGAAACTAGCCGATATCTCATGTCAGAACGACGTAGGAGGCTACTGTAGACCTTTGTCTACAGGTGAATTATTCTTAGAAAAAACCGGCCAAGTGTGTGTCGTGCCACGCGTAATGTAGGGTTCCGAGAAAGAGAATGTTTTTATCTGCTCCAAAGAACTAACAACTTCATCAAAGTAATTTCCAATAGAATTTGTACAAAGTTTACCTTTTTTAGGTTGCCTATTACTTGTTAATTTGTGAAACCTTCTTAGCCGTGATAGTTTTCCTTTTAAGGTTATTATTGCGCTACTGCCCTGAATTTTTCACGTTGCTACATTTCACCGTTTAGCGGGGCCAGGGGAGGAAAAGCCATACTCTGCCATTAATATTTCGCAAACGGATCCGAAATCGAAAAATGGTTTCCTAACTCACAATATTTTTAATGTTTATATTTTAAGGTACGTTACGGGCGACTTTGCAACAAAAATATAAAGGTTAACCAGTTGACTTGCTGTCGATTGCACCTCTCTATACCTTTTTATATGTAAACTGTAACTATAAAATAAATTTTGTACACAGAACCAGCATTGGTAGTACGATGACGCAAGTCACGTGTTTTGTGGCGATGAAATGTCAGAATTTGACAATTAATGTACTGGAAAGTCGCAACTTTTGACGTTATAAGGCGCGACTCGCGTTGTCGCACTACCCAGGCCGGTTTGATAAATAATATGTTTTAGAAACCTATTTAAAGGCAACAAAAAGTTCGCAAATCCCCATCAATGGGGATTTTCAATGGAGATTAGTGGAATAACCCAAAAATTCCACCCATGCCGGGATTTGAACCCGTGACCTCTGGCTATCCGTGCCAGAGTGGTTTCTAAAATTGTCCTTAGCCCGGGTAAGTGCATTAAAAGAATATAAATAATATTAATAATAATAATAATATTAGCCTCTAAATAGGTTTTTAAATTTGTTCATTAGCACGGGTTAGTGCATTAAAAATAAAAATAGTGTAATCATGTGGGTACAGTGATATCGTTCCGATGTTAAACCTAACTGCAAAGTAGGTAGTCGGGGCTGTAAGTAATGCAATTTGCTTAAGTCAGATGTCGCTGCCTGTACGTAATACAGAGAATATTGTAAAGAGGTTCGAAATTTCACTGATGCCGTGAGTCGCCCATTGGCTCAATCAGTAGAGCGCTGGTACGGATAGCCAGAGATTGCGGGTTCGAATCCCGGCATGGGTGAAATTTTTAGCCTCTAAATAGGTTTTTAAATTTGTTCCTTAGCACGGGTTAGTGCATTAAAAATAAAAATAGTGTAATCATGTGGGTACAGTGATATCGTTCCGATGTTAAACCTAACTGCAAAGTAGGTAGTCGGGGCTGTAAGTAATGCAATTTGCTTAAGTCAGATGTCGCTGCCTGTACGTAATACAGAGAATATTGTAAAGAGGTTCGAAATTTCACTGATGCCGTGAGTCGCCCATTGGCTCAATTGGTAGAGCGCTGGTACGGATAGCCAGAGGTTGCGGGTTCGAATCCCGGCATGGGTGAAATTTTTAGCCTCTAAATAGGTTTTTAAATAAATAATATGCTACTAAAAAAAAAATTAAACTTTATTTCATAAAAAAATGCTTAAAATATTCTATCTCTGGAAGCTAAAAATCTTTCATAAAGATTCTAGTGATTCCAGAGGTTGCTCTGGAAATAGCAACTTCTATATAAAAGATTAATTTTACAATCATTCCACTCAGCTTACCCGTACTTTGACTTTTATGAATATAAGTAAAATTACGGGCATGCCGAAGAACCCGGTCTTGGCTCCCGTGGTGTGGTATGGCCTAAAGGCTCTAACCTTCCTGCTATGCAGGAAGAGACGCGTGCCCCAGCATTGGGGACATACAAAGGGTTGACATCGATGCCGATGAACACTATATAATAATTTGCAAGTGATTACATTAAATTATATTATATAATATGCAGTAAAGTATTACTATTCCTATAGACATTTAAGGTGTCGGCGCGATGAATCGCTGGAGCGGGTTCTCCCGTTGGCCTTCTGACTCCGCTATGTTCTCCATCAAGTTCCATATGATTGCCATCAAGTACATCTGTGTAACTGAGGAACAAGCGAAATCGTATACGAATATCGAAATATTTTTTTTTAATTTAAACGTATACCTTTTACATTCTATGTCTTCTTCTTCTTCAGGCTATATTATGTTGTCCACTGCTGGACATAGCCCTCCCCTAATGAGCGCCATAGCGCCCTGTCTTCAGCTTGCCGCATCCAGCATCTGCCGGCAGTTTTTCGCAGATCGTCATCCCACCTGGTCGGAGGGCGTCCTACACTACGATTGCCGAGTCGCGGTCTCCACTTAAGAACACGCTTACTCCAACGGTTGTCGGTTCTTCGCGAGATATGGCCAGCCCACTGCTACTTTAGCTCGCTGATTCTCTAAGCTATCGGATGCATTCGTTACGAATCGTATTCTTCAGAGAAACTCTGAGCTCTAGAAACTCCTTCCATAGCATACTTTCTATTTGCTTAATCTCAATCATCATAAACCCGTTATGTCCCCATCGAGGGGCACGAGTCTCTTCTCCAAGGATAGGATACTCCACCACGGGGTTGGCTCCCGTGGTGGAGTACCCTATCCTTTTCTAGGTTTCTCTAGAAAACAAGCTGACTCGGCAAACGTGATGTTGCCATATTAATAAGCCTATGGACCTATTATCAGACCTACCAAATATGCGCAAAAAAATCATAAAAATCCGTGAAGCCGACGACAAACACTGTGACAGTTGATATTAACTGGAATATCCTATGCTATATAATTTACTTCATGTAATATTTTAGCAAATCTCTATTGTAAAAATAAAGGTTTCTATGAAGTGTTGCAGTTTTTTATAATCTGTCCAACCGTTTATTGACACATGCATATGCATGTGTCAATAAACGGTTAAACAGGTTAAACAGACAGATTAAACAGAACCCAAGACCTCCCGTGAATTAAGGCATGCGTTCTGCATTCTATTGCCTCAAATTTTATAAGTATGAAAACATGTACTTACAAAAGCCACCAGCACAGAAAGCACCAAAGCCAATTACTTCCATCGCACTGAACTGAGAGGTCAGGAATTGTATTACAACCGCTAGTAAGATTGCAAAAGACGTCACCAGCCCGTAGTAGAAATAGATTCTGAGGTAACATGTCACCTTCTGAAATTATAAACGGAAACAAGAAAAAATATATCAGAACGGATTCAACCGAAATCAAAGGGCTACTATGAATCTTGCAGTCTACAAGTTTTAGGGTTGTTACATTTTAACTTAACAGTTATTTGATACGATCTTTGTGAACCCTGTAGGGTACGCAATATTTTACAAGTGATGTATTAAAATAACATTACATCAACCTAAAATTAAAATATTTAATTGGGTTAATAATTATGCAATTTCATTTAATTATATTTAAAAAGTTTTTTTCTATTTATCTCATTTATTTATCTATCGTGGGGTTAGATATAAGCATACAACATTTGTTTCTTTTAAACGTGTTTTATCGTGTAGCGTAATTTAGCTATATGTTTTATTTTGAGTATAGTATAATCTTCCAGAAGGAAGCTTATACTCAAAAGAAAAAGCCTAGCTACTGTCACTGAAAAAAGAAAAAAATCGCCAGAGAGGTGACTCAGTGTGTTTTGACATTAGTTATTTATTATACAAGAGGCAAACTTGTTTTTAAACCACGTGCTTAATTTTAATTATCGAACAAGCAAAGAATTTATAAATTAGAATAAATTCTGGACGTTAGCGAGGGAATCAAAAGAGCACGAGGCTAAAAATCTTTGCATTTAAGTGCAACACATTTCATGCCACTTTCACGAGGAAATGACTAAATGCAAAAATAATAACAAAAAAAAGTATACACCAAGAAGGTTACGAGTAAATTCGCCCCATGGAGGTAGAAGTAAATAGGTTAAATAATTAATAACACATCATTAAATGTGTTAAATTCACAAAGTTAGTGCACTCTGTTCTAAATTCAATTTACTTTATCTTCTAAAGATAAATATAAAGATTTATTCTATTACAATCAATTACACCAAAAAAAACATTAAATACGGTTTTTCAATTACAGAAGAAAACATTTTTCATACATTTTCAAGACCCGAAAATGGTGCGGTCTCTAAAAGGCGCTGATTTTCAGCTGTCCCCATGCCAATGAATGATGCTATAGATAGTACTTAGGTGGCGTGTACATATATACTAGCTACAAGAGTGCAAAAAATACTCTTTCCGAGATGGGGGGATGAAAATGTATTTTCACTTTCACATTTTATGGTTACAAATGTTTACTGCTCACCATGTGAGCGCCATACAGCATGATGGCGCAAGTGACCAGTTCCACTAGGTAGAGGACAAGGCACAGCTCGGTTGCTACTCTGTCCGCTACTCCATGCAGAAACAGTGTTGTTGATGCGATCTCTTTGTGAATCACGAAGCTGTAGGCTCCAACCATGAAGGCCGAGTATAACTGGAAAGGTGAAGTCAAAATTTTCAATTAATTACGCTTTTCATTTCGTGGATCGAATCGTTCCTTTTAGGACTCGAAACAATGTTTGACTACCTCTGATAGATAACAGTATTTCTTCTCCTTCTTTTTCTTCATATATATGTAATAGTCATGCATTTCATGGGTCTAATCATGATTGTTTATTAATGAATTCAATTTACGACGTGAAGTTTACCTCAAACAATCGCTAGTACTGCGTCTCTTACATCTCCAGCTGGAGTTCATGAATTTGATTACGGGACTATGATTAGCGGTAACTAGTAATCCTACTTATTGCGATTGTGATTGCGACCCTGTATGCCCCCACTGTTGAGGCACGGGTCTCTTCCTGCATCATAGGAAGGTTAGGCCATACTGCACCACGGGGGCCAAGTCCGGGTTGGTGGAGGTTTGTAAGACAGCGGCGGGCCTTACTGTCAGAACTTATCAAGCCGCCCATAAGGCCTCTGACATGGCTTAACGACTGCAATTACATGGCAGCCGGCACCCACGGCTTAACGTGCATTGCGAAGTACGGAAGCGCTCGGAAAAATGCCACTAGCGGTAGTAACGGGATGGTTACCTATCCAGCACCTGACTGCGTCTGTTGTTGCTTAACTCGAGTGATTGATTCCAATCACTCGGTTTGACTAGGCTACGATGGCTTCCTACTTATTGCTCATATTAAACCTACTTAGTTTAGCTACTTAACTTCTTCTATTTATTTGAATACTATTTCATTATTTCCGGTAAACGAAAGTACATAGGATTTGAGTTATGAGTACCTAAAATGTAAAGAAAAAAACCATTGAGTGTGACCTAGACTTGTAGTCTACAGTCTATTAACTTTATTTCGGATACACTTATGTAAAATAAATTATGACATAAGCTAATAATGTGTACGAAAGTTTTAGTTCAAAAATACATAACAGTCCATATACTCTGTACATTTATAAGCACACTCACGGAAATATAATTAGAAAATGCCGCTAAAAAGGATAAGAAAGGAAAACGATGCTTACGAACTTAATATATCCAATAGCGATCAGTCCTTGCCTCAAAGGCAGACAACAGCAGCAACGCGTTATAACTGGCCACTCACATTTCATGATTTTTTTTTCTGTTCTCACAGTGTCACTTGCAATTCTCACAAAGGAGGTTCCAAAGAAAAGGTTATTTGTATAAGCGGACACAAAAATAGAGACGGGCACATTGAAGATACTCCTGTGGTTATCTGGATCGGGCCAGGCACTTAGCGAAGCACTTATGACCGACGTCGAACGGACCCTATATTGAATAAACGCTACTGTGACCGCATCTGAATCACATCATTACATCAAGTTAACTCTTCCTGATTTCTGAAAATAGTGTCATCTGATTGGCGTACCTGTGTTTTTGCTTCATAAAAATAAGACACGGTGGGATCTATTTTGTAGAAGTTGATAAGTTTGTAAAAGTTAAAGGTTGAAAAAACTCAAAAATCGTATTACTCGCTAACTCGTCCTCAACTTCGCAAAGAAGGTTTGCTTATACTGTTTTTTTTGCGGCTCCCCAAGTTTGGGTTTTATTTCAAAACGACCTGCCCTCGTAGCCGATCGCAATGAAACTTTGTCAATAAGTTTACAGGACACAAAACAAGGTTCGGTCGTGCTTAGATTTGGAAATAAATTTATCAAAAACAAATGTAAGCGTTGAGAATAGTTTCTATGTTTCTATATGACACCCAAATTTATTTTTTAATCTGTGATTTTCATTTGTAAACACGATCAAACCTTGACTTGTGTCCTCTAAGCGTATTGACAAAGTTTCATTGCCATCGATTAAGACGGCATGTCGTTTGCAAATACAAACAAAACTACGTTTGTGTAAGAATTGCTCATTGAGAGAGACCCTTAATAGTGCTTCAGAGATTCTTATATTGAATACAAGTCTAATGTTGATATGATAGGTATTCTAAATCCAGTAGATCTTTAATTCTCACCAAAGACGATCCACGCGATCTATAACCTAAGCCAAATTCGATAAAGAATAGAGGTAAACAAACCAATTTAGGGTTATCACAACTCACGTTTTGCAAATCTTCTATTGTTTACATGAGTATAGGCTTTTACATGCTAACTATTTATTAACAAATCCTATTGCAGCATATTTCACTAGAATCACTCAAATAACATGCATATTACCTTGTTATTTCGAAAAACTATAAAAAATTCGACATAAATTTTACGCGACAGCCCTACAGAAAAAGAAACTTGGATGAAATTCAGGTGTGAAAAACATTTTGGGGAATTTAGTTTATGCCAACAAGTGAAGTTTAGTCGTTTGTCAATACGTGTTTATGGCATAAGTATATGGCATATGTGTGTGACAAAATGGCACAAGACAAAAATATAGAAGAAATATATAATTAAATCCGATAGAAATCATATGGGGGCAAGTAAAAGGCCATGTTGCTGGCAAAAATAAAACTTTTTAAATGGCCGAGCTAAATAAAGGTCCTGTTACATGAGGCAATAAGTAAAATTACTCCAGCAGCATGCCAACGTTGTGTTGAACATGTAATTAAAGAAGAGAAAAAAACGCCGAATTTGATGGTGAAATGTCTCCGGAGATACAAATTCATCCTCCTCTTTGGCCAGTGACAGTGATGATTAGTGCGAACATATAAATAAAATATATAAAAAGAACATTTTTTATATATTTTATTTAACAACTTTTATTGCAATATTTGTAGTAGGTCCTCATCTCCTCATTTTCATATTAGCATCTATAGGTACTTAGTAATATTATAAAGTTGAAGAGTTTGTATGATTTTTGCTTGAACGCGCTTAATTCCATTAGGAAAATGCGGCATGGCTCGCGTGGATGTTTGTTACATGAGTGTGTCATATTTCATATTTCAGTGTTGTCATAATGTCATATTCAAATCGGTTAAGTCTTTCACTATAAAATCATAAACATATAAACATAAATAAGCATTTTACATAAGTAGGAGGAACGATTAATATTTAATTTTGTATGAAAATGATTTCTAGAAAAGGTTGTTAACATCTGCCTTTTAGGTGTAAACAAGTCGTTGCCTAGCAACGGTTTGTTTATCACTATTCCTTATCGAATTTGGCTCAGTGTAATGATGAGTAAAGGTAGGTTCACGTGCGAAAGTGAGTGTGTGATCTCTCGCACGTGAAAGTTGAGACGAATATAGGTCGCCTGAGTGTGATGGTGACACGTGCTGTGAACGTGTGGCCTCAGTAGATGCACCGTGCATTGGAAACCTTTGGATACTGGAGTTCCCAGGGACGGTATTTTTAAGGAGAATAAGCGTCATCGGAAGATCCGTGGCTTTGACCACGGTTCTAGTATATTTGTGTATGGTGTGGAGAATTTCCCTCGCTGTGCATGGCATTATGGTCACCTTTTGGTTTGATTTGTCTCGTGGCGGAATATTTAGTTGACTGTCTTATTACATTGCACCCGACCAGCCTCTTAAGTGATCGTACCGCATCAGATGCACTGTGTCATCGCCTCATTTGGTGGCAGGACAATGTCGCACGTGAAGCAGACACTTCCTGCACGGTATCTTAACTGATGTTATGAACTATTTCCTGAGCATAATCATTGTACAGTCAACAGAAGACTGAAAGATAAATAAGCCAATAATGGCTAGGTAACGAACGACTCACTCATCCGCGGCCTTGGCAAACGGACTAATTAATAAAATCTAAAGAGAAGCGCTCGTGGCATAGTTGAACCGAGTGATTCGAATCAATGATGCGTTCAAGCGCTTCCGTGCTTCACAAGGCTCGTTAAACCATTGATGCCGGCTGTCATGTAATGGCAGTCGTTAAGCCATATCAGTGCCTCTATAGGCGGCTTGATAACTTCTGACACTAAGGCACGCCACTGCCTTACAATCCTCTACTAACCCGGACTTGGCCCCCGTGGTGGAGTATAGCCGAACCTTCCTGCGATGCAGGAAGAGACCCGTGCCCCAACAGTGGGGACATACAAGGGTTGATATCGAATTAAATCTTATTTTTGTTAAATATAAAAGATCGCTTTGTAATTATGTTTGCAAACCGTTATAGTTTTAGTACAAGTAGTCCTACACAATCTAAAGGCAACGGTAAAAAATTGTTATCGCTGAAGCGGCTAGGCTGAAGTGTGTGAAATATGGCCGGTTGATGAGCAGCCAAGTTTTTGTGCCTCTCGCCTTGGTGCTTGGTGCTTATGAAACGTTTTTGTTGCGAAGATAAGGCTTCGTTAGAGGAACCGTACTTTGATTGCCGCTCTCGAGCATAGTTCGCTATACAGCGCGGTAATGCTTTCAATGTTATGGGTAACATTAGTAACCCAGATATTAGTAACGAGACTTAATTATTATTATAAAATATGTGAAAAAAAAATTATCGTATAGCGCATTAACTGCGGCTTAATGAACGTTACAATTGAAACTAGGTGTCCATTTTGGACAAAAAAACTGCAAACTTAGTCTTTTGAAAGTCCTAAATTAAGAGAGTTTTGGTAATTATTATAAAACATAGAACTTATGCATTGTACTGGATTTAATTACAGACATCGTGTACTGGATTTAATTACATACAGACATTGTCATCTAAATAATCCTTTATGTTATAGTAGCCCTTTTGGCACTCAGTGTGCTTAACACATTTTTTGAGCCGCGTTTCAGGCAAGCTTAATATATCTTCAGGGATTTTATTATAGAAGTCTATACAATGCCGCATGAAGGATGTTTTAGCCTTTGCCAGACTAAATAGTGGGAACGAAAGTTTATGTTTATTTCTAGTATTTACATTTTCGCATTAAGTGTTATGTTATTTATTAATTTGCGCATTAAGTGTTATGTTAATTATAAAGTCAGTGGGCGATCTCGTGGAGCAGGAACAACCTGTATAACCGACGCACAGTGGACCTCGAAGCTGTAGAAACCAATAATGAAGGCAGAGTATACGTATCTGGGAATTAAGGATGTTTTTACATTACTGCTCAAATGGGCAAATTGTACAATATTTTAAAAGTAAACGCTCAACAAATACAATCATAACTTAATTATATTGACTGTTTTGTTTAATCTCTGTGAACAAGTGTAGGTATCTATAATTTTCATTCGACTCTCTAACGTTCGATTCACACGTGAATATAAGAAGATATCTTTATACAAAAGACACCTAGATGTTGACATCTCGGCACTCTCTAAAAAAAGAACTTATTCTTTCACTTCTTCTAAGTTTACACAAATGAGGTAAGGTGATCCAACCCCCATGCCTAGCGTGGGGATTATGGGCATTACCCCCCTAATGATGGCACAATCTTACGCTATGGCGCTTATCAGGGGAGGGCTATGTCTAGTAGTGGACTAATATAGCCTGAAGAAGGAAGGTAAGGTGATCTGTCAGGATCGTGGCAAGTGGCAGTCCCCGGTCTCTGCCTACCCCTCTGGGATACAGGCGTGAGTTCATGTATGTATGTATGTAAGTTTTTTTAATGTTTTGAATATTACAAATTTGTAGCGCGCAATCGAAACTTTCAGTTATCATACGAGTAATACGAGAGCGTAAGCGTAGATTAATTTCACAGCTGATTAACTATTTAATATAAAAACGTCGGTTCGATATAAACAGATATTATCGGTTTTGTTGAAAGGTTCATGTTAGTACGTATCAATTCAATAAAATGTAATGCAAAAACTCGGATTGATTATTATTATTGTTGTGAGTATTCTTTCATAAATAAGGTGTGTTTGGGCACGGGCCGAAGCCAAGTGCATTTTTATTATTATAATTATTATTATTATTCTTCTTCTTGTTAGCGTGCGATTATTATTTATTTTTGTTATTTACTAGCTTATCTACTTCGCTGGGTCAGCGAGCTTCGTACCGCCTCTCAGTCGATTCTTTATTTTTTCTTTTATTTTCCTCTCTATAAGAACCATTCTCGTACTTCAAGGAATATTCTAAAAAAAAGAATTATCGAAATTGGTTCAGCTGATCTCGAGATTTGCTCTTACCAACACATTCAGCGATTCATTTTTATATTATAAATTGCACTAATTACTTAATTAAATGTAGAAGGGCGTGCATCTTTGGTATTAAAGAGACTGGTAAGGGATAGTACAAAAAAAGTGAAATACAATAATAAACTTATATAGACATAGGGTGATACATTAATCTTAGGGTAAAAAGTAACCGGAACCGGCGAGCGTACAATGTTACTGAAGCAAAAGAGAATTATCAAGAGGATAGTGGCAAATCCAGCATTGTTTATTGGATGTGAAAATGAAACTGAAAGTATCAGGTATCAGCTAATATTAGCAAAAAAGTACCCGGAACCGTCGTGCGTGCATGCAACGACTAATGAACGTCGACGACGAGTAATTTCCTTTTTTATGTACAATAAGGTGTTCTCTATCTATCTATGAAGCGGAGGTGTTTTGTCAGGATCGTGGCAAGTGGGAGCCTGTGATCTCTGCCTACTCCTCTGGGATACAGGCGTGAGGTTATGTTATATTATTAAAATGAAAATACTTTGTTGTAAAACGGTTAGAAACAAAAAGTTAAGGCTCCCAAACCAGGATTCCCTCTGCTATAGGTAGCCATGATAGCCAGGAAAAGTCCACGGAACATTGCACTATATTGTTAAAAAAATTCACTAAAAATCATTGTTAAAAGGCTTTGTTAAAAGATAAATAGCATAGTGGTTATCGTCAAACGGAAAAAGGAACCCTTATAGGATCACTTAAAACCGTATATTTGGGTCTACAGTTTCTTGAGGTTATGAAAAAACCAAACATTTAAATCAACGCAAAAAAGAATTTGGGTAAATACATCTGAAAGGAGACGGATACGCTTTCTTACGTTGTTGGGCCTAGGTGTAAAAAGATGAAAGTGATGTCAATTTAGAGCTTATATATCTCTGAAAATTCTGCGGATTTTGGAAATCTGAGAGCAGAGTTATAAGAGATTTAGTAAAAGTGAGGTTATGCAATAAGTTGACAATAAATTATACTAAACTTTTCCGTGTCCGTTATGATAGCAAGGGTCGTACAAATTAAGCAAGATCAGAAGTCCGTCGAAAGAAAGCACTGGTCGGAGAATTATAGTATCAAAAACAACAGGAAAACACACTCATAACGCACTATGTAGATCAATTCAATTTTGGTAACATGGCAACTGATTAGCACAGACACAGATTAAAAATACAGTTAAATAGAACAAAATACGCGTAATAAATAGATATGTAAACGAGAATCAATTTAAAGATTTTTTTTCATCAAGTTAATAAATAGTTTGAATTTTAAACTGTTGACATTATGTAAATTATAATGTATTTATTTACTTTGATTAAATAAATCATCTAGTGTAAGTCTTTTTATTTAAAACATTCACACTTATCGATTAGAGTAATCGATATCCTTTTTTATTGGGGACATAAATTTATTTTAAAGATTTCTCATCGTCCAGATGGTGAATTGAGCTCATTTTTTATATTTTAAAATAGAAAAATATATCGCATTTTTAAACCATATCTCAACTATTTACAATCAGGCCCAGAAATGCCCGTCTCCTTTATACATATGTAAAAAAATCATAAAAGAAAATTTTTAAGGTCCGGAAAAAGCTCGGAATAAACTGCAAGACTCGATTTGTATAGAACCGAGTCGAACCATGCGCATGTCCGACTCGCACTTGGCCGATTTTAATGATCGTAAAAAAAACCCTAAAAATATTTTTTTTCCTTTTTCTTTTACTATATAAAAACCATTTTACTCCAAGATAAGCCATCTTCATTGTTGCAAAATGACCATTTGAGAGCATGAAAATCCACACAGTAGGTAGAATTTCATATAAACAAAAGCAAGGAGGCCAGTTCTCAAAGGCTGATCAAAACAGCAACGTGTTATCACTGGCCACTCACAATATTAAGTATCATAATAAAAATTTATTGTTTCCTCTATCTTATTTTCTTTCTTTTAAATGAGGTTCCAAAAAATGTTTCTTCGGAGGAAAAAGAACGAAAACACAGCCAAGCGCCTTGAAGATAGTCTCGTAGTTATCTGGCTTAGTTTTTGCAATTGGCGCGTGGGAAGATGCAACCTACATTGAATAAATGCTGTTCTATCTATCTAACCTGATTCATACGGAGCATGAAGTTAACTCTTCCACGCACAAACTTCTACACTCATCTCTTATTTGGCACCATTATCTATAGAGTTATTGAGCTTGTGGTTTACCGTTTTTCACGATTACTTTAATAAAATAATTGTCTCTCGCTCACACAACAGAGTATTTTTGTTAACATTAATTCAAATAAAATAATATAAATGACTGAAAAAATGAAAATTAATAAAAATTAACCAACAACCCGACTGCTGAGCATTAACTAATTATATTTTTTCTATATCAGTTTTTTTAGGAAAAGTAATTTTAAGACAAAATTATTTACTATAATTTTTTTTTTCGAAACAATATTCTCATGACGCCATATAACTAGCCTTACTCTGTATAGAGGACAGAACACATGTATAGAGGCACGTTGTATGGCACGATGGCACGATTGCGTTAGGCATACACGGATTTACATCCGTGTAGGCATATGAATGGTCATTTATGAATCAAACAATTTAGGTTATAGGTGGTATATACTCTAACAACTATAGCTGTACAGTTCTACACATCACAAAAGTCCCTTCGAGAATCTTCGTTCGCGCAGACCAGGAAGAAGTGTAACGAAAGTACCCGAAGCTATAAGTACATTCAACATGATCTTTAACCGATACGGTTAAGGTGCAGAATTGATTGCCGCAGTAGCGCCACCTATTTCGCTCACGCTAATATTGCCAAACTAATAGTCACCTGCATCGATGACGTTGAATTAACCAATAGCAACAAAGGCGCGCGGCTTGCCATAAAATGAAACTATCTGATTGGTCGATCAACTTGCCGCACATCCAAAATTTGGTCATCTGCGCAGGTTCATCCGCGAGACTTATTTCTTGTGTGGCACTGTACTTGCAGTGTTGCTAGAATTGAAATTTATTTACATAATAATGTGAGTAAATAAACATATTATTATGATGTCAGGTAAAAGTTAAGTGAATGCCATTCATATTAACTTGAAATAAAGCTCATCTTTTGAGATAAATATCACAAATTTTAAAAAATACTGTCATTTGGATGCTAACCTTGAAATGGTTTTAAATTTATTTAGAGAACATTTTATTTTGGATCCCCAATTGTGTGAAAAGACAAGCTAAAGACTCAGAGATCACTTTTTTGTATTTTGGAGAAACAATGGAAACACCTCGCGTAACTGGCGAGTCATCTTGTGAGATTACGTTCTGTTCCTTTCTATTTGAATTAAATAAATAAATAATAATAAATATAATAAATATAATAAATATTCATGGACATATTACACAGATCTCGTTAGCCCTATACTAAGTACCTACAACTAAATTTGCGCTGATATACGACAAAGATAAGCAACACGGAATAGAATAAAGTAACCCGCAATAGAATATTTTCTATCTATATCAAATATTAAAGCCCGGAAAATGTAGTTTCTTTTGTAAGAACCCAGCTGATGTACAATTTATTTTATTTAAAATCAATAATAGTTATTGATTTGGATCCGGTTTAACTTGTTTACCGATCTTCTATACACTATGGCTCTGCGAATCAGAGCGAAACCTGGTCGGACTCTTCCGACGAAAAATCAACTATAATCAATCTGGATTATAATAAACAATGTGCTTATGAAAGTTTTTGTTCAAAAAATGTCTACCAACTTTCTCGCTTTTGATCTCCATTTTTTTAAACATAATTTTAAATTCATATGAGTAATTATAGAAACATCAAAAAGCATCACTAAGTATCTACTTTTTTAATAATTTACACCACATAATTAAGTTGTTTCCTCGTTGTCTGTTACGCTGTAGCCGAGACGATATGTTGAAGTGAGCTCTCGCGTTGACCTTCTGCCGCTTTCATCTTTTTCATCACGTTCCACAGTATTGTTAACAAGTATAGCTCGGTAACTGAGGAAAGGACAAATATAATATCAAAATCATAAATGAACAGGCTTGTATTACCTAATGGATGCCGAAGTGTAATAAAACGTTTGATGTACAGTCTATTTTCTTATTCTTACTTGTCCAATTTAGTAAATAAGATTACATAGGTACATACATACATAACCTCACGCCTGTATCCCAGAGGGGTAGGCAGAGACCAGGGACTGCCACTTGCCACGATCCTGACAGATCACCTTCGCTTCATCAACGTTCATAAGTCGTTGCATGCACGCACGCCGGTTCCGGGTACTTTTTATCTTTTCCTTTGCTAATACATCCCCTATTTGGTCGATGTAAGTCCGTCTGGGACGTCCCTTACCAGCCCTTCCCCTCACATTCGCAATATATATCTGTTTCATCAATCTTTCTTCCTTCATCCTCTCCACATGTCCAAATCAACGCAACATTCCTTTCTCAATTCTAGTCACTACATCCTCTTTCAGTCCACAACGTTCTCTAATCAGACTATTGCGTATCCTGTCATTCAAAGTAACACTAAACATACTTCTAAATACTAAATAAGATTCTAACCTCAAAATTTACATTTTATGCCAAAAATATACATTTTCTAGCAAGTTGTTTATACATTTGGCAGCGTGTTATCCAAATTAGTATCACAGGTCATTTTTCGTCTAAAAAGTTATACTTTACCGGTGGAATCTTGTTTACTAAATTGGCCATCATCATCATTCATCATCGTCAGGCAGGTCCACTGCTGGACATAGCCCTCCAGCTTGTCTTCAGCTTCAGTTTTTTGCAGGCTAAATTGGACAAGTAAGGATAAACAAGTATGGATAAAAACCGTGGTTTACTTGGTTACACCTGTGATATAACCTTTCTGAAAGTAGGACTCAACGCATAGTGAGCATTTTGTATCTTGTATTTGACTTAGTATTAGTACAAATATATGTAGTAAATCGTCTAAGCTGTATTTGTGTTCGTAAGCATAACTATGACTAACCAAACTTTTTATACAAGTCTATAGTTAGCTAGTGATTCTCAAACTAACCTATTCGCCGATAAACTGGTGGTTGGTTTCTAAATAAGTATAAAATAGTACATTACGACTAGTCTTTCGACTAGACATGTCCAAATAGATCATTGAAGTGTGTCATTTGTGGCGAGCACATGTCAACTCTGCGCGCGCACTACAAACTCCAATATTCCTGCATCGCGCAATCAAAGTGTTTCAATGACCATAAATATAACTTCCGACTAACAATAGTTGGACCGGCCGTCCCCAGGCATACGATCTGCCTGGCAGGAAATTTCCCTTTATGGTGGAAGTGCACGATCACCCGCTCTTCCCTATAGTGGTGAACCCTGACAGAACATTGTCAACCTTCCTTCCCTCTCGCAGCACCCCACATACATCAGTTTCAAAGCAAGGCCAGCAATCTTCCCTCTCACTTCATCAGTTCCACTACAGTCAACGCACCGACTACTGGGACTGATGGTGATCTTCCTCCAACCCCTCGGCACGGTAGCCACACAGCAACAGCACACGTACACGTTGCTAGTGGTACAGCAGCCTTCACCGGTTCCTACCACATGCGCGGGCTCCATGGTACTGTCGCCGGTGAAGTGACTTTTAGCCGCCGAACACCCTCAACCGCTAGTCGACTCACTGACTCAGCGTCACCTGGCACTTGCAGGCTTTAGAACACAGACTTCGATTTCTATCAGACCTAGCTATGCGTAGCTACGGTCTTGAAGGGGAGTGATGTGGCGAGCACATGTCAACTCTGCGCGCGCACTACAAACTCCAATATTCCTGCATCGCGCAATCAAAGTGTTTCAATGACCATAAATATAACTTCCGACTAACAATAGTTGGACCGGCCGTCCTCAGGAATATCTGATCTGCCTGGCGGGAAATTTCCCTTTATAGTGGAAGAGCACGATCACCCGCTCTTCCCTATATCATTATTATCAACCGATGACCAATTAGTGTGTGTACACATATATTGCATAATTGACATTGGGTGAAGCGCCTGGTTTGAATTTGAACGTTCCCTATAGTCGGTAGCATGTATAAAAAGACGTATGTAATGTCAACTTACAAAAGGTGCCAATAAAGAAGCTAGCATATCCGAATAGCAACAGCTCATCGAATGAAAAGGTCAAGAACTGTATTGCCCCCGCCAGTATGATAACGGTAGATGATATCAGTCCATAGTAAAAGTAAATCCTTAGATAGCGTGGCACCTTCTGAAAAAGAAAAACAAAAAAATAACAAACAAAATCAACAAGTAGATCTCGATAACGAAGAGGAAGAAAATAATGATATTTATGGTTAAGTCAAAACAAAACTTTCAAAATATAAAATTTCACAAGATTGCACAAGAATACTGTGCAATGAAGATTGTGTTGAAGAATATACGAATAATATGAACGACCATTGCCAAAGGAAAAAATAACTTACCATATGAGTGCCATACAGCAGAAAAGCGCAACTGACGACCTCCAGGAGGAAAAGAGCGAGACACAGCTCCGATGCCATTCGGTGGGCGAATCCGTGAAGCAACAACGTCCCCCTCGTTTTCCCTTCGTGGATGGCGTAGCTGTAGACACCGACCATGATGACCGAGTATATCTAAGACGAAAATATGGATCAACATCATCATAATCAGCTGATGTAAGTCCACTGCTGGACATAGGCCTCTCTCAAGACACGCCACTGACTCCGATCTTCAGCTCTACTCTTCCAGTCACTGTCCATCGCTTTGTGAATGTCGTCGCTCCACCTCGTCACAGGGCGTCCTACGCTGCGTAAAATTATGTATCGATTCGATATCAACCCTTGTATGTCCCCACTGCTGGGGCACGGGTCTCTTCCTGCATCGCAGGAAGGTTAGGCCATACTCCACACCACGGGAGCCAAGTACAGGTTGGTGGAGGATTGTAAGACAGTGGCCAGCCTTACTGTCAGAAGTTATCAAGCCGCTCATGAGGCCTCTGACATGGCTTAATTTATATTATCAACAAAAATCTCTGAGTAAATAACTGTCCGTCACCCATTAAAAAACATAAAACAAATCTATCCATAACTTTTGGTGAACTATTTTTGAATTGGTACATATCTTTTAGCGGTCAGACATGCAGTCGACAGCATATCAACCTTTACTTCGTGCGCTTAAACCTGGTATGTTACGGTTGAGTTTATAAGTAAAATGTAAAGGAAGACCTCATTAAGAAGGACTCGTTAGAGTTGCTAATGTTTCGAATTATTAGGGGTATGATCAAGGGGTTGTTTTGTTTCTCTTAAAAGTTCTGCAATATGTGCATCATTATTGTAAGTACAAGTACCTATATATGAGAATAAAAAACAAAACAAAATATACTTACTAGCTTGAAGTAGCCAATAGCAAGCAAGCCTTTTCTCAGAGGCAAACAAAAGCAGCAACGAGTTATTACTGGCCACTCACATTTCATGATTCCAAAGATTTTCTTTTTATTTTCAAAATTCTCAAAGATTCCAATTTAAAAAAGGAGCACGATTCTTTAGACGGGCACATTGAAGTTGCTTCTGCAGTTATGTGGCTTGATTTAGACAATTTGCGAAGTACCTATATCTTACATTGAATAAACGGCGTTGTTTCCGTACAGACGAAATCACACCGTCCAACAGGTTACGAACAGCTTACCGCAGGATAGTGCGTCTGGTGTAAATAATCCTTTCTTTCATTAAGGCTGCTTTTACATTGGACTTGGTGTCTCGCTTGCACAATCTACTATTGTTAGTGATTGTAATCAAATGAGTTTAAATGAATTTAAAATATTGAAGTCGGAACCTTTATTAACCTTAGGCTAAGTTTATTTATTGCTACTAATATAACTCTGGACCACGTTGTCTGTAAATAAAATAAATATATAAATTTACTGTTTAACTGTAGTGCTCTTCGAATTTCTCAGCAGAGATTGTGACAGAACGTTACTTAGGCATTTACTTAGTGAAATTATCAATTCAGAAATTGGCCCTATGGGATTGATAGAAACTGAAATTATGGGCATTATAAACACATTTTTGTTTTCCTACTAAGTTTAAAAGGTTTAAGGTATAAGGTTTGAAAAAATGAAGAGAATGAATGAATGAATGAATGAGGGTAATGAAGAGTTATTTCGAAAATTGTAAATTTCTGTATGAAACTATTTTAATCAAAAGCTTAAAGACTCGAAAATAACACAGGGAATCCTCTCCAGAAGCAATGTATATGCATGTATGTAAATGTTATGTAATCGTGTGAACGTTATTATTATTATTATAGGCCTCGGCTTAGCACTGGGCTCTATTGGGTAAAAGAGTGTGGTAATTTTGGTAACCAAGGTTTTATTTAAGTAAAACCTTTATAAATACTATTTGAGATTTCTGGTATTTCAATGACACACGGTATTTTGAGTTATAACTTTAATAAGTTGCATCTCAGGAATTTTTTATTTGCTCTACGCTACAGCTGCTGGAGTGCTGGAGTCGAAGTGCTGGAGCGGGTTCTCGCACTCACTTTCCGACGCTTTGATCTTCTTTATCAGGTTCCAGAGGATTATCAAGAAGTAGATCTCCAAAACTGTGAAACGATACAACAAAAATATTATTAAATAAAATAAAAAGTAAAATTATACATATATATATATATATTGGGTAGTTGCATGTCTAGCTACCAACGTGTCAATTGCTAGCAAATACTCGGAATGTGCTAGAAATCAGCGCTGCGTTGATGTTTGCACACGCAGCATTTAGCTGAGCATATCCTTATTATCGCATAGCGTACCTATCTATTCACTAAATTAACTTAGTATGTAATTAACTTAGTCTATTTTTCAATTTCAATTTCATTACTCTCGCCTTTAGTGAAACTCTCTCCTCCCTAAACTGAAGAACGGCGCTCTAGGCACAGCACCAGCTGATCCAGTGATATTGGATTAACGTACATATATTTATAATATTTTCAATGCACTAACCCGTGCTAAGGACAATTTTAAAAACCTATTTAGAGGCTAAAAATTCCACCCATGCCGGGATTCGAACCCGCGACCTCTGGCTATCCGTGCCAGCGCTCTTTCCAACTGAGCTAATGGGCGAATCACCAGCATCAGTGAAATTTCGAACCTCTTTACAATATTCTCTGTATTACGTACAGAATCCCGGCATGGGTGGAATGTTAGCCTCTAAATAGGTTTTTAAAATACATATATTTTTTATGTAGCCTGTTAACGTCCCACTGTAGGGCACGGGCCTTATCTCAGAGCGAGATAAATAGTCGCTTCTAAGAACGAGTCTTAGCGAAAGCACTTGCTTAAGAATAGATTTGTCTATCATAGACAGTACTTTAGCACTCTCTTAGTCGCGAAACCCGGACTAATTCTTAGCATTGGCCTAAGAACATGCTTAGCTAAGCAAACGTCCACTTTGATACTTAGCTAAGTTAGCCTGAAGTAATGCTTCGGGAAGCTTGAGCACGGACTTGGGCTAAGCAACGACTATTTATCTCGCCCTCAGAGTATAAGTATGGACTTAATTACCACGCGTGCCACCGCGGATTGCCAATTTCAACCGCTAAGATATTTGAACTCTTCATATACTCGTTTCCTCACGATGTTTTTCTCCATTGTTAGCGAGTGGTATTGCTAACATAATACTGTTTTAATATAATTAGACATTTGAACAAACACTTTTTTTTGAAGTGTTAGAGTTTTATTAAAATCCTTTCAGCCTTTAACCAATCCTTTAATTTTAATAAATAAATTATTAAAATTATATTAACTGTTTTATTAAATTATTATTAATAGTAAATTAAATAATAATATTTTTTATTAATTATATAAAATTATTATATAATTAATACAAAACTATTTTTAATATAAAAATTGTTAAAATTATGTAATAATAGTAATGTCATAATGTTACTTCTTTTTTACGCTAATATAAACCACTCGAAATACTAATCCTGCGCGGACGAACTCGCGGGCACCAGCTAGTTAATTGATAATCGCGATTAAACCCGTTTAGTATAAAACCACCTCTTATATTACCACTGGATTCCACGTGCCGTTGGCATATCTAGCTGGGAAATTAACTAATTATTATAATAGTTACCAATATTAAAGCTCCAGCCAGCGCAATATTAACGTCTATCTACATTAACGGGCCGGCCCGTTATACACTGTGAGACTAGAGACTACATCCTTTTTATTTTGTCTTTCCTGTTAAATACTTTTGAGGCTAGAGACTACATCCTTCTTTTTACTTTTAGTTTCTCTTAAAATAAAAAATATAAAATAAAATGTAATTTATTTGCTTAGAACGTAGTACATTATGATGACATGTTATTAAATATGAGCTCACATTCTGTTAGGTATGTTCTGACATGCAAATATGTTATTAAAGTTTATTTATATAATAGAAATCTCAAAAAGCAGCTTTTACGTGAAAGAGTAACAAACATCCATCCGTCCATACAAAATTCGCGTTTATAATATTAATAGGAAGTACCGTCGAGACGGCGATAATCGCGGCGAGCTCGCTGCGTAATCGCATCGCTTTCAAATCGCTCGGAAATCGCTAGTGTGATAGGCCTCTCAGAAATCGTAACCTTTGACTTTAAACTCTAATAGCGGTTAATTATCTTTATTAGACACCCGTTTTCATTACCAAAACCATAGCACACTTAATAACTTACAGTAAATAGCTACAAATAAAGCCATAACTTCGATCAACGAAGATGGATAGTGCATCCACTGTACTGCTTCTACCATTAAAATAGCGGTTGATGTCATCAGTCCATAGTAGAAATAGACTTTAAGACAATATGGCGCCCTCTGAAAAGACAAAAGTACTGTAAATATTTCCACAATGAAATAAGTATACATGACGTGTTTTGGATGTGTTTGAATTTCCTTTTACTAGACATTCGCCGAAAAGAGTAACTTGTAAGTATTTACCATGTGCGCGCCATAGAGTACTAGGACACAAGTGACTAGTTCCACGAGGTAAAATATAAGCCCTAGTTCGGAAGCCAATTTTTTTGCAGATACGTAAACGAAAATCACTATGACATCCTCCTGCATGTGAACCACGTAGCTGTAGACACCAATCATAAACGCCGAGTATATCTGGAAAGGCGGAAAATTTGATATTTTAACTACTGGCACGGTAATAAGGTTGCTACCTAGATAGGTAGAAAACTCTTTTTTGCATTGTGTTGGTTTGTTATACCATTCCTAGTCTTCACAATCCAGATCACTCGCCAAATTAAATGAAATTACAAAAAGGGTTATTATCCCACCAAATGTCTTGAAATATAACATAACTTGCTGTCCCGGCGAACTTTGCACCGCTACATAATATGTTTATTCAATTCTTGTTAATGGCAACGCAATCAATTATTATTTAAGATTTTGGCTTCAAAAAAGTATTATATGTCTCAATTCAGATTTTTGTCTATCTGTATGCCAAGTTTCAGGTAAATCCGTTTAGCAGTTATGTCGTGGTTGAGTAACATAACATTGAAATATCTCCAGTAACTATCACATTTATAATATAAGTAGGATAATCTAATTTAGTGCCTTGTGAGTGATCTAAGACAGGAAACTTTGCCGGACGTCCCCATTCGTCCTGTCGTGCAGTCGTGCAAAATGCATAGCCAAGCGTGGGCTGGCTAAAACCGCAATAATGGCCTGGTCTAATTACATTTCAATTCCCTTTTTTATGACCCCAGGTCTAGCTTTTCTAGCATTAGACTAATTATTTAATCGACGACCTCGGTAGCGCAGCGGTTCGGCACGCTGACTGTAAAACAGAAGGTCTCGGGTTCGATCCCCTGCCGTGTCAAACTAGGAAACGAACTTTTCTGGTTTGTCTCGAGACTTGGATGTTATCTATGTATTTATTGTATTAAATCTATCGTTGAGTTAGCACCTATAACACGAGTCATTTAATTTTTCTTAGTATAGGGCTTACGAGATCTGTGTAATATGTCCATGAATATTTATTATTATTTATTATTTAATACCTCCTTAGTAAAAACAAAAGAATACTTACAAACTTGATATAACCTGCAGCGAGCGCGCCTTGTCTCAAAGGCAGACAGAAGCAGCACCGAGCTATCACTGGAAACTCACATTTCATGATGAAAAATTGTGTTTAATTTTTTTCGGTCCAAAAGTATCACTTGCTCTTCGAGCAGAGGAGGTTAAAGAAAAAGATTCGTCGGTAAACAGCACGAAAATAGAGACGGGCACAATGAAGACACTCCCGTAGTTGTCTGACTTCCCTTTTGCAATATGCGTGGTTGGTCCTACATTGAATAAACGCTGGGTAAGTGTATATCCGCGGTTGAACCACATCGTAGGTACATTATGCTAGCTCTTCCTAATCCTTAACTCTTCTTTACTATCATTGAGTTTCATTGACGATTGATTTAAGAAAGCGACTGAATAAATGGGGCCTGTTTCATGAAACTACAATTCATGGTTTACTTTGATCAGTCAATATATATTGCAAAGTTTAGTAAGCCAGAAATTAACCAAACGTCTCTGCTACGCAATGTACCTCGATTTGTCATATTAAACTACGGATCATAGTTTTATGAAATTCGGCCCTGTTCGGTTCTCACTTACAGTCGGTTAGCTTTTAGAATATACCTCAGGCTCTAGAGTAGGCTTTGGTTTTCGCAGAATGCACAATAGTGTAATACTACTTCCTGCTCTGTATAAAACTTTTCTTCACTATTTTGATTTCGATTTCGAAATTAAGTGTCATATTAGTTCCGATATTTTTATTACACGAATATTCGATTCTATCCGATAGTAGCCGAGGTATATTCTAAAAGCTAACAGACTATACTCTATTAGACAACAATATTGTATGAGCAAGAGGCAAGTTGTCGTCCAGTCCCTGCCTTCAAAAGACGTGTTATATAGTACTCGTACAGTCAACGAAACATCTATCTTTGACTTTAGTTGCAATATCGCCTGTAACGTAAGTGGGAAGAGCTCCCGTATGTAAAAACCAAGCTACGTTTGCATGGGAACTGCTCTTTGAGGGAGACTCTTAAGGTCTTTACATCTATGTAATTGCCATTTTTTTGTACAATAAAGTGTTCTCTCTCTCTCTCTTAAGGTCGCCTTTAAAAACAATCTTGCGTATTCGAAAGTTTTGCAATGGCTCTCAAAACTCCCTAAATTTGTAGGAGCCGATTTATTTGTTGTGGTGATAGTAACCGAGGTATGTGCTCCAATTTGAGGTTGCCCGGGAGAAATTGCTGCTAGCAATAAGACCGCCAATTGTATTTTACCTTTTGTATCTAGCGTTTCTGTAACTATCTTTCCGGTATACAATAAGAAATATTCTTATCTTATATTCTAAAACCTAACAAACTGTATATCAAGAGACTATCTCGTTTGTTTTGACTTTGTGGTGATGAGATAACGATAACACACTATTTGCAGTAAGTAAAACTTTAATTAAATTATCTTAATTGACATCACAGAATCAGGTTGGTGCTCGTTGCATTTTACGCTGCAGAGACGAAATGCTGGAGCGGGTTAGTGATCTGCTGGCCACCAGATGCCTTCATCTTCTTCATTAGGTTCCACAGGATGGCCAACAAGTAGATCTCGATGACTGGGGAAGGACATAAATCATGATTAGGTTCGTCTTATATATTTCGTATCTGAACTTGGGAGCAATGAATAAGGATCATTGACAAAATTACAGTCTGTTAGCTTTTAGAACATACCTCGGTCTCTAGAGTAGGCTTCGGTTTTCGCCGAAAGCACACGAGTGTAATACTACTTCCTGCTATGTATAAAACTTTTCTTCACTATTTTGAAAAGTTATGTAAAGTATTAGTTCCAATATTTCTATTACACGATTTTATCCGATTCTATCCAATAGTAGCCTAAAAAGCATAATACATGTATGTATGTATGTATATCCATACAGTCACTAAGATTGGCTATTTGCTACTAACTTTTTCGCTTTATCAAACTTTAAAACATAATAAATTTCAGAATAATATCTCTTATTTCCTTTCCTTCCAGATAACCTTCCGTCGTAAGGTTGTCTGGAAGAAATTTCTTTTAGCAATAAGGCCGCCAATTGTACTTTGTATCTTTACATGTTTTATAATATGTGGTCTGGTGTACAATAAAGAATAAGTATTCTTATCTTATAATATTATGGTTATGTCACTACCAAGTTTTTACTTGGGCATAAGCAAATAGAGTTTAACAAAATAATTATGAAGAAAGTCGCAAAAAAAAAACTTACAAAAACCAGCAAAAAAGACGCCTATCATTTCTATCGTCATGTGTGGCGTCATCACCAACTCCACCATTTCTGTTACTAGGATAGCGATTGTTGACATCAGCCCGTAGTAGAAACAGATTTTTAAATAATATGGCACCTTCTGAAAAAAACAAACACATAAATCAATTATTTGTTTTTAATAAAAAAAATGTGAGGTGGACTCGCCTGGAGGCGCTTACATTGTGTTTACAGTAGGTAATTTTTAAATTACGAAAAAACATAGTACTTATTACGAAAAGTATATAGAGCGTTGATAGCAGAGCGGTAGAACACGGCTTCGTAATCCGCAGGTCGTAGTTTAGATTTCCGGTATGCACCAATGACTTTTTTCTAAGTTATGTACAGTTGTAAAGTTTTAGTGTTTGAGAGAGTGTCTTAGGTGTTCAACTACCACTTGCAGCACTTGAAATTGCCAATCCGCGGTGGGCACGCGTGGTAATAAAGCCCCTTCTCTCTCTTTCTGAGAGAGAACCTGTGCCCTGCAGTTGGACTCACCATGTGTGCCCCATACAGCATGAGGACACAAGAGACAAGCTCCAAAAGGTACAGGAAGAGACATAACTCAGTCGCCACATCGTCTGCAGCCCCACGTAGTAGCAAGACCGTTGTCTCCATCCCTCTGTGGATCACGTAGCTGTAGAGGCCAACCATGAAGGCAGAGTATATCTGAAAAAAAAGTGAAATATAAAAAAAAAGTTTTATTAAAAGCAGCTCAAAAGCTACTACTTAAAAAAAAATGACTGCTTCTTTCATAAAAAAACATTTTTTTTAAGTAGGACAGGTTACACTTGACCCCAGTCACGCCTGATGGTAAGTGAAAACGGGGTCTAGCTCTGGAAGGTAAAAATCTTCTACATAAGATTGTAGCGCTTCCAGAGGTTGCTCTATATTTAAGATGAATTTGACAATCATTCCACTCCGCTTACGTATACTAAGGGGTTCCATAGTGCAACTCAATAAAAACACAAAGAAAAATTGATATAACAAATATGTTTCTCAGATCGTAATTGGGAAAGTGTCTGAGAAGTCTCTCAATCATGTTGATAGTGATTTTTAGGACTCACGACCGAGATCGGACCTCGCACTAGACGTGATTGAGAGATTGTACAAACAGTTTTTACACTAAAATCTGTAAAAAATGTGTTTGTTTTTACCATGGTGTTGCTAGTGTTTCTCTATGGGGGCCCTAATGAACGTTATATTTTAAACGTAGATTTCTTATTTAACCGGCGTGCGTGCATGCAACGACTTATATGAACGTTGATGAAGCGGAGGTGATCTGTCAGAATCGTGGCAAGTGGCAGTCTCTGATCTCTGGTCTCTGCCTACCCCTCTGGGATACAGGCGTGAGGTTATGTATGTATGTCTCTTATTTCAAGCAACATTATAGAAATGATTTAGCAGAAGTTTTCACTTCAAAATCCGTGGTGGTTTTAAACCTACAGTAAGTATATAAAAATGTAATATAAAAAGCTAGTACCGGATATATCTTGAATAGGTTTAAGCAGTTTAGATTAGGTAAAAAAAATGTACAATTGCTAATCGGAATCCAATTGCAAAAGATGTTTCTTGCCTTGGTGTGCTTTAATCATCGTCATCGTCAGGCTATACTAGTCCACTGCTGGACACAGCCCTCTCCTAAAGAGCGCCACGTTGTGCTATCATAGGAGGTAATGCCCATAATCCCCACGCTGGGCATGCGGGTTGGGGATCGAAGTTCGGTGGAATTGTACTGCAGGGGGCGCTGCTGCCCACCCCCCGATTTGTGTCCCTTTGTCGCCTTTTACGACACCCGCGGGAAGAATGGGGTTGGTGCTATTCTCTAGGCCGACACGACACTGCTTTAATAATAATATTATATTTCTAGAACAATCCATAACAATAATAAAGTAACTAGATGTAAAGAGTGCCTCCATGCCGCATGAACAGGATTTTCTGGCCATTCTCGTACTGCGCATAATATGGCGCTTACAGAAGAAGTGAAAGAAGTGAAGAAGAAGTATCGCGAGTCACCGCGGGGCGGGCTTTATATGGCCACATATTCCAACCATTATGTCCCCACCGAGGGTCACGGGTCTCTTCTCTGAGGAAGGTATAGGCCATACTCCACCACGGGGGCCAAGTCCGGATTGGTGGAGGCTTGCAAGACTAGTGGCAGGTCTTACCGTCAGAAGTTTTCAACCAGCCCTTAGAACGCTGACTTGGCTTAACGACTGCCACCTATCGACGGCAGCCGGCATCAACTGCTTAACGTGCCTTGCGAAGCACGGAACCGCGCTTGCAAAAGTGCCACTAGCGTTAGTCATAGACGGTCTTACCGTAGGCGGTCTTAGACGACCTTAAGCACTTAGGCAACTGGTGCTAGGGCGCTTTAAAAATTATGTGTTATGTACATGTACGTATGCAATACGTGGCAATATCATAAAAAGTTTCACTGAAGCACCGAAAATTGATTCGTCTAGACAACGTATAAATAGAAAATACAAAAACTAAAGAGTACTTACGAACTTCACATAACCAATAGCGATTACACCTCGTCTCAAAGGCAGACAGAAGCAGCAACGAGTTATCGTTGGCCACTCACATTTCATGATTCGAAAGTTTTATTCCCTTTTTTCCCTGAGACGGCAAAACTCACACAGAACGACAAAACTTCAGACAGGCACATTGAAGATGCTCCAGCTACCATATGGCGCGCTTCAGGCAATTCGCGAGGCGTTTATCCAATGTAGGAACCACTACTTATTAGATAATCGGTGTGTCTCCATGTCCCGTCCGTCATCCTGGCTGACGAATGGTCCAGCCCGCTCTGTCCTTGACTCATTACAGGTGAATCAAACTGTTGATGGCAGCAAGTTCATACTTTTGCTTTCTGGGAACAAATCATGAACTCCTTCATCATGATGACTCAAGACCGTACCTTGGATGTGTTCAAAGTGAATAACTATTTTGTAGGGTGTTGATCCGATCCGATACAGGGATGAGCGGATGATCGTGCTCTTCCACTATAAAGGGAAATTTCCAGCTAGACAGATCGTATGCCGGCCGGTCCAATTATTGTTAGTCGGACGATATATTTATGGTATGTCATTGAAACACTTTGATTGCGCGATGCAGGAATGTTGGAATATGTAGTGCGCGCGCAGAGTTGACATGTGCTCGCTACACCGATATTGATTCAAAAATAGATGATTTTACACGTCACTGACCAATAACTTTTCAATCTTGTTTAGGCTCCAGTCTTTCCACAAATAGTGCATTCTATTGTATTGTATCATTTATCCAATGTTATTTTGACTACGAATTTAATTTGTGGACAGAAAAATAAACTATTTTCTTATCTTAATCAATCAATCAGCCTATATTTGTCCACTGCTGGACAAAGGCTTTCTTTAAGGCCAACCACTTCATTTCGTTCTCGTCCATCGTCATCTACCCACTGCCAACAATCTGCCTCAGATTTTACTATGAGAAAAAAATAGTGAACTAAACCTCAGATCGTGGGCGTGCTCGATTTTATATCGGAAATTTCTCATTTCCCAGAGGATTAGAGAAAGATGATCGCCTCCACCTAGTTAACTTAAAATTAAGCCTGACCTTTCGTGGATAACCTTACGGATATTCTATCGTGAGCTTACTAGGGATTGCAATAGATCGCAGTAGACATTCTTTGAAGTACATTTCTTTACAAGGATCAGCTTTGTATACTTGTAAGCAAACCGTATCTATCAAGTGGTTTTCTAAATGTACATTTGCGATTTTGTATTAGTAATAAACTCGTTAAAGGTGAAGGAAAACATCGCGAGGAAACTTCAGTGACTGCGCTGTACAGATACCTCAGAAATGGCCACTTCGTGGTGGGCAAGCATGGTGATCAAGCCCATATTATCACCCAGACAAAAGAGAAGTTATTCGAAGTTATACGAAGCTATAGAACAGCATTGCAAAGGTTCTGTTTTTAACTTTTTTAGTATTTATTTCGCCTCTGTTGGTGACGCAGATAAATGATTCATTCACACAAAACAATCACTCACGTATTCAAAGCACCACATAATGAAGAATAATAAGAAATACATTTTTTTTGCAACAACAGTGACACGCACATCACAAAGGTACAGTGAAATAAACATCACAACAAAAAAACGATATAATCAGGCATTACATAAATAAATATAAACAAAATGGTAGCGGTGTGTCTGTTGCTGCTAAAAGCAGCTAACCGGGTGTGCTAAGGGTCTGTGCCCTCAGCGTTGATTTTCAGTTAGCGCCAGATCTCAAGCAAGCGTTTCAGCACGCGACACTGTTTGTTTCAGTTGTACATTGTGAATATAAAATCAGTTGTATCTGCTTTATATATACGTACATATAATCAAACATATATTATATATACGTACAATAATATAAAATACTAGGTTTAACCCGCGGCCTCGCGTGCATTATAAATTATCCCACGGGCACGCATTACCTGGATAACAAGTATCCTTGTCTTAGTTCAGATCTTTGTCTATCTGTACGCCAAGTTTTATGTAAATACGTTCAGCCGTTATTGAGTGACTGAGTAACAAATAGCCAAACATCTTCATAAACTTTCACATTTCATAATCCTACTACTAGTATTAGTAGGATTATTAAGAAATAATATAAAAATAAATCGCTGAATGTGCTGGTAAGCGCAAATTTCGAGAGCAGCTAAACCCATGTCGCTAATTCTTTTTTTAAAATATTCCTTGAAGTACGAAGATGGTTCTTAGGGAGAGAAAAAAAAAAGAACCGACTATTAGGCGGTACGAAGATCGCTGGGTCAGCTAGTATAAAATAAGTCGTGTTGGCATAGTACACAGTTTATTTGAAAGTTTTCATTCAAAAAAATCGATTTTACTGACGCCAGTCCGCGAAGTAACTATAGTTACGTAGACGTACAACGCTACTTTTTTTTGAGTAGCTCTAGTTACGTAGACGTTTAAGTGGTTAGCTCCGTGCCTGCTTCTTCAATTGCCCTCCACCGGTCAGCGGCTAGTGTAGTCTCCTAGATAGTACTATGAAACTAGTGCGCGTATTAAAAATCGTGACTTTCTAGTGAATTTAAAGTACTAGAAACAAACTCGCGTGACTTGTGCCACAGTACTACCTAGGCTGGGAGGCGTTTCATAATACTACAACTCATACTTTATTACAATAATTCGATGTACATTGAATAGCTAATTATTAATCTGTTGGTTAATCGAGTTTGCTATGTACATTATCAAATCGTCATAGTAAACCAAGAATGGTACTTTTATGAAATAGGCCAGGTTATTTGCCAAACGATCAGTTCGCCTAACTTCGGCTACATATTGCCAATATCACAACAGTCTTATGAGAGCGATTGAGGAGGAAAAACACCCCTCTTTTCGAGGGCAACCAATACCATAATTCCATTAGGTAACTCGCCGCGTCTCAAACTCACAGCGGCGCTGATGTTACACACTGATATTGGACAACTTGCACCCTTCTCAGTGGCTGACACATATTCTATTAGTTCCCGGGTCGAAGCGGAAAATGCTTGACATTTTCCGATTTTCACACTTTTGCGGTTTCCAAATAAACATAGTTAAACCTTCACTCAAAGGAAGCGCTCGTGGCCTAGTCGAACCAAGTGATTGGAGTCAATCACATGACCACCATCCCGTGGCTACCACTCTAGTTACATTTTTCCGAACGCTTTCGTTTTTAGCAAGGCACGTTGAGCCGTTGGTGCCGGCTCTTATGTAATGGCAGTCGTTAAACCATGTCAGAGCCCTTATGGGCGGCTTGATAACTTCTGACAGTAAGGCCTGCCACTGTCTCACAATCTTCCACCGACCCGGACTTGGCCCCCGTGGTGGAGTATGGTTTAACCTTCCTGCGATGCAAGAAGATACCCCGTGCCCCAGAAGTGGGGACATACAAGGGTTGATATCGAAATATTCATACCACTTGCTAACCGTGAAGGAAAACGTCGTGTGGAAACCTGAGTGTCTGAGATGTTCATTTACCTCAGCAATTGAAATACTAATTCACCGTATCGATAATCTCTCTCTCGCACGTTACCCATATTTCTCCATGTTTTCTAAGGAATGGAGATATTCGAATTAGAATATTTTTTACTGTATACAACACTATTCTTGCTATTATAATTGATATTTTTAGCCTCTAAATAGGTTTTTAAATTTGTTCCTTAGCACGGGTTAGTGCATTAAAAATAAAAATAGTGTAATCATGTGAGTACAGTGATATCGTTCCGATGTTAAACCTAACTGCAAAGTAGGTAGTCGGGGCTGTAAGTAATGTAATTTGCTGAAGTCAGATGTCGCTGCCTGTACGTAATACAGAGAATATTGTAAAGAGGTTCGAAATTTCACTGATGCCGTGAGTCGCCCATTGGCTCAATTGGTAGAGCGCTGGTACGGATAGCCAGAGGTTGCGGGTTCGAATCCCGGCATGGGTGAAAATTTTTAGCCTCTAAATAGGTTTTTAAATTTGTTCCTTAGCACGGGTTAGTGCATTAAAAATAAAAATAGTGAAGTCCTACCCATTCTCACTGGACCGACTGAAATGTTTACCCGCGGGCTAGTGAGAATTTATATTTTCACGAACTAAAATCGCTTATTTCTTACGCGTAAGCAGTGTTAGTTTCCAGCGCTGAGTGGAGGGGGCCTAATAATTATGCGTACGAAATCCTGACCGATTCCATTATTGTAACTGTCAAATTCCATGCTAATTTGGTATAGATAGACGCTTGGAAACGCTTAGTATTTGGTGTGCGTAATATATTATTATTATTAAATTCTAAATAGTATTAATATAAAATGAAATATAAAAAGTAACTATAGGTAACTGTTTATGTAGGTATATTGTTTTTTATATAAGTAGTGTATTAATATATTTATATTTGCACCGACTACCCGTCTCTTATTTCCTTCAGCAACTTTCCGTCGTAAGGTTGTCTGGAAGAAATTGCTTTTAGCAATAAGGCCGCCAATTGTACTTTGTATCTTTACATGTTTTATAATATGTGCTCTGGTGTACAATAAAGAATATTCTTATCTTATTCTTATCTTATAAAATTGAGAATTCATAAAATTCTAATTTGATTTATTGAAATTGATTTGATATCTGAAACTGAACGGTACAATTTTTCATTTCAAAATCTAGATAATTATGGAGAAAAAAACGACTAAATCTCCAAACTGAGTCCTTTTAAAGTCCTTACATAATATTCTAAAGCTTAGAACTGCATTGTATGCATTGCATGCATTGCACTGGTTTTAATACCAAACATCCTTGTCATCTAATTTGTGTACTCCTTTTGGTGAGAAAGTGAATTTTACACATTTTTCGAACTGCGTTTCAGGTACCTACGCTGTAATTGTAGAAACGTATAGTGACTAAGCAACTTGTTTTAATCGAACTACCTACTTGCTAGTTTTTTGTACCCCATAAGAACGAACATTTTTAAAAATAATACGGGATAATAATGTATCAAGATGTTGACTGATTCCGAAATGCTTTCTGCTGGGTTGACCTACAAGACTTGACTGCCTTGTTGATCTAGGTAAACATGTTTCACTTCTAAATCAGAGGTCGTGGGTGCCATTCCTTTTGAAAGCCGCCGTACGTGATTTGGACAAATGGCCTCAGTTTGTGTAAATTTGTTTATTTATGATGTCCTTGTCTGATACCACAACACAGGAAATCCTAGTTTTTGTCCAATACAACACGGATTGTGTTGTGTGGAAGTTGTTATTATGCTCTACATATTCAAAGTATCGCAAAATCTTTACAATCTACTAAGTAACTCGACCAATCGCTCTCAATAACAATCATACTTTTGGGGTTTTACAATCCAAAATCTTCTTCAGGCACAACCTTGCGCTATGGCGCTCATTGGGGGACAATATTGATTAGTCCCCCAACGAGCGCCATAGCGCAAGGTTTTGCCATCATTGGGGGGTAATGCCCATAATCCCCACGCTGGGCATGCGGGTTGGGGATCGCAGTTCGGTGAAATTGTACTGCAGGGGGCGCTCCTGCCCACCCCCCGGTTTGTGTTCCTTAGTCGCTTTTTACGACACCCGCAGGAAGAATTTGGGTTGGTGCTATTCTCTAGGCCGACACCACACAGCAGTCCACAGCACACAGCAATCCAAATTATACCTTATGTATAACATTGATATTATTAAAATATATCGTCATAACATGGAGTTGATGGCTGCATAATGAAAACGTTTAAATATCAAACACTATGTACAGTCGACAGCACATCAACCTTTACATAACTGCAGTCTAATCAGTTACATTAAAGACGACTTGCAACAAAAATGTAGCGGTTGACCTGTTTTCGACTCTACTACGTAATCGGAGACTCATTTGTTTAGTTTATAAAGCGCCGTAGGTACAGTTCACCTAAACTGAAAACAAAATATATGTACATAATATACTATTAAAAACGTAAAACTACAAAAACTACAAGGGGTCGTTGCACTTGGCTTAGCCTGTGTCGCGAAAAACCAGTTAAAGTACTTTGTCCACTTTGTATGGGCGATTAGGCTAAACGTGAATAGTCAATTGAATTAAAACTAAGTAGTAGGTTTTTTAGTACATATATGGGTTAGTAGGAACCCTATTACAGTAATTAATTTGCATCAATATACCTGCATTGTGAGTTTTTTGCTGCAAGGTGTTCTATGAGGTTACGTTCAATTAAAAATGTTTGAAAGTGAGTAATGTTTATTAATCACTTTCAAAAACGATTAATATGTGATCCAGAAGCTGGGCAGGTGAATTTATGGTTTCTTGGTACCTAGCAAAGCTTAAAAACTATATAATAGTCATTATATGAGCGCAGTTACCAACTGTCATTTGGCCCGCCAAACAATTGCAATAATATTCTTTAATAGCTTCCCTTCCTAGCCCATTATTTTCAAATACAATATTAACATAATATATTTTGCGACCTATGTGTCAGCTCTGTATTTTTCCCCTTAACATTGTACTGTTGGGAGCCGCAGGAATGATTTCCAGCAGGTTGCCAGCTCTATCAGGGATTTCCCTGCGCACCTCAACCATGTAGGAAACATTATCCTTTACATGTTCACCATAGTAGGAGCGTGCTTGCTTTATTTGGTAAGTACCACAAAGTAAGTTAGGTACAAAAACCATAGTTAAGTCGGGGTCATCAATAAACGGGATCAAGCCAAAGTAGTAATAAAACAAACAATATTCACGAAAAGCAAAGAAACAGCAAACACAATGAATGAATGAATCGTTTTGTTTGTTTTAGCCGGTGACATATACTCTTGATACTCTTTGCCGGTGACAATGACAATTCAAACAATTTTTCTTGTCTAGTGTTGCCATAAATACCTTCAAATCCAGATTATTTCTTTTAATCATTTTATCATACCAATAATTGAATACGACACATCTAGCAAGTATTGTAATGTCGTTGCATTAGTGTGCATTATTTGGGTAAAAATAAATATTAAAACGCGTTGCATTAGAGACCCCAAATTGTTTTCTGTGCAATTTGTGACTAATTAAATTCTTTAATTTGCAACACCGAAATAAAAATCAAGGCTGGTTGACAGAATAAAGACTAGATTTCATCATATTACATTCTTATTAGTTTGTAACAGTTTAAAATGTCGATTGATACAACGAGATATTCGATTGATACAAAAATATTCCTTTTCAAATTAATTATAATCAGGGGGTATTTCGATTTTTCTCTTACATTCTGTCCACGTATAGTCCAAAATGGACAAAGTCCTTTCAACAATATATTTAAAAAAAATAACTGAACATAAACTTATAGAATTACATATTTTTAATAGAAAAGAAACTAAAATTCAACCAATATATTCCTTAAAGGTATCACATATTTTCTGTGCTTACACAAGAATAACTGAACATAAACTTATAGAATTACATATTTTTAATAGAAAAGAAACTAAAATTCAACCAATATATTCCTTAAAGGTACCACATATTTTCTGTGCTTACACAAGAATAACTGAACATAAACTTATAGAATTACATATTTTTAATAGAAAAGAAACTAAAATTCAACCAATATATTCCTTAAAGGTACCACATATTTTCTGTGTTTGTGTAGGCGAGGCTGAAAAGTTATTTTGTTATCGTGCTTTCTGCTTCTACTGTTGCATACCTAAAAAAAACTTAATCTGTAGGTTTGCTAAAGGTCATTCAAATGGTGGCGTGGTGGCTGGGTCATCTGTCTCCCTCCAACATGGTTGAGACGGATGATGGCTGACCTCTGCGGTATGCTCCTGAACGAGTGCTGTTCGTGTGTTTCGTTGTTATGTTTTCACGGCCTATGTAAAACAATTAAATAATGTTTTGGCATTTAAATTTATTAATGGCAATCATGGAATCTTATACGTAGATGTGGTAACTAATGTATTAGACTTACGAGTAAGAGGAATTGAGAAAAGATGGTCAGAGTAGAGTTTTTTTTCCTGCTGCCTTTTTCTCCACTACACTACGGCCCGAAGGCAGCGACTTTCACTTTCATGTTACATTGTAATTTGACATTCAGCAAACAGAATGTAAATTCTTTACGTTGAAATAAATTGAATTGAATAATTGAATAATGAATAATACAGTGAAGCCCTCGTAGCCTAGAGGAACCGAGTGATTGGAATAACTAGGGCTAAGCAACAACAGGTGTGGTCAGGTGATGGATGGGTGACCATCCCGTGAATACCGCTAGTGGCCTTTTTTCCGAGCGCTTTCATGTTTCGCAAGGCACGTTAAGCCGTTGGTGCCGGCTGTTATATAATGGCAGTCGTCAAGCCATGTCAGAGGCCTTATGGGCGGCTTGATGACATCTGGCAGTAAGACCCGCCACTGTCTTACAATCCTCCACCAACGCGGACTTGGCCCCCGTGGATGGCGTACTCGGTCCGAGCGTACTAAGACCGTGAAAACCTGGCCTAAGAGTGCCTTGTCGATAATGGAACCCTAAAAACCGAGTGATAAGCCCGGCTGGAGCTGAGTGAAAAATGACCCAGACATTTTTATGTTTTGTTCGACAGTACTAATTAATAATTTTTACTGCAAACAAAACGGATATTTCACTTGTATAAACATCAGACTGGCTTGCAAGGTCAACACTTTGTTAAAACCACAGAAGTGTATGAAGTATTTATGTAAAAAAAAAACTCCAATTTTTCCTGCATATTCTCGCTCGAAATGGATGTATGTTCGATTTGTAAATTTCATTCACATTCGGGAGGTCGTGGGTTTGAATCCCGGCATGTAACAAGTTGTTCCCTAATTTCACTACATTTATGAAATTGTGAGCAAAACACCGGGTGGTGGGCAGTAGCGCCCCCTGTAGTACAATTCCACCAAACTGCGATCCCCAACCCGCATACCCAGCGTGGGGATTATGGGCACTACCCCCTAATGATGGCACAACCTTGGGCTATGGCGCTCATTAGGGGAGGGCTATGTCCAGCAGTGGACTAATATAGCCTGAAGAAGAAAAAGAAGAGCTCGCCACCGCTCACTAACGGCAAAGGAAAACATTGCGGGGAAACCGGAATGTCTGAGGTGTTTACATACCTCAACGAAAACCCGGTGGATAAGCATGGTAAATAACCACACACTTTCTCTGCCTCTGGGAGAAGCCCTGTGCCCTGCAGTGGGACCTATACATATATAGTGCATTATAAGTATTGGTATTGGCAGTATATATTTATTTTCCATGTTTTAACTCCTAATACATACGATCAAAAAAATTAAATAATTGCCATTTTGAAATATGGCTTATTATAAGTATTAGTGTAATGTATTGTATTACCAAGTATTACAACTGACTAAATATTTAAAGATGTGCCCGTTCCTAACGACACATTTAGGTCTATGTATTTTCATCACTTTCTTTTTGGCACGCCTAACCAAAATTTTATACCTACTGCGGGTTGACTAGTAAGAAAAGCCATAAGCATTAAGTCAGCTCTCTTTTGAAGTGAAAATAAATGTTAAATAGAAAGTAATAAGTAAATTTGAAACTAAATTTATTTTGTGCAATACAGAATATTAAGAACAATAATAAGTACGGGATGAGCCAGAAAGATCCTGCAGATGCTAAAGGGCTTAACCTTCTCAGCGATAAAAATATAGGGTGTCCAGCGTGAAATTGTATTTTAATTAAAAAGGAACTAGCCGAGTGAGGTTAGCGGTAATAGTAGAGTTTTAAGCGCGCCATTTGCGGATTTAACAGCCGCCACGAGTTAGTTTTCTAAGACGGACCGTGTGTTCGCGGTTGAGCAATATATATCTGAAAAGCGGCGAATCAGCACTGATTTTTTTCTGAGTAAAGTGATCAGCAAGTACAGAGACATATCCTGGCCACCTCGGTCGCCAGACCGCACACCAGCCGACTTTTTTGTGATGATATCTGAAATCAAAGGTGTACAAAAGTAGCCCATGAAAGGTTCAGGCCCTACAAGAAAATATCCGTCACGAAATTGCAGCAATCACCTCGGTGCTTTGCCTACGCGTAATTACGAATGCTAGGGTCCTGCAAGAGTGCTTGGACAGAAACGGGCATCATTTGGACGATGCTATTTAAAAAAAAACCGCATTGTTCAGCTTGTCTTTATTAAAAAAAAATAAGATAAACAATTCATTAAATTTCAAAGTTGAAATTTATAATTTTAATTTAATTCTCCACGATAGATTTGATCTGTTAATTAATTTAAAATATGTAATTTTTATGTTGTTGTCCAAGTTGAAATTTTTCCGCTGGACTTGTTATGTTATGTGACCATCGCTGAGTATGTTATGTGCCGGTCTATCAGAAAATCTATTAGCTGTTCCAGGAAACCGCAAAGTAAGCAATCGACGCTCGCTGGAGCGACGATATTGCTGGTGTTGCATCAGAATACAAAATGCATACAAATGTTGTAGGGTAAAGATAAAATCCTACTAATATTATAAAGAATGTAAGGAAGTTTGTTATTTCATCACGCAATAACGGCTGAAAGGATTTATATAAAACTTGGCGTACAGATAGACAAAGATTGTGATATATTATATTTTGCCGCTTTGGGGTGCTAACTTGCGCCACCAATGGAATATAAATCATTGCTTGAAGCGCTCGTGGCCTAGGTGAACCGAGTGATTGGAATCAATCACTGGGTTAAGCAACAACAGGCGCGGTCAGGTACGGGATGGGTGAGCGTCCCGTGACGACCGCTAGTGGCATTTTTCCGAGCGCTTCCGTGCTTCGCAAGGCACGCTAAGCCGTTGGTGTCGGCTGTCATATATAATGGCAGTCGTTAAACCATGTCAGAGGCCTTATGGGCGGCTTGATAACTTCTGACAGTAAGGCCCGCCACTGTCTTACAATCCTCCTCCAACCCGAACTTGGTCCCCGTGGTGGAGTATGGCCTAACCTTCCTGCGTTGCAGGAAGAGACCTGCGCCCCAGCAGTGGGGACATACAAGGGTTAATAACGACTTGTTTTTATAAAAACCGCCGTTTTCGGGCGGAAATCTATTAAAATCCTAGGTTCCAGGCTGTAGGTTCAAAAATTCAGAGTTGTCACAGTGGTTGATTTCGTTATGTCTGCTTTTTGAAAAACAACAAGTTCTAATTTTTATCTACTCTGATATTATAATTACGAAGATTATAAAACTGGAAACAAAACCCTTATGACAAACATTACGCATAGGCCAAAAATAAAAAAAAAGTTTTATTACGATACAGGTCTTGTATAGACACCTGTATCATATTATAACTTTTTAATCATAACGATACACCTATACAACCTCCAGCTGGACCAAGAAGGTTGGACCTCTACTTTTAAAAAAGGTTTTTCTTGAACGAGTCCGCGGCGACGCAACACGCATGCGCAATCGATGATTGCGCCTTGGCGCCAACATTTTACATTTAAAAAACTTTTCAATATTTAAACAAAGTTTGTGTATGAGAGTAGATTAATTAGTGTATGACACTGTACATAACTTGGTCTTATTAATTAAACTACTATTACTTACTTACTTAGACCTGAGATTTCCGCACTTAGCCTCATAGTTGGGCCATTGTACGTAGCAAACGCTGAGGTACGCTAACACCTCAGGCACTAGGAATTCCTTACGATGTTTTCCTTCACCGTCAGCGAGTAGTATTGCTACTATAATTTCACAAATGTACATAACTTAGAAAACAAAGTCATTGGTACATGCCGGGGTTCGAACCCACGACCTCCCGATTGAGAGGCCGGCGTTCTACACCGCTTCACCACCACCGCTCTAAAAACTACTATTATTCCATTGATGGCACTAGTTAGCATCCAAAATCGCCTTACACTTCGTTATCAACCTTTGTAGTCCTAACTGCTGTGGCACGGGTCTCTTCCTGCGTCGCAGGAAGGTTAGGCCATACTCCACCACGGAGGCCAAGTCCGGGTTGGCGGAGGATTATATGACAGTGGCGGGCCTTATTTTCAGAAGTTATCAACACACCCATAAGGCTTACACTTGATAGGCCGGAATAGCGTTCTCGTGTGATAATTTTTAACGCGAGCGGTGCCACGGGTTAGAGCTAGTATTCTCATAAATATATAAACCTACATGAGCTGCGACTTGATAAGAGCCACGTGCCTTAAACACATTGTAACCCTATCACACTAGACAGAGATAATTACAAACACGGAAAAACACTGAGCGATTCTAAGAGAAAGATGTCTGGAATTTAACCGCTACTACTAACCGTTAGACCTTTACAGTCGAGAATTCAGTCAAGAAGCTTGACAAAATCGCATTGTTGATTGTTATGATTGTGCACCACAAACTGCATATACCAACGGCTAACAAACGAACGTATGATGCATGTTATGTAGTGCATACAATACCTTACATAAGGTAGTACGAGCGCCATTGTTTCAGAGCAGACGATATTATGGTGTATAATGTGATTGTTATGGACGAATGCAGCAAACGAGTTTATTGTCCACGGGTGGATATAGTCCCTCCCTCACTCTCTTTCCAAGAGAAGGCCTCTGTCGCGCATTATACAGCGTGTTGCAGAAAGGTTTGGTGAAACTTAAGTAGGTTTTAATTTGATTTATTGCATTCATAACAAGTCATTTGTAAGTGATGCAATATGCTTAAGCCAGATGTCGCTGCCTGTACGTAATACAGAGAATAGTCTAGAGGTTCGAAAATTCACTGATGCCGGTGAGTCGCCCATTGGCTTAATTGGTAGAGCGCTGGCACGGATAGCCAGAGGTTGCGGGTTCGAATCCCGGCATGGGTGAAATTTTTAGCCTCTAAATAGGTTTTTAAATTTGTCCTTAGCACGGGTTAGTGCATTAAAATGAAAAATAGTAAAGTCATTTGAAGACTGTGTGGGTGCAGGAAATTTGTAATAGGTACATAAGTAAAGCATCCTTGATAACAACCCTTGTATGTCTCTACTGCTGGGGCACGGGTTTCTTCCTGCATCGCAGAAAGGTTGGGCCATACTCCACCACGGCGGCCAAGTCCGGGTTGGTGGAGGATTCTAAGGCAGTGGCGGCCCTTACTTTCAGAAGTTTATCAAAACCGCCATAAGGCCTCTGACATGGCTTAACGACTGCATTTACATGGCAGCTGGGACCGGCGGCTAAACGGTTTAGCGTGCCTTGCAAAGCACGGAAACACTCGGAAAAATGCAACTAATGGTAGTCACAGGACGGTCAACAATCCTGCACCTGACCGCGCCTGTTGGTGCTTAACTCAAGTGATCGATTACAATCACTCGGTTCAACTAGGCCACGAGCGATAATAAGCGCTGGTTGACATTAAAGCGTGCGTGCAAACATACAAAGCTTATATGAGAACAAAGGCATCTAAAGTTTTATGGTCTACTATTTTTCTCTGAAGGATAGGATTCGAAACGTAACGAATGCATCCGACAGAGAACCAAAGTTATCGACATAGCTCAGAGAATCAGCGAGCTGTAGTGGCAGTGGGCTGGCCAAATCTCGCGAAAAACCGACAACCGTTGGACTAAACGTGTTCTTGAGTGGAGACCGCGACTCGGCAAAGGTAGTGTAGGACGCCCTCTGACTAGGTGGGATGACGATCTGCGAAAGACTGCCGGCAGATGCTGGATGCGGCAAGCTGAAGACAGGGCGCTATGGCGCTCATTAAAGGAGGGCTATGTCCAGCAGTGGACTACATAATATATCCTGAATATGAAGAAGAACATTTATGTATTGTGCCTTCTGTTAAAAGATTTACATATTTAGTCTGAACTGATTAGTTCAGAAAAGTACTAGTTTTGAAGTAAACTGGAAATTTATTTATTTTGAAAATGTAAGTTTAGTACATACAAATCGTCTACATACGTGCCTAATTACTTTTAATACGTGTAAGTTAATGAGTAAGTGTTTGAATTGATTTGACATGACTAATGGCATGAAAGAATTAATTTTATAAGAATATTTAAATATTTTAATGGTAAAAAGGCGCTGACAAAGGCAATGACTAGAGTTGGTGAGATTGTGCGTAACCATAAATAAAAAAGTGTAAGTTTAATAGTAATTAACTGTCGGAACATTCTCTAGAGTGGGATCAGCTTATATTTTTAAGATTATATTGAAGTTAAATTAAAAACAACGAAATAATAATTCAAGTTCAATATCATGTAGGTTCAGTCGACAGCACATCTATATATCCATGTTGTTCAATATTGGGATATGAAAATTAGGAGTCTTTTTGATGTAATTCGACGTTTTAATCATCAGTAAAATAATAAATACATGAAGCGAATATTAAAAATAAAACGATAGCAAGCGGCTTTAGAGAGAATGACAAAAGAATACAAAAGCAAAACGCCGCATTTTCGATATTTAAAATAATTTTTGTTTCTTCTTTACTTTGGAACTAAAAAGTATAGGTCGATGTGCTGTCAACTGTACGAGCGGAAATTAGCACGGTCCTTTGCACCCATTCTAAGGTACGAGAGTGTATTAGTATGACTTCTCGTCTCCCGGAAGTCTTCAAATGTTTTCCTGTCAAAACAATTACGGAGTAAGGGAACAAAAAAGGCAACGACCTTCCGGACCAATTGCTTAAAGATTCGGCCATTAAAGCGCTCTAACTCTACTCAATCAATTGCTAGTGTGAGTTCATTAGCTACTGTCGCTGACGAGCCGTTTTCGACTGGTGTGATCCTACCGCGCCTTCATTATGTGGGACCTTCACTGGATTGGATGACGTACATTTTTTTTAAATCACTCCAGTTGTCAAAGACGGATGTCATAAGATCTTTTGATGATGCGGTTTTGGTTGTTTTTTTAGTTTTGGTATTGATTGATTGAAGATGATTCAAACAAAATACAGAAGTCGGTTTCTACCAAACTGCATAACTGTTTGTTGGCAGATGCTCTTAGTTTTAAAAAGGTCTAGCAGGTTAAGGGAACAAGGTTGGCCCACGAAAGCGATATGGCTGATTTTTATGGTGGTGCACCGGTTTAAGCCAAGGTTACTGTGTGCCAAATCAGTCTTCAGTATCAGTCTTCGATCTTCTTTTATCCCCATTCATCGTGATTTTATTTGGTTATTCTAGCTTGCGTGGATTAACTAAAATATTAGTTTAAAAAATACCTTGATGGTTTGGTATTATCTCAAATATATATAAAACAAAAGAAGATTGAGGGCTGATTTTTGGCACACAGTGACCTTGGCTTAAACCGGTGTTCAACCATATTAATCAGCCAGATCGCTTTCGTGGGCCAATCTGCTAGACCCTTTCAATTATTCTTATGTGCTAGGTATACACAAATACTAAAAAATATATTATATGAAAACTCCCTACACAATACCCGCTTGCTTGCCCTACGCCTAAGGCTTGGGTTCGGTCAATCACATGGCATTGCCACAAACAAGAGGTCGTGTGCTGGTCAGATTCAAAACTAGCCAACTGCATACTGTATGGTTTAATCCAAACATAGCAACTACAAATGACTCAACAGAAATTGTGTAACTTTTACTTATGTTTAAATTGAAATTGAACAACGAAAGTAAAACAATAAGTCAACGTTTTGGACAAGTCAATCAGCAGTCTAGATTTCCAATGCTCTAATACTACTCGTGTATTAGCAACAATCCTAGGACGAAGTAGAAATTATTCTGTACTTCGCTTGTAGGTTATTAGCGAGATCCGCATAATCAAAACATCCCACGACATATACATATTTTGAAATTTAGAAAACTCTAATATAGGATAATCTAACATAGTGGAGACTTCTTACATAATAGACGCGCAAGTCAGACACAAATAAGGAGACAAAGAAACTTGTTTTAGGTGCTCTACAACTTTAATAGGAGTACAAGATTATATTATCAACTAGATGACCCGGTGTACTTCGGATCACCTATCCTATAGATATTAAAACTCTCCGTTCGCTATTATATCCTTCTTTCTTTTCCTCTTCCCTTCCCTGTCTATCCCTTTCCTCCCCACCTCCCCAGATAAAGCCAATAACTTATCATCCTTTATTAAACTAATCGTATGAACTTTACCCGTGTTAGGGCACTCTTTAGACCAGTTTCGTTATGAATGACACATTAGCCTCAGATTTCCAATAAGTGTTTTTTCTAGTGTTTAACGTCACAGCAGCACTTTGGACTGTTTACATTATTGATAAAGATAAAGAATGGGGTCAGTATGACTAATTTAATATATTATTGGAAACCATGAATGACATTACGTTAATCATGAAGAAAATAAATTAGTCAAAACTGTTTCTTTAATAGTGTTGTAAACAGAATCAATAAAAGGAAAAAGTATTATATTTTTTTTTAAGTTGGCTCTGGTAGATAACACAAAAATTATACCTACTAGCGAACGCCACATAGACAGTGACACAATACGGAATATTAATAATCGATAAAGAATCAAATAAAATCCAGAATTAATTCAAGTTCTATTGTTTTTTGGTAGGTTCTATTCCAGCTCAGTCCACAGTCAACAATGCCGTTACAATCGTGTTATGGAAATAATTTGGTCTCATGTAAACCACATAACGTTTGTTATAGACAAACGTATGTTTTCACAGCAGAGTAGGTGTTTTCAAAGCATGAAACGTACTAAAAATTATCATTAATTATGCTAAAGGCTAACAAGCAATTATAGCATACACCGTGAATTTCGTGAAACTAGGTCGTTTCAAAGAGGGAAATAAACGAGCCTTATAACAATAGCTATCAAATACGCTACTTTGTTTCTTTACAAAGGCACTTTCTAAAAATAACTCAACCCAAACTCGATTCTAACAGAACCATTAGCAAGCTGGTTCACGGGTTATTGTCACAGAACACATTTACATAGTTTAAAAACATATTTACAGGCTGAAAATTCCACCCATGCCGGGATTCGAACCCGCGACCTCTGGCTGTCCGTGCCAGCGTTCTTTCCAACTGAGCTAATGGGCGACTCAGTGGCATCAGTGAAATTTCGAACCTCTTTACACTATTCTCTGTATTACGCACAGGCAGCGACATCAGCCAGCGCTGGCATGGATAGCCAGAAGTCGCGGGTGCGAATCCCGGCATGGGTGGAATTTTTAGCCTCTAAATATGTTTTTAAAATTGTCTTTAGCATGGGTTAGTGCATTAAAAATATAAATAGTATTTATATTTTTACTATTTAACATTTACATATTTTTTCGCAATTTCAAAGGTTTTATTAATACTTAGTTATGGAATAGTAGTAGGGCGTAACAAAACCACCAGACTTGAAACCCTCGCAGTTTTCAAGTCTGGACAAAGTTTCTTAAGGCGCTTAGGGGCGCTCACTAGTGCCACCAATGGAATAAAAATTATAATAATACGTTTTTATCTAAAAGTGAACATGAGAAATCTTAACAACTTAAATACTTATTAGTATTAAGCTCGCCTTTGTACAAACCCCTTTTTTGTGCAATAAAGAATTTTTCCATCGCAAACGTGGCCGACCCAAGCGGAGATGGCGGGACGACCTTACAACCTTTCTGCCGGACTGGCAGGAAGTGGCCATGAACAGGGAGGAATGGAAGACAAAAGGGGAGGCCTTTGCCCAGCAGTGGGACACAATCATGGCTACATAAAAAAAAAAAAAAGAATTTTTGAATTGAATTGAACTACTGTGATAACTATTTAACAATTTTAGAACCTACAGTCTAGAACCTAGGATCAACAATCTAGGACTTTCATCGATTTCCGCTAATCACGGCCGTCTTTGGCGGAAATCGATGAAAGTCCTAGGATATTTATACTACGTTCTAAGCGTATGTTCTAAGCGTAATAGGTAATAACTCGTGCCATCGTCCTACCCGTGCTGGTGAAATAAGTTTGTCGCGCTCTACAGTTAATAGGCGTGACGATAGTATCAAATAATCCAAGATTTAACGATATTAGAGGAAAGTACACATTAAAAGGATTTAATACGCCGATTTAGTTAAAAAAAATATAATACCGCTTTCAGCAATTTTGACTTTAACACCAATCACACCGCGTGACGTCACGCTTAGGTTAACATTGGTAAACTTTACCCGTGCTTTGTTGCGACTACTAGCGATTGCGATGTTTGTTTACCTGGGTGTGACGTCAGATTCGACATAATTTTCGAAAAATGGCTTTTCCTTAGTTTGTTACTGAAATATAGATTTTTTTGATAATAATAAATGTGACCCCACATTATGAAAGAGGATTTAAAAATCCAACAAAATAAAATAAAAATTATTATCATTAAAAACCTATTTTAGAGGCTAAAATTTCACCCATACCAGGATTCGAACCCGCGACCTCTGGCTATCCGTGCCAGCGCTCTTCCAACTGAGCTAATGGGCGACTCAGTGGCATCAGTGAAATTTCGAACCTCTACAATATTCTCTGTATTACGTACAGGCAGCGATTCTTTAGCCTCTAAAATAGGTTTTTAAATTGTCCTTAGCACGGGTTAGTGCATTAAAACAATATAATTATGGTCATGGTAAACCATAAATTGTAGCTCTATGAAACAGGCCGCTGGTGCCTGTTACACAGATTAGAGTCAAACTCATAGGGAACATAATATTTTCTGTTCGTTTCAGTGATAATCTCGGTCTGCTGGTTCGCGGGGGCCAGTGTCGGCTTCCTGCCCCTCTTCGGGTGGCACGCGGCCGTGGACTCGCATCCCAACTGCTACTTCGTCCAAGTCATGGATTACAACTTCTTGCTGTTTCTCTACTTTGCAACGATCATCACGCCGAGCATCCTGCTGGTCGCCTTCTATGCACACATCTACAGAGTTGTATTGAAACAGGTAAAAATGTAAGAGAAGAACACACAGTTTTTATTTTCAGGGCTCCGTACCTGAAAAGGAAACAGGAAACCCTTAAAGGATCATTTTGTCCATACATCCGTCCGTCCGTCCGTCTGTCCCTGAAGCGTGGAGGCATCGAGTTAAGATTAAACTTCTAACATAACGCAACAAAATTACCGCCGTTTATACCGCAAACACCTACCTATATTACTAACGATATATTGATAAGTAACGTTATAACTTACGATGTAATTTTATTATATTATGGTCTATATAATTTTCGACAATAACTCTTTCCCGGCACTACCCGCACCACTATCCACATAACCCAAGGTTAGCTGGAAGAAAATACTCATTAGTATTAAGGTTGCCTTTGTAGAAATATGCTTAATGTGCCATAAATAATTTCCCAATGTAATCTACCTATAATCTGTTACTAAACTCACGAGAATAAAAAATCAGGGTACTTCCCGTTCATTTAGAATTATAATAGGCAAGTAATATCGTGTAATACTACACATATAGAAAAATCTATGAAACTATACATTCGTAATGATAAAAAAATTGTCTTTGAAGTTCAGAAAAAACTAAAAAAAAAACTGCTAGGCCCGATATTTATAGGCCCGATGTCTTAAATTTACACGAAGTACGAGTAAGTACCTACAAACTTGTACGAATCCTCTCGGTGCGCTAGTCCGACTCGCACTTGGCCGGTTTCTTCCCTAATTTCCCTAGCTCGGTTGTGGTAACTTATTGTTTTTCATACACGTCACCGGAGATTATTCTGTCTACTTTTTCGCCTAAATTAATTTATAATTGAGTAAATTAACAAATTTTAAACCCCTCATGGGCCCTTACATGCCATAAGAGCCCTGCAGCCAATAATGCAGAAATGCTAAGTACCATCGTCGTTATCATAAGCAGTTGCGATTAGTCGTGAACCTGCATCGAGTAAAGGGAAAACCATAAAACTACATCGTGCGATTATAATACATAACTTTTATACCTCTACATACAGTAATGGTCGGCATTTAAATAGAAAGTGTTTTGTTGCGTTGACTCCTCTGCAGTCATGTCGAATAGGTAGCTAAAATATTCTATCAATAACACCTACAGAGATGTATTTAAACTCGTTCTTATCGTTCAAGATATACGAGTTATAATAGAGATCACCGAGGCTATTGACGTATACATCTGTTGCAGCATGTATGATTTCCTAGAAATTGTCTGCTGAACGACTTAATTCCAGTATTGACTGAGAAAATGGCGGTAATTACTATGCTTCATATACGGCTATCTCTCCATGCAAAGGTGTATAAAAAAATACACGCACCTATATTACGCACACCAAAGTCTGCCGAATTGTTTAAATTTATACTGAGGCGCTACGCTACACCTATTTTCAGAACGTACAGTCAAAAACCTAGAATCAACAACCTAGGACTTGAGTCCATTTCCGCTAAAAAGGTCGTTTTGGCAAAACTGCTTTAAAGTCCTAGATTCTCGGACTAAGATTCTCTTCAGTAAGTTCTAAAAATAGCTACCATATTTACGAGTATCATATTCTTTTTAATGCACTAACCCGTGCTAAGGACAATTTTAAAAACCTATTTATAGGCTATAAATTCCACCCATGCCGGGACTCGAGCCCGCGACCTCCGTGCCAGCGCTCTCCCAACTGAGCTAATGGGCGACTCACCGGCATCAGTGAAGTTTTTAACCTCTTTACAATACTCTCTGTATTATGACAGGCAGCAACTTTTAAGCCTCTAAATAGGTTTTTATATTTACGAGTGTTAAGATTTATGCTGTTCACTTTTTCCAAAGACGCGTTATAAAAGATATAATTTTAATTGGTGGTGCTAATTAAGACTGTGTAGCGCCTTATTTGCTATCGTAAAATTCAGGTGTCCGACAAGATTTGGTATGTAGTCTGCACCTATACGGCTCTGTACGTATATAGCTCTCGATCTTGATAGTCAGTGTGAACAACATTGATTATAGTCTGTTAGCTTTAAGAATATACATCGGCTACTATCGGATAGAATCGGATATATTCGTGTAATAGAAATATCGAAACTAATATGACACTTAATTTCACATATCTTTTCAAAATAGTGAAGAAAAGTTTTATACAGAGCAGGATGTAGTATTGCAGTAGTAGTCGGACATCGAAATCGAGGCCGGCCTAGAAGACGGTGGAGAGATGATCTCGACAACCATCTGCCGGAGTGGTCTGAGGTGGCCCAGGACAGGAAACTCTGGACTGAATTGGGGGAGGCCTTTGCCCAGCAGTGGGACACAAACATAGAGGCTCCTTAAAAAAAATAAGGAAGTAGTATTACACTCGTGTGCTTTCGGCGAAAACCGAAGCCTACTGTAGAGCTCGAGGTATATTCTCAAAGCTAACAGACTATACCTTTGGACGCTGCTGAGTGTTTGACTATGGATATCACAACAACAATTAATTCCGATATTAATTTATAACCACGCACGTTTACTTCGAGTATGCTGCGTACAGAGTTATTTATATCGTGCTAAAATATACGTCAGATATTAGATGACAACTCTCAATGATACAATCTTGCAGCTAAGAATAGGACTTGGAGCGTGAAGAAAAAAATAAACAAGAAGTACAGGGTACTATATTGATATCGCTCATATCGCGCATAGTAAATTCACGCGTAATATTAATTTCTGGCGTCTCTGCATGTATCGACTCATGAATGTTGATAAAGCGAAATTGATTTGTCAGTACCGTGGCAAGAAGCAGTCCCTGGTCTCTGCTTACCCCTCTGGATACAGGCGTGAGTTTATGTTTCGTTAAACTCTTGTGAAGGTCAACATCCTGCCCACTTTAGACGTTAATAAAACCTTTACGGTCTTATTCTTATTGTCAAAAGTACATTCCTCCTAAAACACTCTTAGGAGGAAGTCAAGGTCGGTTTATAACAGAAACTCGTCTCACAAACAGTTTCAACTTCGTCCTAGGTGATCTTCAGTAAAATAAATAGGACCGTTCATCTCTTACTTCCATGCCATTCTATACGCAACACATAATACACTAGATAGAAATAACACCGTTGGCAGTAACGACCTTCAGTGTTTTTACATTGTCAATTTCTTGAGAAAAAACATAATACTACACTTCAGTAACAATTCTTGGTGTTGGTCGTAATGCCAAGTCACCAAGTTATGAAACCATATTATTTTTACAGAGGACCCGGCTTTCCGTCAGTTTTATATTCCGTTTGGCAATTGGCGCGATATGATACTTCTTTTGATTGCGCTTCTCTCCCACGCATCTGTACAAAACTATTGCAACTTGTTCCGTTTTGCGTTTCAATTTCGAACAACTATTTTGAGAATAGACTAGACTAAACTAATTTTACTTACTGCATACACTTTGGTTCAAACTAATTCTGTAGACAAACATTGTGATGGTAATGTAGATGCAGCTATTCCCATACATAACGGGAAGTTATGGTCCGATTGTGATATTGTAAATCATTCGTAACATAAAACATGCTTCAATTATTTTCTATTAATATTTTTACCGACTTACGAGTATTTGCTCGATGAACTGATGAGCTTATGCCCTGCAGTGAGTGTCAAATGGCTTATGATGAATATTTGGGTTTGATGATATTAATAACCTTCTACCACATAGGGGCTATATGCAGCAAAGCAATCCCGGTAGCAAAAGCCAAGAAACGTAATCAGTGTGCGTGATTGCAACGTTTAATAAATGTTGGAATTCGAAAGATTCTCATCAGGATCATGGCAAGCGGCAAACCTTGGTCTCTGCCTACCCCTTTGGACCGGAGGGGTTGAATTTAGTTTATGTCTTATAATATTAAAATCATCTTTTTCTTACTTCCAGATGAGCGAAGTGATGACGGTGGAAAGCGGACATGGTCGCGTCACCGGTGGAACCATGCTGCGTGTGCTCGGCGCGGCACAGAAGAGAGAAGTCAAGGCCACACAGAACCTGGCTATCATCGTCTTCTTCTTCATCGTCTGCTGGATACCGCTCTACACCATCAATGCTATCACAGCGTTCCGACCCGAGATCGATATACCGAAACTACTCACAGACTTCTGCATTATTCTTTCGCACGTCAACTCGGCAGTCAATCCTCTTCTCTACGCATATCATTTGAAGGACTTCCGAGCAGCTCTGAAAGGGCTAATCTGCAACGTGTTAGGGAGAGGTGTTCCCATACCAGCCGCGTATCGACCACCAGTACCTATAAGAAGACCAGCTTTGGAACGGTGCAACGCGTTGAGGGAGCGACCGAAGGTATACGTGAACTCTCCAGTCTGGTTGCGACAAAGAGAGGCAGAAGTGGCTGTGGTGGAGGAAAACAGAGCTCTAGCGACGTCCACACCTGTGCTACCAGACATGGAACCATTTCTAAATAGAGTTCCAGCAGACGGATCAAGCGGCAGGCTTACTCCTGAAGGGAGGGAGTCTGAAGTAGGACCGTACCTCATAGAGTCGAGCCAGGAACGGTGCCAAAGCCCTTACAGAAGAGTGGAGGAGATGCTACGAAGGGTCAGAAGCGCTCGATCTGAAAACAGTTGACAGGAATGCCACCGGGACTACCCGGTTTACAGCGTTCCCTGATGTAATATTTGGATATACAGGACTTGGTGAGATGGTGCGTAAAGACAGCGGTGCAAATGATGAAAAATTACAGAACTATAGTAAAGTTACTATCGGCTTAATCAAATACAAGTGCATATTTATGAACATTATATTTTTAGAGTTGAATCTTCTATATGTTGTAAATAACCAATAGCGTTGCACAGTTCGCTGAGTGTCGAATCTATTTAAGGTCATAGTAAAACGGTGTGCTGTAAATCTGCTAAATTGTACTGCAAACATTGATTACTTCTTCTCATCATGGTCACATAATTTTGGCTTTAAAATAAAGGTTCGAGAACGAAATTATCGTCCACTTATTTATTCATCCCCGAAAAATCAACCCGTTGTCCTCCACAAGGTAAATAACAAGCAAATAGTCTCCCTTTTAGACCAGTAGCGAGCTCTTTTGGACATACTCTGAAGCTCGTACTTTAGAGAAAACCAACAGCCGCCATTGTTGTCTACAATCTCTAAGCTCATTTAAATCTAAAATTAACGGGTAGATGGCGTTGGTATATATTCAAGACATAGAAGCAAAATATTTTGGCATAAAGCTGTCAGGGTCAGTGACCTACAAATACATAAACTCAAGCCTGTATCCCGGAGAGGTGGGCCAAGACCTAGGTTTCTTACTTGCCACTATACTAAGAAATCACTCCCTCATCATCAGCACTCTTCATAGTCACTGGTCGCTGACTTTATTGTCCTTTACAAAGGATGTGAATTTTGTATTTAGGTATTAAGGCCGCCCTGAAAGAAAACGAAAAACCGGCCAATTGGAGTCACGCATAGAGGGTTCCGTACTACTACAAATATAATTGGCAAACAATGTGCTTTAACGTCCCGTCTGGGACACTTATGAGAGTCCGACTCACACAGTTATTAGTATTTGTTGACACTATCACAGAGAAAAACACTATAGAGCGTGGGGCGCTAGTAAGGACCTGGGACGACGACGCGGACAAGACGTGGCGCCCTTTCAATTCGCTTGCACACAAAATGTACTGAAGCGATGGGATGTGGTTCTTGTCCCACATCCTTCCTATGTGCCCTACGACTAGGGATGCAGCCCCTATAGTATTGACGATAAATCATTCAAGTTTGACACTTGTGTGTATTATTTGTGCGTTTCTACCACATAACGCAAAAACAAAATATATATAAAAAAATGTTAAGCCGGCTGACATGTAATGGCAGTCGTTAAGCCATGTCAGAGGCCTTATGGGCGGCTTGATAACTTCTAACAGTAAGGCTCGCCACTGTCTTACAATCCTCCACCAACCCGGACTTGGTCCCCGTGGTGGAGTATGGCCTAACCTTCCTGCGATGCAGGAATACCCGTGCCCCAGCATTGGGGACATATAAGGGTTGATAACGTGACGTAACGCTGGAGGTCGTAGGTTAGATTCCAACTGGGGGCCGCTGTTCATTTGTGTATATGGCTTCAGTCGTGTGTTTTTCCGTGCTTTTGATGCCCTAGCCTGATTACCATAATACAGGTTATACTCGTTTGGGACCAGTACAAGTGATTGTATTGTGTAGAAATACTTATTATTTGCCGGAACCCAGAACCTGCCGATTCAGAAGCCGGTGTTATTATACTCTCCACTACCACCGTTCCATTAGTTTGTCGAGGTTGCCAATCCGCGGTGGACACGCGTGGTAATTAAGCCCAACCTCTCTCTTTCTGAGAGAATATGTAATTTTTTTTACAAAATTTCATTTACAAAGACCGCCATAGGTACGGCAAGTACAGTCTGTTAGCGTTAATTTAGACTATATCTCGGGCTCTAGAGTAGGCTTCGGTTTTCGCCGAAAGCACACGAGTGTAATACTACTTCCTGCTCTGTATAAAACTTTTCTTCACTATTTTGAAAAGTTATGTAACTATTAGTTCCGATATTTCTATTACACGAATATATCCGATTCTATCCGATAGTAGCCGAGGTATATTCTAAAAGCTAACAGACTGTAATAGGATACCGTTTCTGCCCATCTGATACAGAACTCTAAAATTGACGGCGTTGCAAAATACACGCCACATTTTGATGTCCCACACTTTAATGGTGGTTTAAAGGTGTCAATTAGTAGAGCAATAAAGGCTGAATATGTTATTCTCTGATTATAGTTTGCGGTTTTTAATTTGCAGGAGGTGTATTTAGACAAATGCAGTTTATTCAGGAGACAGGCTATTCAATTAATATTGTGGTGATAGGTACCTATTTAAAAACCTATTTAGAGGCTAAAAATTTCACCCATGCCGGGATTCGAACCCGCAACCTCTGGCTATCCGTGCCAGCGCTCTACCAATTGAGCGCTGGCACGGATAGCCAGAGGTTGCGGGTTCAAATCCCGGCATGGGTGAAATTTTTAGCCTCTAAATAGGTTTTTAAATTTGTCCTTAGCACGGGTTAGTGCATTAAAAATAAAAATAGTATGATACGAGTAGGTACCTATGTTACGGCTATACAACATGTTTTTAAAAATAATGCTGAATGTCGTTTATTCTGTATTGGTAATATAATTAAATCATTTCTCTATTCACACAAATATGAACCTTAGCTTATGCAATAATTAATGGAATAAAATTAAAATAAAAACGTGTGGTAGCTAATCCAGTTATTAATAAATAAAAAATTAATTTTAACTTCAATTACTAATAATCAATATTGTTGACTTTAAAATAATTGGTTTGCCTATTTTGGAACATAACTTCATAATTATCTTTTGTAATTTTTGCCGAGGGTAGTAAACTAACCGTTAATTCTTTCTAAAAGACGCCTGTCACCTCAGTCATTCGAGACCACGGCACCTGAAAAAGTGCCGAAACGTTGGAAAATTGTAAGAATGTAATAAACGAGTATAAATCCGTATAAAAACAGTTTTAATCAAAGAAAAATGAATTCTCAATTATTATTTTTTCATCCACACATCTGCCGCGTCGAGTTTCAAGATAGTATGAAAATGTTAAATGGTTTTTAGGTGTTGCCTTTCTGCAGTGATAATATTCTGGGTATGTTATAAGTACTGCTCTGTTAGGTATAATCTAGCTTAGGTATGCCACCTAGTTGAAATTGTAACGTTCACTAAGACGATGTTTCTGTGCTACGTCGAATAAAACCTTTTTGATTTGATTTGGTACTTTTATTATATTTTATCATTGACACAAACTCATTAAAAAGGTAATTTGTCTTGAAAAAGAACAGCTCAGTTTTAAAATAAGTCGTGTAAACTTTCTTTTTACTGGCTTGAACCTTATTCAAAGCCAGTAAAAAATAAAATGCAAAATGTACATACTTATTAAAAATGTATTCATAAAACACAAGGAGACGGAAAAGTTGCTGTGGTCTAACAACAAACAACATCAATTAACATTGTAAGGGCGAATCCACACTTTTACACAGAATCGGAAAATAAAACCATGAAAATAGGTGTTTATTTAACTTATATTTACTTTACTACAATGTCGAATTATAAACAAAAAAATATAAATGTGAAAAACAAAATAGCATCGCACTTAATCACAATGAGACTCATTGAGATATATTAAATTTCAAATTCAATTCCATTTTCGAATTCAAATACGTTGATTAAGTTAAAATGAAATAGCTAGACATTCACAGTAAAGTGCGTGTTAAGTCCAGGTCGCACTGAGGTGCGTGGTAAGTCAAAGCACGTAATAGTAGACCCGACTGGACTACCCCTGTATCAAAATCGATAGCAACCCTTGTATGTCCACACTGCTGGGGCACGGGTCTCTTCCTGCATCGCAGGAAGGTTAGGCCATACTCCACCACGGAGGCCAAGTCCGGGTTGGTGGAGGATTGTAAGACAGCGGGCCTTACTGTCAGAAGTTATCAAGCCGCCCATAAAGCCTTTGACATGGCTTAACGACTGCTATTATATGACAGCCGGCATCAACGGCTTAGCGTGCTTTGCAAAGCACGGAGGCGTTCGGAAAAATGCCACTAGCGGTAGTCACAGGACGGTCACCCATCCTGCAACTGACCGGGCCTGTTGTTGCTCAACTTAAGTGATTGATGCCAATCACCCGGTTCGACTAGACCACAAGCGCATCGTATCAAAATAATTTGATCGTAAATTACTAAATTTATTTACCATTAAATGACATACAATTCTTCCCCGCAGTTAGCATTAAATAAATAAAAAGTTAAAATTACTTCGCTGATTTCCGCCAAAAATCCCACAAGCACCATGCGGTTAGCTAATGCACCGCCCTCCCTCCCACTTTTTCAAGCAGAAGCAAGATACGAACACACCACCACCAACACCAATACTTGTGTGAGAAAATATTTTTTAACTTTTTAATGCTATTATGGATTTCAGCAAAGTAACGCCTGATTCTACACAACATTAAATAAATAAATAATAAATAAATATTCATCGACATATTACACAGATCTCGCTAGCCCTATACTAAGTAGTACTAAATGACTTAAATGCACCACGTACCGACTATATTCTTCATGCAATGGAGTGGATTGCATGAAGAATATCCAAAGGTTGTCTGGAAAATCTTAGTAATGTTATACAATTGGCGGTCTTAGCGATAAGACCGCCAATTGTATAACATTACTTAGATTTAAGAATCATGGTTGTAATATTTTTCTGGCTGTGCAATAAAGTGTTCTCTATGTATTTACTTTCAGTTAGCTGTGTTTGTGCCCCACTGCTATGTAAAAATAAAAATATTTTTGCATCTGAGTTGTTCTTAAAGTAAGGTGTTCTTATTTTTGCATGAGAGGCGTCTGAGGGGTTCAAAAACCGGTTAGGGCTTGGAATCGCCAATGAATGCGCCCGCGATGAATACGCGTGGTAATTAAGCCCATACTCACTCTTTCCGAGAGTAGGCCTGTGCCCTGCATTGGGACGTAGGTATATAGGCTACATAAAAATTAGAAGTGGGTCGTTGTCCGATTTTTTGACGACGAAACGCAACCGTTTTTTCTGGAACGAAAACAGGTCCTCGAAACGGTCCTCGTTTGCAACTGGTTTCATTGTATGCGAATGAGCAAGGCGCAGAGGACGGTCAAACGAGTGCGAACGAGATGAAATCACGAAACATCGGAAAAAATAAGTTGTTTTACACGATATTCGACTGTTTACTTATAGACATAAAGATTACTTTATTGTATCACAGACCAAAACGAACGGAACGAGCAAGGAGCCGACGACGACGTCGAAATGATCTCATTACGTTCTAGACTCTATTAATATAGCACTAAAGGACATATCCGCGTCAAACAATCTAAGGACTGGTCTCGCGACGAACAAACGCTGGCACTGCTTTAGAGTCGCTGGCACTGCTTTAGAATGAAACGTAAAACGGTCCTATCGTCGCGGAACACAAAACGGTCTTATAAAACGGTTCGTCTTTGCAACGATCACGCCTAATAAAAATTTTGCAATAAAAATCAAGTGAACAAAGTAAAAAAAAAATAAACTCTTTTCTCTGTGTGTAGAAACTAGCTTTAGGGTGTTGTAATAACTGAACATAATTATGGTAGGTATATAAGGACTCATTCGTGTTCCATCCACTGATTCCACTACGGTTTTCAAAAACTAAAACGAATACACACAATATGGTGGTGGATTACTTTGTGAATGTTTGGTCGAATTTAAAAATTCGCCTAAAAGTTAATACCTTGGATAATTTAATTTCAATTGTCAATTTTGTACCTTCGATGTTTGGGTTTTCTTTACATTCAAATAAGGTTTCTCGTAAGTTTGTAACACTTTTTCACTTTCTTGTAGTATGAACAAAGATATTAAATATCGTTGAGTATGAATAATCGCCCGGTTCGAAGATTACAATCAAATAAAATTATGGATACAATTTTGACTTGCTTGTTACATTATGTGTGGGTTTGCGTTCTTTTAATGATCTTCTTCCATTTCACTTTGTATTGGATCTTTTACACTATTTTTATTTTTAATGCACTAACCCGTGCTAAGGAACAAATTTAAAAACCTATTTAGAGGCTAAAAATTTCACCCATGCCGGGATTCGAACCCGCAACCTCTGGCTATCCGTACCAGCGCTCTACCAATTGAGCTTGGATCTTTTACAAACTATTTTCTTACTTTTCTCTATAGTACTCTTCAACTACCCCTTTGATCTCAAACCAATTCTTTTAAAATTTTGTGAGTCTTCCTCTGGGTATTTTCTGTTTTCTTTTGTTTTGGTGTCATCCATTGTTTCCAAATGGCTTGTTCAGCTTTTATGACTACCAGAGCTGAACAATCGTTTTTTGTAAATAAGTGTCAGTATATTACAAAGAAAGACCGATGTTCTATGTACGTTATGAGTTGCACAACAATTTGATAACAATAAGGGCAACATATATACTGAGAAGGTTACTTAAAATATTTTTTGATATTCTTCAGTTAGCTGTAATCGTTTCGATGAAGTTCGATAACAAATCCTTTTGACATGACTTTTGGGTGTACAAAACCTCTGGCTTAAGCCATTCCGCATTAGGCATGCGTGGTAATTAAGCCCTTATTGTCTCTTTCTGAGAAAATGCCTGTGCCCTGCAGTGCGACCTATAATAGGCTACATAAAAGAACAAAAAAAAAATTTAAAATAATAAACTCTTTTTATTAACCTTTTCTCTGTGTGTGAAAACTACCTTTAAGGTGTTGTAATAACAGAACATAATTAAGAAAGGTATATAAGGACACATTAGTGTTCCATCCACTGATTCCACTTTGGTTTTCAAAAGCTAATTACACCGAATAAGCACAATATGGTGGTGGATTACTTGGTGAATGTTTGGACGAATTGCAAAATTAGCCTGAAAGTTAATACGTTGGATAACTTAATCTCAATTGTCAATTTTGTACCTTCGATGTTTGGGTTTTCTTTACATACAAATAAGGTTTCTCGTAAGTTTGTGTGATATATCACGTTTATCATTTTACAAGAAGAATCATACAAGACGATGTTTGGCGGTTGGTTTCTGATCGTTTTTTTAAAGGAACAGATTATAAATAACAAAACGAACCTTTATAACTTCTAGCGTGGTTTTGGATATGCCATGTGGTGCTGTTATCATACACGTATGTCTTGGGCGGTCTGGTGTATCTGGCGAAGGAAGCCGCGACTCCTACCGAGTTTGTAATCTGCTACATCAACATCTTCATCGTTGTGCTCATCTTCTGCAGCTGCTGGTGGTGGGTAACCGCGAGGTATGTCGAGTGTACCGGCGGCGAGAGGAATCAAAATCCATCTGTACTAGCCGCATTCTATCCGATCCAAATTGCGCGGTTACCATTATGTACACTTTTAATATTTTTGCTATTACATTCATAATAGTTATACATATATTCATAATAGTTTCACACGCACTAACTCACTCACCTATCCACACACACACATACACACACACACAAACACTTACGTCACGCGCGCATGTATGTACTGCGTGCGTGCCTATATGCATGTTAGTTTTTAATTTACTTTGTTTTATTTCACACCACTTCTGTAATTTTCTTAATAAGACAGACTCGCAATGAGGAACGGGCCTGTGTGTTATAAATACAGGTTAGATGATAACCTAGCTATAGCACCAGACACCAACCAATATCATTTGGGTTCTTCTATTCACACCGAATGGTTGAACTCTATGTTATTTCTATTTTTTGTAACCAGTACTTTGAAATAAAGAATTTTGAATTTGAGTTAGCTTTTAAGAATATTTTATTTGGCGCTTGTGGTGTATAATTAAAAATGAGCATTATAGGACTGCTATCGCCACTTTGTGCACAAATGTCTATACCATTTTCATTCCGCGCTCTTAACACAACCGATTAGAGTGCTTTATGTACGAGTACATTCCAATGGTCAACGGTTGATTGACCGTTGATTGATACTTGTTTCTTACCTATAAAGTACCAACATATTCATATTCTCACCAACTACTCTTCTCACTTCTCTTTCCGTAACTATCTATCCATCCTCGGTAGCCTGAAAGAAATTGCTGAAAGCAATAAAGCTGCTATTTATAGCGTATTTTTGTAAATATTCATGTTTGTTATTTTCTGGTGTACCTACAATAAAGAATATTTCTATTTTATATTATCTTACCAACTGTTGATAATTTAAACTTACCAACTGTTGATAATTTAAACTCATGCCCCAGATAATTGCACAGGGTGTTAGACTGAGACCTCCAACAAATTATTTTTGGGAATTAATTTTTATAACTGTTATTTAAACAATACAGAAGTTATCAAGATAAGTTGAATAATTTAATGGGCGATCATTTAATTTTTCGGCGGTTAGTAAATTAGTGAGTCAGTAAAACATAAGCTGTAAGTAATAAAAATATTGTTCTGTTATTTAATTATTCAATGTCAGTGCAAAAAATACTCAAGTAGTTTAATAAACTAATGAGCAGTAAAACGGTTTGAATGGGCAGTTCGAAAATAAGTTTGCCAGTTCACAATGAGCGGTAGTATCCGTCACTTTGATTAAAAAGAGAGGATAAACTTTCGTTAAAAGGTTTCGGAGTTTAAAGCGCTTTTTAATAAATAGGAAAAATATTACCCAATAATAGAGATGAATGCATTCAAGGAACATAAAACTTGCGCAAGATTTCATAAAATGTATATGTGTAAACATATAAGTGGCCTCGCCATATCACTAAAATACACTGTTCATCCTGTTGAAGCCAAAAACATTCCTCTTGGACAAAAAAGGACGAGGGTCAGGCCTACTAAAGCCAAATCTGCTCTTATTATATTAATAAGTTTCTGTCGCTGATTAATTTGACTATTAACATGTATCTTAGTTTTTGTATCCCAAAACACTTATCCTAATGCCAAACTATAAATACTTACAGATTGTTGCAATGTTCTTTAGTTTTACTCTCCGACCATGTAAAACATAATGTGGTAATGTTCAGCATTTAATGTGAAGAAGGAAAACAAATATGATGCATGGTTAATATGGTTATGCTTCATATTTTTTCCCTTCGTGACATTCAATACTGAAATACACAAGAAATACATTTTACCGCCTCATCATTCAAAACTGCTTTAAATAAAATTTATTACTACGATTTGTTAACTGTACGCGCCTAACCACCCAGTTCAACTATTCCACTGCTCATTATTTATCGAACTGCCTGTTCAAATTATTTTAGGACTCATTTTTATTAGTTTACTGCTCAGATTTTACTGCTAAACTAGTTTGCAAACATGCGTTTTTTATTTTGTTACCTACCATAACTCAAATATTGAACTGCCGCTTTCATTCTATGCCATTATTTTTATGTATTTTTGTTATTGTAATAAATTTTATTCAGTAACAAGTATAATTTACAAGTATAAGTTAAATTTAGCGGTGGCAGTGTAAATGCTTAGATCTAGAACTCTAAGTCCAAAGAATCGACCTTTAATTTCAATGCGAAATTCCCTTCATTAATGAAACCTAACGCTTTAAAACCTTTACAGGTCTTTACTGAAAACCGTTCTAGCGCTGACAGAGAAGGCCAGTCAACGAATAAATAAATCTGAACAGATTCAAGCGACATATAAAAAGTATATGGCAAAAGTCAAGATGATCGTGCTCATATTCTACGGCGTCATGTACATGAGCGAGATGTTCATTTATTTGCGGAAGAGGATTAATATAACATTGGAGTTTGCTTCGGTGCCTTGTGTTGGTACGGAAAACGGAACGAATCTGTAGTGGAAAGGGTACAACGGGTTGAAATAATATGCCACACCCATACAAAAGTAGTTGGGGCTTTTTAATTTAGGCTTTTAATTTCAAAGCGATATTAATTAAGAAATGGTTTTAATTTAGAAAAAGTGGATCGGAATGGAACATTACGAGTGCCAATATTTTAAGAGGTCATAGGTAGTATATTCGATTGGTGCTTTGAATGAAAAATTAATTAGAGATTAATATTTGACAACAACATTCAGTGACCAAATGAAATTAAAACGATAAAGATACCCTGCAACTCTGCCGTGATACTTTCCATACACTTTCGCTTATTTTTTCAGGTATGGAGCCACTGACGTCCAGTCCGAACCGACAGATTTGTCTGGTAATTTTGGCCGCTAACGAAATTTTAATAATGATTTCTGTTTTGAACTACCAAGCTTTGTTGCTTCTTCTCATAGCCCATACGGCTGCACTGTACCAAATACTTTCTGTGGAAATTCAGGGACTGGACCAATCAGTCGGTAAAGACAAAGAAGATACAGACGACGGTTCCTCGACGGATGAAGTTATACAACAACACATAAGAGATTTCATTGAACGTCATTGCATGATTTTGGAATTGACACACAAGATAAAAGAACTCTACAGCATGCCGATCGGTGTGAATTTTGCTACCAGTGCTGTGTGCATTATGTTATTCTTCTTTTTGCCCATTGAAGACTATGTAAAGTTTATTACTGTGTTGGTGTACAGTGCTTTGGTATTCTTTCTCTACTGTTTTCTTTGTCAACGGTTGATTAATGCTTCGGAAGTATTTGAGACGGCCGTGTATTGTTGTGGCTGGGAGAAATTTAATATTGCCAACCAGCAGAAGATTTACATCATGCTAATTCAAGCTCAAAGACCGGTGGAGCTCTTGGCTGCCTATATAGTGCCAGTGAACATAGCAACTTTTGCTTCAACTTGTCAAGGGATGTACAAATTTGTCGCTGTTATGAAATTTTAGTAAAATGATTTATGACATTTACTTAGTTTTTGCTCCTGCACATTTTCTGTAGAGGTGTTCCCGCATAAAATAAAGGCTAGTTATCATCGTAGTTTGTTAAAATAGTACAAAAAGCTGAGAATAAAGTCATTGTGATATGTTAAGCACATGTTGTTTTTCAATTTCATAAACTGCTTATATAAAACATGATATAGTAGATATAAATTTATATTTATATCTACTATATCATGTTTTATATAAGCAGTTTATGCAGTTTATGATATAGATATAAATTTATATCTAGTATAAATTTATATTTATATCGGCGCGGTCAGGTACGGGATGTGTGAGCGTCCCGTGACTACCGCTAGTGGCATTTTTCCGAGCGCTTCCGTGCTTCGCAAGGCACGTTAAGCCGTTGGTGCCGGCTGTCATATAATGGCAGTCGTTAAGCCATGTCAGAGGCCTTATGGGCGGCTTGATAACTTCTGACAGTAAGCCCCGCCACTGTCTTACAATCCTCCACCAACCCGGACTTGGCCCCCGTGGTGGAGTGTGGCCTAACCGTCCTGCGAGGCAGGAAGAGACCCGTGCCCCAGCAGTGGGGACATACAGGGGTTGATAACGATAACGAAATATAAATTTTACCTATTACGGAATAAAAAATAAATAAATATCCATGGACATATTACACAGATCTCGCTAGCTCTGTACTAAGTACAACTAAATGACTTGTGTTACAGGTGCTAACTCGACGATAGATTTAATATAATTGATTGATTGAAAACATTTATTCAATAAATTTAAAAACCTATTTAGAGGCTAAAAATTTCACCCATGCCGGGATTCGAACCCGCAACCTCTGGCTATCCGTACCAGCGCTCTACCAATTGAGCCAATGGGCGACTCACGGCATCAGTGAAATTTCGAACCTCTTTACAATATTCTCTGTACTACGTACAGGCAGCGACATCTGACTTAAGCAAATTGCATTACTTACAGCCCCGACTACCTACTTTGCAGTTAGGTTTAACATCGGAACGATATCACTGTACCCACATGATTACACTATTTTTATTTTTAATGCACTAACCCGTGCTAAGGAACAAATTTAAAAACCTATTTAGAGGCTAAAAATTTAAATTTGTTCCTTAGCACGGGTTAGTGCATCAAAAATAAAAATAGTGTAATTTATTTAATAATACAAAAAAATACAGAACTTGGTTTCTGCCTAACTGCGTAACAGTTTGTTGGCAGATGCTCTTGGTTTTACAAATTCAAGTTATCTTATATGCTAGGTATATACAAATACTAAAAAAGACATTTGAAGACTCCCTACACACTACCCTCTTGCTCGCCCTACGCCTAAGGCTTGGTTCGGTCACTCACATGACATTGCCACGAACAAGCGGTCAGTGTGCCGGGCAGAATCAAAACTAGCCAACTACCAACATACACATCAACTACAATTGACTTAACAGAAATTCTGCAACTTTTTTCTTATATGAGACTTTACAGACATTCTCGCATCTTAAACTAACCGGGAGATCGTTTAATATTTTTGGAATGAGGTATTTTCTCATACGCATACCATAATAATTTAGAATTCTAGGTATGACGAATTTTCTAATAGATACATTTCTTGTCATGATTTAACATGTTATAGGTATTTTATACGAATTAATGCCATATGGTTCTACTTTCAATAAAAGCTTTACTTTTTCGTGTACAGGCAAAATTTTACATATTCCAAATAGTTTTCTATAATCTTCTTTGCAGTTCACTTTTGAATTTTTATCCACTAGCTGTTTTAGAAACCGAATTTGTAGGTCTATAATTTGATCTAAGTAAGTCTTAAACGTACAACCATAGCTACTCAGTCCATACGACAGTATCGAGTCTACCAGTGCGTAATATACGGTATAAAGTATAGCCCTATTTGCCACTCCACGCAGATGGTAAAATTTAGTAAGTACCGCCCTAAGTTTGCAGCAAACGTCATGTAAATGACGATATAAATACATAGATAACATCCAAGACCCGAGACAAACTACAAAAGTTCGTTTCCTAGTTTGACCCGGCCGGGGATCGAACCCGAGACCTTCGGTTTTACAGATAGTGTGCCAAACCGCTGCGCTAGCGAGATCGTCGTCGAGGAATGGTGAATAAATTAAAAAATATATTAATGTACTTACTTTCAATTGACAACATAAAATTTTTTTAGCATACCTATTGTACTGTCTTAAAAGAAACTAGATACGAAATAAAACGACCCATATTTTTTTATTTCCGGAAATTCGATTATTTTCATTCATAATTTTCTGTTTGAATTTCGTCTTATTCTAAAAGGTAACCGCGAAACGACGTCACACATACGGCTTAATAATACTAACACCCTTGCCGCCTTTTTAAAAACCGTAGGAATTAAGGAAAGGAAATAGTTATTTGTTACAAGAGTGCAAAGTTGCTTTTTAACCGCGTGTTCAATTTTGATGACCGAGCAAGCGAAGGATTCTAAAATTGAATCACGAGCGCAGCGAGCGATTCAAAATTAGAATCCTGAGCGTTAGCGAGGGAATCAAAAGAGCACGAGGTGAAAAATCTTTGCACTCGAGTGGAACACGTAACTTTTCATTCCACTTCAGCGAGGAAATGACTAAATGAAAAAAAAAAAAAAACGTTTACAATCACAAGATAGGTATACTTTTATTTCAGTTTAGGTATTAATTACTACATTATGACAGGTAAGTATCACAGAATAATCTTTAAATTATAACAAAATAATACTAAGGTATAATTTAGAAAATTTTCTACAACGTAACTAACGAAAGTAACGTTGCTACAGTTATTTAAATTGAGTGTAATATTTTTTAAATTCACAAACTTAGTGCACACGATGTTCTAAATTCAATTTACATTATCCTCTAGAGAATAAAAACGGCTTTTCCACTCAGATATTGAAGATTAAAAATACTCTTTCCGAGATGGTGGGATGAAAAGTAACTTGTTCCGCCTCGGCTCGGGTAGACATTTGTCGAAACTCTTTGCAATGACAACCTTTCCCGTTCTTGTAATGAAATATACTATTCTGCAACAAGACATTTGAATGAAATTGAAAATGACATCTGTCATATCATTTTTAATATTAGGCAACGGTACCTCCTCATTTCACCGTATGTGTGACGTCATCACACAATTTTTGGTTTTTATTTATTTTCTCTAAAATTAAGCAATAATATAATCATAAGCGGTGGCAGCTCAGTGGGTAGAACCATGGACTGGCAAGCGAGAGCCCCAGGTTCGATCCCGAGTGCGGGCATGTACCAATGACTTTGTTTAATTTCAAAGTTACGTACATTTGCGAATTTGTAGTCGCAATACCACACGCTAACGGTGAAGAAAAACATCGTGAGTAAACCCGCGGCTTGGTTGGCTCCGCACGTATTGACTAGTCTTTCCTGTGGGCTAGGCCGACTAAGCTGTCAGGATGGTATAGGTGCTGTGCAAGCCTACACCATCTATAAAACCATGTCCCAGGCACTACAGCGTCGGAGTGGTCCCGTCACCCATCTAGTGTACGTGAAGATACCACTGGTCGCTGTATAAATCATATCATTAAGTAGATGCAAAAAAAAGCAATTATAAAAATACTAAATATTTTTTTCGTAATCAAGATAGCAAAATTATGAAACGGTATTTTTAGTTTTGCGCGTTGTAAAATATGAAATGTTGTCAATTATCTTGTTCCTTATTAAGGGCATAGGGCCAGTATAGAAGATCTCCTCTTGCTGCGGTCTTGAGTGGCGACTTCGAGATTTTCCCATCCCAGCGGAAGTCCCGCAACGTTACGTCATGCCATGTAAAGAAAAAAAAAAACTTTCGCCTTTGAATCTATGTGATGAGATGATTTATACAGCGTCCAGTGGCACCTTCAATGTATGAAGGGACCAATGTCACGCTGAAGTAACTGGGACATTGTTTACGATGGAGTAGGTTTGACCAGCACCTATACCATCCTGACAGTTTTGTCAGCATAACCCACAGGAAAAACAAGTGAATACGTCCAAAGCCAACCAAGTCGCGGGTTTCCTCACGATGTTTTCCTCTAAAGTTCGCGCCACACGCAATAGCAATAGCTCGATTCGATTTGTGTAGCAATACTGCACACCAGCGAAAGGATATATGTAGTCAAAATAATATGAAATAGCAGACATGGTAAAAATGTTAATTTAGTATCACATTATACTTCTATCTTCTATTCTTCTAATTTTAAATGATTCTAATTTTAAATCCTATGCTCCTTTGATACCCCATAATTAGGTACGTTCGCCAAGTTTGATAAGGTTGCACGCAAACTATCCAGATCATTGACAATCATGTTGTGCTGTCCTTGAAAGTAACAAAATAAGAACTGTTAATTAAAGAAAGAATGAACAGTTCTTTAATTACTTGCCTTTCGCTCACACAATATTGCCGTTTGTATTGCTTGAGCGATTTAAAGCGATTAGCTTCTCAGTCCATTATTAAGTTAATCGAACTATGCCCGTGTCAATGAGCTCTTTAGACCACGTTTACCTACGAATGACACCTTGGATTTCCAGTTAGTGTTTTTTTTTATATTATTTAACGTCACCGTAGAACTGTAGACTGTTTAATGTTGAACTTAATTAAGATAAAGGATTCCTTAGACACTTCAACATATTATTGGAAACGATCACTAAAATTAAATTAATAATTAAGGAAATGTTGATAGCGCCGAGATATTCATTTATACCTATGTATTTTTGGTTTGTTCATTTGTGATTATAAGATAAATTTTCAAAAGTTTTTTTATTTAATCTGTGTATTGAACAGGGTCAATAAAAGGAAAAAAAGTTAAAAAAAAAGCGCGGGAAACCATTTAAATAACCAGGAAAAAAAGCGCGGGAACCTTGGATGAGTAAAGGCGGCGAAATTTGAACAATTTTCAATAAACTGATAACTTTTATATTTCTCAGTAAATACAAAGTGAATTGTACATATATTTAGTAGACAAGTTTGTACATTTAAAAACCTATTTAGAGGCTAAAAATTTCACCCATGCCGGGATTCGAACCCGCAACCTCTGGCTATCCGTACCAGCGCTCTACCAATTGAGCGCTGGTACGGATAGCCAGAGGTTGCGGGTTCGAATCCCGGCATGGGTGAAATTTTTAGCCTCTAAATAGGTTTTTAAATTTGTTCCTTAGCACGGGTTAGTGCATTAAAAATAAAAATGGTGTAAAGTTTGTACATATTGTAATTAAAAGATGGGGGCGGGAAAGAAGCGGAAAAAAACTGATCCCCCTGACGAGTGATCATCACCAGCTATGGACACTTCGGACTCTGATGATGACTCCTCCAGGAAGTATAATGTTTTTAAGGTTCCAGGGTACTCTAGGAAGTATCCTGAAAACAGTAAAAAATCGGAATACCTAATGTTCGTGTCACACGAAAATGAAAAACCGTTTTCCGACAAAGACAAGCTAGCTCTCTCCCATGCCATACGCAAATTCTGCGTCACTGGCATCCTACATCTGAAGTCAGTAAATAAATTCAAGATTGGCATTACGTTCGATTTGTCAAACAACGCAAAGTGTTTCTGCAGAATAAAAAAATACTCGACGAACTAGACCTGAAGGCCACTATACCGGCTATCGACACTGAAGCGACTAGGGTTCTTACCTCAGTCCCTACTGACCTTTCCAACAAAAAAATCTTTTCGTTGATTGGCAGCTCTCGAAATGTAATTCAAGTGAGACGTTTCATGCATCGGGTGCGGTCACATCTTCCCACTCAGACAGTTGCGGTAAAATTTGCTTCCACTGAATTGCCTCAGTACGTCTATCTCGATTCTTGGAGACACGAGGTAAGCGCTTATATACCACCAGTAAAGCAATGTCTTCAGTGCATGAAGTTTGGCCACATTGCCAAATACTGCCAAAATTCGGTTGTGTGTTCGATCTGCACAGAAAATCACCATTTTAAAACATGTAAAGAAGATCCTAAAAACGCGAAATGCTGCAACTGCGGAGGCAATCACATAGCTCTCTAACACAAATCCACAAAAACAAATTTAAAAAAGAGGAAAACAAAATTAAGTCAAGGGCCATCACATACTCAGATTTATTCAGCGAAAACTCCATCCCCCAATTAACAAAATCGAACATCGAAACACAAATTCAAAATTTAACGAAATCAGTGTTTTTTATGAACATACTCATAAAAGCAATTACAAAAATAGTTAAAAGTCAGAAAAACATCCCAATCAACTCTACATCAATAAAAGAAATCTTAGCACAAACTGTAAGAAGTACCACTTCTTCTAACAATGGATCAACTTAATATTATGCAGTGGAACTCCCAGAGTATTATCAGCAATAAATTTCTATTAACACAATTTCTTTATGAAAACGATATACATGTAGCAATAATATCAGAGACTTGGATAACTCCTATTAAAGCTTTTAATAAAAGGATATCGAATAGAAAGAAACGATATTGGTAATAAATATAATGGTGTAGCAATTTTAATACATAATAGTATAAATTATAAAAAAAAAATATACATATTCGGACAACTCATTACAAAGATTTGTGTAAGGATATCTGTAAATAATAAAGAAATGAGTATTGTAAGTTTTTACTGTCCTACAAACTGTGTCCCATCTTTTGATAAACTTAAATTTCAGACAATAATAGAGTCGATTCCCGAACCCATGTTATTTGCAGGTGATTTTAATGCACACCATACTTTGTGGGGGTGCCATTCTATTAATCCTAGAGGTAGAGATATTTTGGAAATTATTGATGAAAAAAATTTGGTTGTTTTGAATTCCGGCGAGGTTACTACTGTGGGCTCCTTGACATGGCGTCCCAATGCTTCAGATTTATCACTGGCTTCCCCATCACTGGCTCTGTCTTGCGATTGGTCCGTACATAATGATCCTCTTGGCAGCTACCATCTTCCTGTAATTATTAAGGTTTTTGTAAATAATAGTATTAATGACGATGGTCTTGTAAACAGCAATAGCGCTAATCCTTTGCCCATCTATCCTAACTTTAAAATGATCAATTGGACATTATATGAACAATATTTAAACACACAACTGTCTGATTTTCAGGTTGAAACTCCGTTGACAGCATATAACAGTTTTTGTAACATATTGCATAATGCAGTTAATGACTCTCTAACAAATCGTAATTCTGTTTCTTCTTCTTTTGGTGCTATCAATTCTCGTCGTAGAGTGATACGCAAGAAGCTCTCTCTTCCTTGGTGGAATAAAAAGTGTTCAGAAGCTGTAGAAAATTCCAAACTTGCCTATATTAACTTTAAAAATAATCCTTCAGATCAATCTTACATTGAATTTAAAAAAAAACAAGCACATAAAAAACTTTTGTTAAAAATGGAAAGATCTAATAGCTGGATTGAACCGTGTAGCTCCTTCAATCGATGTATACCTCTGTCAAGAATCTGGAATTGTATGAGTAAATTCAACAAAACTTACTCTTTTAATAATGGCAATGATAATTGAATACAAGAATTTTTGCAAAAGTATACACCAGACCATGTAAATAATAAACAAATTTTTTCCCCGGACAGTGCAACAAATCCTGTAAATAATTGAAGAATTAATATCAGCTATTCTCTCGAGAAAAGATGGCGCATTTGGTCTGGATGGTGTTCCTTATATAATGTTAAAAAGGCTTAGTAAAAATAGCTTACAGATTTTGCTTGAAATATTAAATGACCTATGGCTGAGCAACGAGATTCCCCACTCATGAAAGTCCGATTGTTTAGTGCCCATATTAAAGCCAGATAAGCCTCGATCAAATCCAGATTCCTACCGTCCTATTGCTTTGACATCTTGCATAGGCAAAGTTTTTGAAGAACTAATAAAACAAAGGTTGGAATTTTATGTAGAAAAAAATAGTTTTTAACCTTTTAATCAATTTGGCTTTCGAAGAGGAACATCAGCTCGTAAAAGCATCTGTCAGCTGCAGCTTGACATAGTTAGACCTGAGATTTCCGCACTTAGCCTCATAGTTGGGCCATTGTATAGCAAGCGCTGAGGTACGCTAACACCTCAAGACACTAGGGTTTCCTTACGATGTTTTCCTTCACCGTCAGCGAGTAGTATTGCTACTATAATTTCACAAATGTACATAACTTAGAAAACAAAGTCATTGGTACATGCCGGGTTCGAACCTACGACCTCTCGATCGAGAAGCCGGAGTTCTACACCGCTCCGCTACCACCGCTCTTGCAGCTTGACATACAAATTAGTTTAAATAAAAAAGATTATTTGATGTCGGTGTTTTTAGATGTGTCTGGAGCATTTAATAGTGTCAATGTTGACATTCTTTGTGTTAATTGGATTCATAATTTTCTTACTGAGAGGGAAGTCTATGTAAAATATAATAGTAATCTTTATGGTCCACGATTCGCTTCTGTTGGTGTTTGTCAAGGCGGAATACTTTGTCCATTAATTGTCCTCTTATATATCCGCCGTTTAAATCTCATTTTGGGTTCAGAAGTCAAAAATCTTCAATTTGCTGACGACTTGGTTGTTTATGCATCTGGAAAAAAATAAAAAAACATCAGTGAAATTCTTAACGAATCTTTAAAAGGGTTGTCTACATACTTCACCTATCTGAATCTTGATATAAATGCATTAAAATCTAAAGTGGTTATATTTGGTAAAGCTAGTAATAATATTCCTTCTGTATTCTAGAACAAAGTCCCCATTCCTGTTTCTCAAGAGGCTAAGTTTTTAGGTATTATCTTTACTCACAATATTTCTTGGAAAAAATATGTTTAATTGCAAAGTTTAAGAGCCAATAAGGCCCATAATATTTTGAAATCTTTGTGCAGGATTTTGTGGGGAGCAGATCCGAAAATATTGGTACTTCTGTACAAGTCATTGGTTCGCAGTCATTTTGAATATGGTTTTCTTTGTTTTGGTTGTGACAGTAGATTGGTGAATGCCTTGGATAAAATTCAAAATAAAAACTTGAGACTCATCACAGGATCATTTAAAAGTACTCCTATAAATGTAATGCAGGTTGAGTGCAAACTCCCTCCATTAGATATTAGATTTACTTATCTGAAAGAAAGATTTTTATTAAAATTATATAGTAAGAGAAATAATTACCTATTGCTAAGCTTGATGAATTCTCCTCCAAATTCTCTTTATATCCTTCATGGCTTTGCTCAGTACATTAATTTTCTGGAAACTTTACAGATTTATAAATCCTCCCTCCTTCCTTGTTATCAGGGAAATTTTCTTAGTAAATTTCCTGCAATAAATATAATAATCGATCACAATCTATGCACCAAACAAGATGTGTACAACAAACTTTCAGAGTTCACTGATGATTGTAGATTCCTCTATACTGATTGGTCCAAAACCGATCATGCTGTCTCATTTGCTTTCTTTGATGGCTTTTTTAATTTAAATAATTTATGCATTGTCATAAAATAAATTCATACATTAGTATATTCACAGCGGAAGCCATGGCTATACTAGCAGCCCTAAAAAATATCTATAATAAAAGTGATGGACGTTATAAATATGTAATTGTTAGTGATAGTATGAGTGTTCTGGAAAATCTCAAAAATAACAGATTCAAAGCCAATACAAATTATTTAATTTCTTTAATCCAGCAGGAGTGGTTAGATTTGTTTCCTATTCATAACATAGATTTTTCATTTATGTGGGTTCCTTCACATGTTGGTGTAGTAAGAAATGAAAGGGCTGACTTTTTGGCTAGAGCAATTACAAATAATGCAGATACTATTCCAGACTCCACCTATAATCTTAATGTTTCTGTTCCCTGGACAGATGTAATCTCTCTTCTAAAGAAAAGATCTATAGATATCTGGAAAAGACACTGGTACTACACAGTTGCTGTAAGGGGCTCCAAATATCATCTCAAAGAGCCCAAGTCAACCTCACCTGCACGCGGTACAGCCTGCTGACTAACAGACGAGGCTCTGGCGAAAACCCACCAACACGCACTGGACCAGCGCGGTGGGTATATAGTCCAAACCCCCCCAACTATGAATACTAATGAATAGTACAACTCAACTACGGCCCCGAGTTCCCGGCGTCTCCAGCGGTGACTCCGGCGACGACGGTAGTCGGAGGAGCCCTGGAGCAAGGGGTGCGAAGAATCCCCGGGAGAGATCGCTCCACCGTTCAACGACCACAGCATGCACAAAGGATACTGGAACCCATAGGCTCAATATTTTCACTTTTAACGTCCGCACACTCATGAAAGACGATCGGTTAATTGAGTTAGACAATGCTCTAAAAAACATTAAGTGGGACATCATGGGCTTATCGGAAGTCAGACGATTGGGAGAGGAGACAGCAGAGCGAGAAAATTGTATTTTCTTCCACTATGGTACGACCAGTGGACTGTACGGAGTAGGTTTTCTGGTTGCCAAGAAGTGGAAGAACAACATCATTGAATTTATAGGTTGCTCAGATAGAATTGCTGTTTTAAAGTTTCAAATATCTAAGACTCAAACATTGACCCTGGTTCAGACGTATGCACCAACAACATCGCATAGTGACGACGAAATAGAAGAATTTTACGACCTTCTCAACAAAGCGTGTGACGATCACCGGGGTACCTGGAATATAGTCCTCGGTGACTTCAATGCTAAGGTCGGACCTAGGCAAAAATTGGACAACCAAAATGTTCTAGGACCGCACGGGCTTGGATGCCGAAACGAGCGTGGTGCAAGGTTGCTTCAATTTGCCTTTGGTCAAAACCTAAAAATAAGTAACAGCTTCTTCTTTAAAAAGCCGCAACGTCGTTGGACCTGGATTTCCCCAGATAATAAAACTCAAAATGAAATCGATTTTGCGTTAGCCTCAGACCAAACAGTAATACAAGATGTTGGGATAATAAATAAATTTAAATTTAGCTCTGATCACCGCCCTCTACGTATCAAAATTTTACTAAATATAAAAATCCATCGCAAAAACTTATTTACAAAAAGAGCCACTAAACTCAATATACAGACATTGCACCAACATTTCGATACATTTAACTTAGAAATAAATAACTATTTTAAAGAATTAAAAACCGACATCAATGATCCTGAATCACAATATAACAATATTAAATCTGCAATTGATGGAGCAACTCGTAAAATAAAGCCAACAAAGAAGAGTGGAAACAAACTGACAGACAAGACACTGAAGCTGATAGATGAAAGAGAAACACATAAAAAGAGCACACCATCTTATAATGAAATGGATCGAAAAGTGAAACGTAGCATTCGAAGCGATATCCGATCTCTGAACTCCAATCTTGTGAAATGGGCTATAGAAAATCACACATCTCTCCGAATAGCCAAAGAAGGTGCTATTCGTGCTAAATCTTGGATCACCAGTCTTACTGACCAACAAGGAGTGAAGCACCGAAGCAGAGAAAAAATAATAGATATCTGCACAAAATTCTATCAGAATCTATACTCTGATATAACTAAGACCAAATCCTCCACACCTTTCATTAGTCCTAACCCAGATACCATCCCCCCTATAACCGGTCTAGAAGTAAACCGAGTACTCAAGACTATGAAAAATAACAAAAGTTCAGGAGAAGATGGTATTACCACAGAAGCGTTAAAAACAGGGAGAATGTCTCTATTGCCGCACATTACTAACCTATGCAACACTATCATGTATAAGGGCATTCTTCCTGACAAGATCTGCCACGCCAATATCATCCTACTGCACAAAAAAGGGGATAAGACTGACGTCGGAAACTACAGACCTATAAGCCTTATTTCACACATTTACAAAATTTTTATTAAAGTCATTCAAAACCGTATTACAGCAAAATTAGACTCACAACAGCCACCAGAACAAGCAGGTTTCCGTCCTGGCTTTTCTACAATGGACCATTTACAAGCCGTAAATCAGGTGATTGAGAAGAGCCACGAGTATAATGTACCATTGTATCTGGCATTTGTCGACTTCTCTAAAGCTTTCGACAGCCTATCACACTCCGCTATATTTAATTCTTTAAACAACCAAAATATTGATAGCACATACATAGATTTACTTCGGTTAATATACAGCAACAGCACAGCAAATATAAAATTAAATTCAACAGGACCATCATTTGTAATAGAAAGGGGCGTCAAACAAGGCGACCCTCTCTCGCCAAAATTATTCACTTCAACCCTAGAAGAGGTTTTTAGAACGTTACCAGACACGTGGTTAAATAGAGGCATTGAAGTTGGCGGCAGAAAACTAACAAACCTTCGCTTCGCCGACGATATTGTCCTGTTCGCTTCGAATGCATCCGAGCTCGAAATCATGCTGGAAGAGCTTAGTGCTGCAAGCCTTGAGGTTGGACTTTCTATGAACAGGTCTAAAACCAAAGTCATGACCAACGGTCGAAAGAGCAGAGTTGAGGTCGACGGGCAGGAGATACACTATCTCGATGAGTACATCTACTTGGGCCAGATAGTAAGCTTCGAAAACAGGCAAGGCAAGGAAATCAATCGCCGTATCGAAAACGCCTGGAAGTGCTACTGGTCCATGAAGGATTTGTTGAAAGGAAGCCTTCCGCTTTCCTTGAAACGGAGACTCGTCGACATGTGCATCCTGCCCGTCCTCACTTACGGCTCCCAGACTTGGTCATTGACCGAAGAACAGAAGTCCAAGCTCAAAGTTTGCCAGCGAGCTATGGAGCGTAGCATGTTGAGCGTCAGAAGGATTGACCATATCCGCAACACTACGCTACGCTCAAAAACACGCATAGCTGATGTGGGTGTCCAGACTGCAAGGTTGAAGTGGAGCTGGGCAGGGCATATCAGCAGAATGCACCCGGATAGGTGGGCAAGACTTGCCACCGAGTGGGTGCCACAAGGTGGTCATCGCAGGAGAGGTAGGCCAAGAAAACGTTGGCGAGACGATCTCGACCGACACATGCCGGAGTGGTCTGAGGTGGCACAAGACAGATACATCTGGTCTGAGTTGGGGGAGGCCTTTGCCCAGCAGTGGGACACAAACGAGGCTACGTAAAAAAAAAAAAAACTACACAGTTCAAGCTGAAAATAAAGGCTTATGGTATGTTACATTCAATGTTCCCATTGGTACTCGTAGCATGCCCTGGTTTTGTAAAAACAATCATTACATTTCAATACTTACAATTACAGAGTCGCCCATTGGCTCAATTGGTAGAGCGCTGGCACGGATAGCCAGAGGTAGCGGGTTCGAATCCCGGCATGGGTGAAATTTTTAGCCTCTAAATAGGTTTTTAAATTTGTCCTTAGCATGGGTTAGTGCATTAAAAATAAAAATAGTATAATCATGTGGGTACAGTGATATCGTTCCGATGTAAAACCTAACTGCAAAGTAGGTAGTCGGGGCTGTAAGTGATGCAATTCGCTTAAGCCAGATGTCGGTGCCTGTACGTAATACAGAGAATAGTGTAAAGAGGTTCGAAATTTCACTGATGCCGGTGAGTCGCCCATTGGCTCAATTGGTAGAGCGCTGGCACGGATAGCCAGAGGTTGCGGGTTCGAATCCCGGCATGGGTGAAATTTTTAGCCTCTAAATAGGTTTTTAAATTTGTCCTTAGCACGGGTTAGTGCATTAAAAATAAAAATAGTATAATCATATGGGTACAGTGATATCGTTCCGATGTAAAACCTAACTGCAAAGTAGGTATTCGGGGCTGTAAGTGATGCAATTCGCTTAAGCCAGATGTCGGTGCCTGTACGTAATACAGAGAATAGTGTAAAGAGGTTCGAAATTTCACTGATGCCGGTGAGTCGCCCATTGGCTCAATTGGTACAGCGCTGGCACGGATAGCCAGAGGTTGCAGGTTCGAATCCCGGCATGGGTGAAATTTTTAGCCTCTAAATAGGTTTTTAAATTTGTCCTTAGCACGGGTTAGTGCATTAAAAATAAAAATAGTATAACAATACTTACATTCATAGGAAATATTACACTACTATTTCAAGGCTTCGTTTTGGTCATTGTAATCTAAACTATCATCTCTTCCGGTTAAAAATAGTTCAGAGTCCGTTCTGTGACCATTGCAGCTCCCAAACTGAGCAATCCTTACATCATCTATTCTTCGAATGCCCATCCTTTGGCATTCAGCGCCTTGTGCTAATGGATGAGCTGATTGAAATGCAGTCCAGAGTCAGTGCCGCGCTCCATTCAGGCTCTTCTTGTAAATACTTCCTCATTTTTGTCTTTGTTCAGATTCATAATTAACACTGTAGGACAGATTTAGTTCTTCTTCTATATGTATTGATTTGTTTAATATTCGAATACGACTTTCAGCCTTGTAAAATATTTTGTAAATGGACTTATAAGGGGTGGGTGTGGTCGAGACACCAATCCCTCTGCACTACTTCAAGGACCTCCCTATCTTACTGGAAGTGAATGCTATTAGTTGTCAGCTCGGGGGTTGATTGGAAAGAAACACACGATCAAAGTAACAAACAAGACTTATTTAATACCATTTTTACATGCCTTACTTGCACTAACTCTAAAAGCAAACCGACTAACCGAAGACTATGCTACACAAATTCAATCTCCACTGTATCCTAAACCCTAGCCCGATTCCCTAACGTGTTGCTCTGGGGGGGAAACAAACACCCGACCCCGGAAAAGGGGTGTCTAATACTGACAGCCCAACTGTGGGGCGTGACGCTGGGTAGTGAGCGTGGGCCGTAGCTGCTGCTCACGCCCGTCCGCGTTCCTGTTTGATGTGGCAAAACCTGGTGTGAGCAGATCGCGACCTGCCCAAGCTAGCCGCCACCGTACCCAGCCAGGTCTCACGCCTATGCACAGGGTTCTGTCACCAGTTTTCCTCCCACAGGCCCGTTGCGCGATCCGAGGTACTCAAACCGTGCACAGGCCTGTCTGGCGACAGACAAGCGTCGCTGGTATTCTTCTCGACTCGCCCGAAGGGCGAGGCGGGGAGGCGGCTTCTGGGCATCGGCCCATTTGCGCGGGAGCGTCGCCGTCCATTAAAACGGGCGGGTCCTGGGCGCAAGTGGAGCTTTAGCTCCAGTGGTAGGGTCCGGGGTCATCGAAGATCTTCCGTCGCCGGCGAGTTCGAGCACTGCTGGGTGGAACTCCGTTGGGAGAAGCCCAGCAGGCGATGCTTAGCCGGCGACTCTTCTGTGTCACGTCCAGGTCATCTTCACGCCGCCGGCGAGGTCAAGCCCGGCTGGCGGCCCCAGGGAGCGGGCCAGCGGGCGCCCATCAGCTGGCAGCGCCAGGGTGGTGAGTCCGGGTAGTGGCGGCGGCGGCAGCGTCACTCGGCGAGCAGCGTCGCAGCAGCCAGGCCTCACTTGCCCTTACCCTCAGAGGGCCCCCGCGCATCGCGCGCAGAGGTCTGCGATCCCCCTGAAGATAACAGAGACGGGGTTGTGGCCTTCCTGAATGGCCACCAAGACCTCTTGGAGGATCTTGATGGCCCGCACAAGGACCTCGTCCTTTCCGTCTTTGGTTACTGCGGCGGCTCTCTCCCGCTTCGCCTTCTTCCCCTGGGTAGGGGCGGCGACCGCTGCTAGTGAGGCCCCGGGGGCTGCGGGCGCTGGCTGCTGCGTCCGCTGGGGCTGAGGCTGCACCTCCGTCTTCTTGCCCCTCTTTCGCCGGCGACGGCGAGGGGGCTTCGGGGCGTCGGGGGGGTTTGCGGCTGTATCAAAAGGTTTAACAAAGGAATCAAATGCCTTAGGTCAATGAACCAGTTCAAAATTGCCATATACTTCGAAAAAGCCAGCCTTGCTTATGCCTTATTGAACAATGCTACATTTTTAAAAGACTACCAATTTAAGGCCAATATACCTGCTTCAAGCACTGAAATTACTGGTATAATTAAAGATGTACCCACAAACTTGACAAACAAAAAGATATTTACAATGCCATCAAGTTACAAGAAAATAATATCTGTTCGAAGATTCATAAAAAGGGTTCTAAAGTACTATCTTTCCATTTAATCAACTCCAGTCCAGTGCCTTCGGACAGGAAAGCAAATTACGCAGTGGTAAGGAAATGCAACGTGCAAGATAACTCTACTTAGCTAGAGGCAATGTCCACGTTCTCTGTTGGATCTGCTTCCGTATTGGGCAGTAAAACTTGTAAACAGCTGCAATTATAAGTAAGATAATATATAAAAGTGAGATGAGTTTAATTTTAATTTTTGAATTTAGCTCTTAATATATTAACGAATATAACTAATGTATTTATACGTTAGCTGGAAGAAAATACTCACTAGTATTAAGCTCGCTTTTGTACAAATATGCTTATCGTACAATTTTTTTTTCTAATCTAATGTAATAATTATAACGCAGTAAATCTACTCATGTTAAGCGACATAATACGATAAATGAGAAAATCTGAATCGTCATTGTAACCCCGTGGAATTGCAATTAGACGAGTAGGTAGTACATGACAGCAGACTGAAAATACGTGGAAAATACATTGTTTGTAGTGCGCTTTTAATGGAAATGATTAGAACGCACTTATTATTTATTATATCGAAAAAAATCATTAAAATACTGAAAGCAATAATAAAGTTAATAATAATAAGGCCGCCAATTTTATAAGGAAAAATATAAACTGGTCGAATCGCTGACACGAAAAGAAGAAGAATAATAAGGTCATTTAATAAAATAATCTCATAAATTAATGAAACATCAAGGTCTATTAACAATTAATTTAATTTCATAATATGTGGAGAAAGAAAAGAAATCTTTACACCCAAGCCGATTAATAGGAAGTTTAAAGCCTGATGTGCTGCCAACTGTGTATAGTATACTTATAGACGGATCGTATTATAAAACTGTAAAGTACATTAAATATATATGTATATATATAATAAATATGTTTCTGGTTGTGCAATAAAGTGTTCTTTATTGCACAACCAGAAACATATTACAACCATGATCCTTAAATCTAATAATAATAATTTAATATACATACATACAAAATAATTAAAGAATAGAAAATATATTTCATTATCTGTTTGTATTGTGTATGATTATGCTCTTTTGTGGGTACTTATATAAATATATAAAGAGTCCATAAATATAGTTTAAATCTATTTTGAATATTGTATTAATAAAACGCACTAATATCAAATTTAAGTGCGCATTTGTTTAGAATACCATCCATTGAATTACCCTCTAACCATTGAGGGTGATTCAATGGATGGTACTCTAAAATGGCTTAAAGACACACACTCAATGAGAATATTCGCGCTCACTAAGGTGTTAAACGAAATTACATAAGTCATTTGGGGCTTCTGGTTTTGTAAGGATTTTTTTTTGTTCGCAGTGTTTCCGAGTCCAAAGGTTGTCAAAGATAGATTGAGTGTTGATTGATATTCTTTTGTTATCAATAAAATACCAACTGTTGATAACATCTTTCGACATACATGTACATTTAAACTCATGCCCCAGAGACCTTGCCCGGAGTGTTAGATTGTGACCAGGGTTTCTCCTACAACTTTCTTCAATAAAGGAATGAATTTTATTGTTTTAAAAGCATAAGTTACATTTCTGAGTTCTTCTAGTTGCTTAGATTCAGATCATGTTGTACTTTTTTGGATGTATTCTCATATTTAAGTATTTTAATGCAAAATTCTATTCATTAATACTTTAATACCTTCACAGACCTTTACTGAAAACCGTTCTGGCGCTCACAGAGAAGATCAGTCAACGAGTAAATAAATCTGAACAGATTCAAGCGATGTACGAAAAGTATATGGCGAAAATCAAGATGATCGTGCTCATATACTACGGCGTCATGTAGGTACATGAGTGAGCCGTTGATTTATTTGCCGAAGAGGATTAATATAACTTTGGAATTCGCTTCGATGCCTTGTGTTGGTACGTAAAAGGGAACGGATCTATAGTGGAGAGGGTATTATACGACGAGTTGTGAAGGCCCTGAAAAGAGGTTCCTTAAAAGGGCGTTTAGCGATTTCCATACAAACGTAGTTGAAGAATTTCGGTTTCATTGTTGACAAACATATTTTAGTCTAAAATCATGTTCTGGCTCGTAAAGCAAGTTGTATTAACAGACAAATATCGCTACTTTGTTTATCTATGAAACCGGCCACGAGCGAACTCCGTTAGGAATGGGTTCATGGGATCATAATATACAAAATTGGAATGTTATCCCTATAGCTCGATCAGACACGACCTTGTTAGAATAGACACAAATAACAGTAGAAGTCTATTGCTAATTATCAACATCAAGAGGGGGTTAGTTTCGTTACATATGGCTATTTTTTTATAAATGCTACAGGCTTCGCAGTTGCCTCCGCCATCTCATAATGAAAATGTATTTGCCTTCTCTTGTATTGACATCAAAATTTAGTGACAAAATAAAATTAAGATTATAAAAATTATAACCTACGACTCTGCTATTATGCTTTCCTTACGTTTTCGCTTGTTTTTTTTCAGGTATGGAGCCATTGACGTCCAGTCGAAACCGAGAGATTTGTCTGGTTATTTTGGCAGCTCACGAATTTACAATAATTATTTCTCTTTTAAAGTACCAAGCATTGTTGCTTCTCCTCATAGCCCATACGGCTGCACTGTACCAAATACTTTCCATGGAAATCATTTAACTGGATCAAACAGACTCTAAAAACAACGAAGATACTGGCAAAGATTCCTCAACGGATGAATTTATAGAACGGCAAATAAAAGATCTCATTGAACGTCATTGCATGATTTTGGAATTGACACATAAGATAAAAGAGCTCTACAGCATGTCAATCGGAGTTAATTATGCTTCTAGTGCTATGTGCATTATGTTATTCTTCTTTTTGCCTATCGAAGAGTATTTTAAAAACCTATTTAGAGGCTAGAAATTCCACCCATGCCGGGATTCGAACCCGCGACCTCTGGCTATCCGTGCCAGCGCTCTATCCAACTGAGTTAATGGGCGATCCACCGGTATCAGTGAAATTTCGAACCTCTTTACACTATTATCTGTTTTACGTAACTGAGCTAATGGGCGACTCACCAGCATCAGTGAAATTTCGAACCTCTTTACACTATTCTCTGTATTACGTACAGGCAGCGACATCTGGCTGAAGTAGATTGCATGACTTACACTGATGCCGGTGAGTCACCCATTAGCTCAGTTGGATAGAGCGCTAGCACGGATAGCCAGAGGTCGCGGGTTCGAATCCCGGCATGGGTGGAATTTTTAGCCTCTGAATAGGTTTTTAAAATTGTCCTTGGCACGGGTTAAAAATAAAAATAGTGTAATCATGTGGGTACAACGATATCATTCCGATGTAAAAACCTAACTGCAAAGTAGGTAGTCGGGGCTGTAAGTGATGCAATCTACTTCAGCCAGATGTCGCTGCCTGTACGTAATACAGAGAATAATAGTGTAAAGAGGTTCGAAATTTCACTGATGCCGGTGAGTCGCCCATTAGCTCAGTTGGATAGAGCGCTGGCACGGATAGCCAGAGGTCGCGGGTTCGAATCCCGGCATGGGTGGAATTTTTAGCCTCTAAATAGGTTTTTCAAGAATGTAAATTCTTCACGTTGAGATAAAATTGATTTTATTTTCTCGATTGAGTAAAGGAATGAAGGGACCACTCGGATTCTGCCGTGCCTGGGGCCTTATTTTAGATGGAATAGGCTATACCATCCTGACAGCTTAGTCGGCCTAACCCAGAAAGACAAGTCAATATGTGCGTAGCCAAACAAGCCGCGGGGTCCCTCACGATGTTTTCCGTCACAGTTAGCGTGTGGTATTGCTTCACAAAATTTTAGATTAGAATTGTGTAGCAATATTACGTGCCAGGTAAAAAATACATGTAATTAAACGAATATCAAATGGCAAACTAAAATGTTAATTTAATAGCACTTACATAATGAAAATTGAAAATGAGTAATTTCTTATAGGGTGTCAAAAGGACATCCTATACTCGTAATTAGGAACGTTCGCCAAGCTTGTTAGGGTTCCACGCAAACTTTACATATTCTTACAATCATGATAGCTGCATGATTTTTAAAATGCATAATTGTGATTTTGTCCAACAATTTCTGTTCTCGAACTAGGGGACTTTTTCTGCTTTGCAGTAGACTTAGAAAGATTTACCAGATAGTCCGACCCTTTACTGTGCTATAAGCACGAATTACGTGTGAAGAGATTTATCTCTCTTGCAAATAGAACGAATTCTTGTTGAGGATAGTTTTATACTAGCCATTGTCCTGTCACGGTCGCCAAATGAAGAGATTTATCTCTTTTGCAAATCCTCGCAGAATAAATACGACGACTTTTCAATAGAATCAGTGTTAGGTGGGTATTTGCCCACCGACATCTCTCAACACATACCCTTCCACTGCTGGTCATAGGCCTCCTCCAAGGCTGGCCATCCAGCCACAGCCTTATCTGTCTTAGATCGTCGGTCGGTATCATTTCGTGGTCTCCACTCAAGAACCAATACACCCCATCTCAGATCATAGAAAGAAGGAGATATGCCCTAGCCGCGAAATAAGTCCGGTACCGCTGTCGCCACTTTTAAATATGTGTGCGTTTTCATTACATGCACAATATTGTAAATATAAGGTTCACGCACACGTCTGTCCAGTCATTTACTAGCGTTCTCATCTTTTAATTGGTTCGCACACTATGAAAAACAATTGTACGAATACACTCGTACACGTAAACAACAGCGTCGGTGAACTCCTTAGGGATGGAACACTTGTATCAAATAATACATCTATCGATAAAATTATTCGATGAGAGGTTATTCATTTATTAACAGTATACTTCGTGTTCGGATGATACAAAAAACAGAGCATGTTAAATTTACAAAAACAATATTATTAAAACAAATAATCCTATTTTAATTTACTGTCTTGTGAAATGTAAATATTTATTAAATACGTGTCTTTTTGTCACTATTTGTGGCTTCAGATGATAAAGACGCAAACTTGGCTTTCTACTGATATAGAATTTGATTATTTTGATAATGATGATGACCCCTGTACTGTATACTAATTACGATATGTTAAATTTGTTGGACAGAACACCACTGAAGCATACTTGGTAGTGACTCTGTCCGGAAAGCTTGGTCTTCTGGGTTTAAATCCTGGTAATGGAAAGAACTAATATTTGTGTGAAGAGCATGTCCACGGTCAGGGACGCATTTGTACCTGGATCTTGGATATTTCTTTGTATTTTATTTAGTATATGAATCCCAATGTAACGTGAAATGCACTTACATTACCATTTACAAATTGGCTTTAAATATTGGTAAATCTGTTAGGACTCTGTAAATTAACAGCAGTTTTTGTTGGGTGAAAGAATGAAGTGCTGACTTTAAGAATACAATAGCAATTACTTTCTCATTCTCTGAAAATAATTCACCCAGCTATATAAAAAATAGAATAAACACATGTATAAACTCGAAAAACAACAATTTTTCTGAAGAAATTGCCACTTGTCTGAGTAACAGCGATATATTGGAAATCAGTAGCCACGCTTGGATTATAAGGATTAAGTAAAGAATATGTTTATGGCTGTGATTGAAATGTATCATGGGCCTGTAAATAAAGTAACTTCCTTATTAAAAATACAGTAAATAGGAAGAACTTTTGTAAGCTTGTCAAAAAAAATTTCAATGACACTTTCGAAACATATATAGATTAAAAAATAAAATCAGCATCCGACTGAAATCCTACAGAGAATATTTTCATTATAGTCATCATTCAGCCACAAGATATCCACTGCTGGACATAGGCCTCCTCCATGGATTTCCAAAAAGACCAGTTGAAATCGGCTTACATCCAGCGTCTTCCTTCAACTAGGATGAGATCTTCTCTCCATCTTGTCGTCCGACGCTGCACTTGCCGATATGACATATAAGCAAGTACCGACATACCATATTGTGGTCTCCATTCGAGAACTTGTCGGATCTAAAATGGTAAATAAATTATTAAAATACTGAAAATGCTTTATTTAACTTGTTTTTCATTACATAATCGAATTTCATTTATAACATAACGCTCATAAAAAATTAAATATATAAGACTATGATTTAGTACCACAACCACATCACCTGATTTGTTTCTTTAGAAACACTTTCTTTTGGAGAGTTATGCGTCGTCCATATGAAATGAAGATTAGAATAAAGTGATAATTGAATATTCTAAACCATGTAAAATTTTATCGTGATTTTAAATATACTGGTACCTCAACCTTTATAGAACTCGTTATTACTGGTATTTTTAAAGTAGAAACTGCCCACGGAAATATTTTTCCCCCGCTTTAGCATCTGGAAACACTTCTCTGTAAAATAGATGGAGCAAATGGTACTTTATTTGAGAGGAAATCAGTTATACCCTCTGTATTTTGATCCATTTTTCTTTCGTATTTTTCTTTATCTTTATTAGAAACTTTTTGAAATACATGATCGAAGCTAGGCCTGTTTTTAATAAGACAAAATCCTTCTACTAAAATAAAAGCATCCTTAGCAACGCAAGCTGAAGTCTACGCAGATGGAGTCGCGGGCAATAGTCGACGATAAGACTAGATACCTAGTCTTACAATAATTGGTTCTAGTAATTTTGGAAGTCTGGAAGAACGATTATAAATGCCTCAATAATATCGATACTTAATCAGTTTGAAAAGAAAGGAACTACCCCATCACTATGTCTCCAGCTGACCTACTGGTGAATTTGACATTTCGCGGCAAATACATGCGGCCGTACCTCGAAACATCGCATTGAACAATGATCAGTTTTGCGTGACGGTTCACTGCGGGCTGGCTTTTCCTAGTTAGCAAACCTCCACGAAAATCCTATATAGAAACAGCAGTGGAGTAACTACAATGTAATAAATACGTCCCATTTATGTTCTTAGTAATGTGATGCACATTGCACATAAAATTATTATAATTATGATTTTTCGTAGTTTATAAGACGAATATAGTGAGTAAAATAGGTTTACCGGTGAAAAGACACTCCCCTGTTTTTGAATAGCATGTATCACAGCGATTTCTGCAGGTAATCACTGCGCAATTAGGCATTTTTCTCAGATGTTACTACGACGGCTGGCGCGAAGCGATTGACGGCCATATTTTAAAGTTTCGCTGAGGTTAGCCCAAATGGGCTAACGTTGGGCGACAGTGCCACGCCCACAAGGCACTTCTCCTTATTTTTGTGTTCTGAGCACCCCATCGACCATCAGTTATATTATGTGCCCAGCCCACTGCCATTTCAGTTTGCTATTGTCAATCTCTATTGACAGGCTATGACAATCTTATGGCGTGCCTTGAGGAGGCCTATGTCGACCAGTCAACCGACGATCTGATTCAAGGGGTGTGAGAGAAGAAGGGGAGGCGCGAGAAGGGAAAGGGAGGGGAGGAAAGAAAGATTGAAATAGCGGTTGAAAGAGCATTAACTATGTCTGTCATACATAACATTCTATTTATTTTTAGTTTACGTAGTTTATTTCTTTCTTTCATAGTTAGGTAGGTTATTAAATATTTATGTAGTATTTTTTGTACACGTATATAGACCCGCTTTTTACTGCTTCTCCGACTCTCTAAGGTTTGCTGGAAGAAATCTCTTATAGAAATTTCTTTATGAGCTCGCCTTTGTTATTTCTTCTGTAATGTCCTGAGTGCTTAGTGCGAGTTTGACAGATCCAATCGAATAACTTTACTACCGCGTTAATCGAGCATTGGGTAGTGAGTATGAGTAAGTTAACCGTTCGAACTGGCAAAACGCTGTCACAGTACAACTCGCACTCGCGTTTATTCGTTTTTTCGCTGGTAAAAACGTGTTCACTTCTCATCGTAAACCATTACAACTCGCACTCAGCAATTTTAACTCCCATAATTGTCGCTAGGTGGCGCTTCCTCGATTTAGAAATATGAGTTTACGTTAACGCGATCGAGTAGTTCAAAAACTCGCACTAAGCACTCTGTTAAATGTTTCGTGTGCCATAAAGTATAATAATAATAATAATAATAATAATAATAATAATAATAATAATAATAATAATAATAATAATAATAATAATAATAATAATAATAATAATAATAATAATAATAATAATAATAATAATAATAATAATAATAATAATAATAATAATAATAATAATAATAATGTGGATACGAAGGCCTCACTACACTGGCTACGATTCGGTGACCTGTTCGGGGAAACTGAGGGTTTTGTCTGTGCAATACAAGATCAGGTTATCAAGACCAACAACTATAGGAAATACATCCTGAAGGATGGCACTGCCGATATTTGCCGGGCGTGTCGCCATCCCGGTGAGTCACTCAGGCATGTTATATCCGGTTGTTCGGCGCTTGTTAACACTGAGTATCTGCACAGACACAATCTTGTAGCCAGGATTCTTCATCAGGCGCTCGCTCTGAAATATGGTCTCGTCGCACAGGGACTACCGTATTATAAGTACACACCGGAAGCCGTGCTCGAAAACGACCGCGCCAAGCTCTATTGGGACCGGCCCATTATCACAGACAGGACTATACTCGCGAATAAGCCTGATATTGTGGTGGTGGACCGGGCGCAGAATAGGGCGTTTTTGGTCGACATTACTGTCCCGAATGATGAGAACCTCGTGAAGGCCGAAACAGATAAGAAAACCAAGTATCTGGACCTGGCGCACGAGGTTGCCGACATGTGGGGGGTGGTGTCGGCCGAAATCGTTCCTATAGTCCTGTCCGCGAATGGGTTAGTTCCAACCAGTCTCGTTAACCATCTGAGGCGGTTGGAACTCCGTGTGGGCATGCTTCCGGCTATCATGCAGAAGGCGGTGCTGCTTGATACAGCCCGGATAGTCCGGCGTTTTCTCTCGCTGTCGCCCTGACCTCCGGCCGCTTGGACTCCTCAGCCGGAGGGCGGCCGTCTGGCCACTCTGGTCAGACGAGACATTTACCTTTTTTTTTTCCCCACATAATAATAATAATAATAAAGATTGCTAAAGGAGATTTTTAATGTTTATAGGATAAGTGATACGAAAAACACGGGATCATCTAATTGAGCATAAAAATATGTGTCAACATTCAAATTTGCACAGGCCTTTTTATTTCCTGCGGCAACTTTTCATTGTAAGGTTGTCTGGAAGGAATTGGTGTTGGCAATAAGGCCGCCAATTGTACTATGAACCATCCAGTTTACAATACAGAATATTTTTATTTTACCTTATAATGGTGTTCTTATTCACGCGATTCCACTAAATCACTCCTCAAATGCTGTTAAAAATGTCTGTGGTAAAGGGAAAGAGAATGCAGTGAAACGGTTTCTTAAGGAAACTTATTTGTGTACATAAGAGGGTAAGATATATGTTCTACAACTTAAGGCGTTCCTCAGCTTATGTTGGGGCTCAGTACTGTGAAATACAGTTCATGGACTTCTGTATCTACTTACAAGTTCAGTATTTATCTGCAGGATTTAGACGAAAATGTAGACGTACGAAACTGTACATATAAATTGTATACGGGGCCCAAGCAAGGAAACATTGAAAGAAAATTATCTAAGCACTCATTTACTAAATTATTGGTTGCGACAAAAAAGGTGTGATGTATAATTATAAAGAAAGAAGCTTTTATTTCTGAGTCAAAACGACAGACGCCGTTTATTTCTTGGCAAAATAACACTGCTCGAACATAATATCTGCAGCAAAATGATTATTCTCTCTTCGTTAAAGGAGAATTTTTTGAGAGTAAGGAGTAATTTGAAGGGCAACTCTTTGGACAATTTGATATGGATCGTCAATATTATACCAACGATGGCAGGATTTTCTCTCGTTGGAAACACGATTCACCGTCAGTAAATAAAACAAATTCAAATTTCTTATTAATAGCTTGTTAAAATTAATTAAATCAGAACTAATACATTTTAGTAGGTGTTTCATACAAACATAGCCTAGTGGCAACTCCTTGATATTATTTTTTAATGACCTTCGATGCTCAAACATAGTTCGATCGAATAGACCTATTTAATATATAACTCCAGATAGATGAAGTAAAATTTATTTGGAGTAGGCTTGCTCTTAAAAGTGAAAGTGGAATTGTTATATTGCAAACAAATCTTAAATAAAGTGAAAAGTCTACAATGCTACACCTAAAGTCGTGAGGGAACATGCTACAATGTAAATAAGTCGGTTTAATTTTCAACTGAGCTGCGTCTCGATGTTTTTCTTTACCGCTTGGGATTGGTATTGTTACTAAAAACATCAGAATATTGGGGTTCAAAACTAGGACCTCTCACATTTGTATGATAAGACTTCTGGCTTGATCCATCCCTAAAAATATCTTTAACAAGCTAAGGAAGCATGCAGACGCTCCCGCCGCTTTTTCAAAAGTAGCGGTTAGCTTTTGATAATGCCCTAATAATACACATAATTTCTCATTTTGATAATTTCAGCACTATTCTGGATAATTCATCTTTCTCTTCTGTTCTACATCTACGGAGTGGGAATTGTTGTGTACCTAATATTCTACGCCCAAGGAGCCACGGAGTTCATCAAAAGCTATGTCAACGTTTCGCTGCTTATTTTGATTTCTAACAATGGCTACTGGTTTCTGACTAAAAGGTTAACTTTAAAATTCCAACTTTCTACAGGCTTTTGCCATTTAACATTCTCTGTGAAGAAGATGTATTTCTGTTTAATGGCGCTTTATGTGATAGGTACGAGTACCTTAGTAAGCTCTAAAATTGAATTTAATGTATATGATTAATTCTTCTCCTTAAACTTGTTTATGATAAAATTGTGGAGGAGATTTAAATTACCAATAAGGTTACTAATTTTTATTTCACCTTTCTTTGTCTGTTTTATATCTGTTTATATTTAAGAATATTTTGTTTTATTTTTCATTTTTATGAAATGATAGTATTTTTCAGGCCTCTGATAAAATCTCTCATCGCTATGGCAAAAAGAAATGACGAATGTGTTGGCAAACAGTTTGAGAAAAAACATCAACGTCTTCTGTCAGCTATCATGACGATCCTTTTGATCTTCTATGGATTCAACTACTTTGATGAGTTCGTAATTTACTTACCAAACAGAGCTGACGTTCGCAATACGTACTGCTTGACGCCATGTGTAGGTAAAAAAATACAAGTGTATATATCTTCTATAATATAAAAATGAATCCCCGAATGTGTTGGTAAGCGCAAATCTCGAGGACAGCTGAAGCCATTTCACTAATTCTTTTTTTTTTAATATTCCTTGAAGTACGAGGATGGTTCTTATGGAGAGAAAATAAAAAAAAAAGAATCGAATGCTAGGCGGTACGAAGTTCGCTGGGTCAGCTAGTATAATATAAAAATGAATCGCTGAATGTGTTGGTAAGCGCAAATCTCGAGAACAGCTGAACCGATTTCGCTAATTCTTTTTTTAGAATATTCCCTGAAGTACGAGGATGGTTCTTACGGAGAGAAAAAAAAGAATCGACTGTTAGTCGGTACGAAGTTCGCTGGGACAGCTAGTCATTTAATATTTACAAATTTAATAAACTTGTAATTAAAAACTTATTCCGGAGGTCGTGGGTTCGAATCCCTACGTGTACCAAATACTTTATGTTACGTACATTTGTGAAATCATAATAGCAATAGCATTCGCTAACGGTTAAGAAAATCATCGTGAAGAAACCTGACTATCTGAGGGCACGCGTGGTAACTTATCCCATACTCTCTCTTTCTGAAAGAAGGCCTGTGCCCTACAGTGGTATATATGATACATAAAAAAAACTGCTTTTAAAACCAAAGCAGCAAATATTAAAAAAATACTTTTTGTATGTCATCTATGATTCATGAGAATCTCATCTCAAAAATATTCATAATAATATCATATTTTTTACAGGACTGGAACCGTTGACTCAGAGTCCAAACCGTGAATTATGTATACTGATGCTTTCCGCTACAGAGTTGACTATCACCATGGTTGTCTTGAACTACCAAGCTCTTTTGTGCCTACTCATTGCGCACACTGCAACCATGTACATGATACTATCGGACGAAATTAATCAACTGAACGAAAAAGTTGAAGACGGTACTGAAACGGAGTATAGCGCAACAGACGCGGCTGACAGAAAAGCGTTTGTCAAAGAAAGACTGCGTTCGTTTATCACACGGCATTGCATGATTTTAGAAACTGTACAAAACCTAAAAGATCTTTACAGCATGCCTATTGGTGTAAACTTCATATCAAACGCTGTATGCATCATGTTCTTCTTCTTTCTGTCGTTTGAAGAGTACGTCGCTTTTAGTCCCGTACTGATATATTGCATTTTGGTATTCTTTCTTTACTGTTTCCTCTGTCAAAGACTGGTCAATGCTTCAGAAGTGTTTGAAAGGGCTGTGTACAGCTGTGGCTGGGAGAATTTCGAGTTGACTGAGCAGAAAATTGTATACAATATGCTTGTGTCCGCTCAGAGACCGATAGAGCTGTTGGCTGCCTACATTATACCAGTCAATATTGCCACGTTTGCTAGCACTTGTCAAGCTATGTACAAGTTTGTTACTGTTGTGAAACTTTAAAAGCAGTATTAACTTGTCTAGTGAACTTTTACTAAACCAGCACTTTAATATTGACAAAAATCGTAGATTTAGTTATGTATGTAGACGAAGTCATGAGGATAAAGTAGTAATAGTACTATATGTATATGGATTTGTATACGAAGTTAAGCCAGTTTTTCTGCAGATATAGAGCGGTTCTTAAAACGACCATAATTTTACTCTTATAGTGCTTTTGTAGTCGAGTTAATTAATATATGTGACACATACATAACACAAAGAGTATATTTTTCCCAGACTGCGCCACAAGGGTTATGTTTATCGTGAGTATGTATTGTATGTGTTATTTCTTTAGCACCCTTAACGGCTTCAAGCATTTTAGCCATTGCGAATTATAAGGTTTCGAAGACAAAAAGTACTTGGATGCTAATCAACTTTAATTTAAAACGCTCTGGGAGCAAAATGTCTGTAATTTGAAAAGACTATGTTCCCAGAGCAGAACGTCTCCAATGCTAAGCTAGAGAAGTATCATTATATTCATCTCAACTATGACAGTGACACTGTACTCGTATTTCAAAATACAAAAGATAGATTATATTATCTGGTGTATTTAGATAAATAAATAAATGATGTATTATAAGACAAACACGTCAACAAAGCATTGCGTATTAAATACAAACCTCTTTACTATTTCGACCATATATATTTTTACTACTTCAACGAGGAACCTCTTAACACTAGGGCTGTTCCAAAAGTAGTTAGTGAAATGTAAAATAGTTAATAATGAATATGAAAAAGTTCATTTAAAGCTTTTCAAAATATCCCACTTATGCATTCGGTTGGACTAGCTTTAAAAAACGTGTCTTACGTGGGATCGAAGAATAATCGTCGGAATTATTCGATGGGATCGTCTACAGTGCTGAATTTTCATTCACAAAGCAATTTTTACCGACTATTTAAAAACAAATTTCCTGTGGAGCCTAATCTGGACTGTGCGGAGGATAAGGTAGCATTTGTATCCCCGAAGTTGTCAAGTAGTCAAATAGTGGATGGTTCTATCAGTTTTGTAAGCAGCAGTGGCGTAACTAGGGTAGCAAGGCTGGCTTAATGCCACGGGCCCCCGACCTGATGGGGGCCCCCAGTTCACGAGACTCGAGCTCAGATACAACCTAACATTATTAAGGACATTTTGTGAAAATTGTGTATTTTCTATACCAACATCTGTAGGCGTCAATGGGGAAGAAAACTGGAAACTTTTTCGGTAGAGGGCGCTGTGTGTATGTTACCTGTCATTGTTGTTGATACTGTGAGACGTGGTTTTTATTGCTCTTAACAGTTTTTGTAGCCTGGTTTTGCCCGAAAAGGTGATGTTTTCCACCTGGCGTACAGCTAAGTTGAAGGAGGAGGTACGAAGAAGAGGTGCTTTATTGCGAGGAAAAAAAGGCGACCTTGTCGAAAGGTATGAAAGAATCAGAATTTCAGCATTGCTTTTCATACTTTTAGATGTATTCTTCTTTTACATTGATGTCTAAAATCAAATGATGTAAAATCAATTTGTAATTTTATTTTTTTGTAAAATATTTACATCTATTCAATTAATTTACATCAATTTGTAATTAGTTGCATAGTTACAGGGATACGCTACAAAATATTTCGATTTTGTATTGTAACCTCAAAGTGTATTTTCTCTTTTTACTTTTAGGTTGGAGGCTTATGATCGTAACTTCAACTTCGAGAACGTTCGGGAGGAGAGTCCTGAACCCCAGATGGAATACCCAGAAGATGATGTGCATCATGATGTTAACAGAAATGCTTTGCTACCTCCTATTACAAAGAAAATTCAACCTTTTTATAGCTTTTTCCCAAATCTTTTTCATTTTATCGTTGGCAGGGAACTTGTGAACTCCTATCCCATCACAATCAATAGCAACACATAAACCCATCCTTGCTAATTATACAAGATTGTTGATTACGATGATGTCTTTGTAGTGATTTTGACAGTTTCTGTTAGTGGTTATATACTCTTTGGTTTCTGTGTAACAAACACACAGCGCCCCCTAGTATGAAGTAAAGTGACAGTTTGCTTCCCCATTGTGATGTACAAACACAGACTTAAAACCACGGATGTCAAAAAAAGACATCCGTGCTTAAAACGCAGTGGTTATATACTCTTTGCATAGAGTAAAGTAGAGTGACAGATAATCTTTAAACATAAATAAAAAAAAACTACAAAAGGGGCCAATGATTTTCACAAAGGAGGTTTGTGTTGAAAAGGTTGTTTTTATTCTGTCTATAGAAATTTTGGTAAGGAATAACCTAAGTATGGCCAAGAACCCTAAAAACAAAGTGATATCATTTACAAAAAAAAAACGTTCAAAACTCGTCGCAAAAAAGTTGTTGTAAATGTCAAACTATAACCGGAATGTTACAGTAATTGTGGATTTCAGAAATAATCTCGTACCCAGATTTTATTACACCTTAAATAGCGGAAATGTTCCACGAAGATTTTTAGTCTGGTTATGAAATTTTAAAATGAGTAATGTAACTTCTAATTGCTCCTTTGACTCCCCATAATTAAACATTAGTTCGTGAAGTATATCAGGGTTCCATAATCCATATAAGGTTTTTGTGCCGATCGGCGGCGATATTATAGATTGTAGTTGTTGCCTTGAGGTATCTTCGATAATCATTTCAAATTCAAATTTATTTCGATGTAAGATAAATTCGCCTGAGAGCAAGCGAGTTTATCTTAAATTGCAAGTTTCATAGGGCGATCCTATAGTGCCGATTATGTAAAACCCGCAACAAATGACCGCGCCTCTAAGGCGTCTACTGCCTCTATTAAAAATATGTTCTATCAGTACGCCTAGAAGACGGTAATTGTACCTCATTAGGTACAAATACTAATGTTATTGTTTCCATTGAAACAATAACATGAAATTTTTTGGTGCGCCTGTTGACTACGTATGCAATACCTATATTAAGTTTCAGGAAGCGATCAAATAATGAGACCTTCAAAGATTTTGAACTTTTAGTCTTTCTTGACCAATCATAAAAAAACTTCTTGGAGGAATGAACGAAGTAAAATTCAGGTGGCATGAATGGTTAATATCAGGGGTATGCTCCTACTCTTAAAGTATTAGGTACTATATATATTTATGCTCCCATTACTTGGCTTTGGCATTTGTTGGCATCGTAAGGAACCCCGCGTACACACAACTTTTATAGCGACTAAACTGTTTAGTTGAGTTTTGTGTCTCGTTTTTCACGCAACTAAACTACTTGATCGATGGAAGCCTAATTCCAGCAAATTCTAAGTCAAATCTGAAGCAAATTGAGATTCGGAATTTCGATTCGTAATATTGATTCGGGATTCCGAACGCGAATCATAAAAACTGATGGAGCTACCACATGCGTACTAGTTTTCTGTTAGAAATTTTCTCCGTTTTTAAATATCGCGTACTAGCCAAAATCCAGTACGGAAAAATATCTTTCCGAACGCAACTCACAAAGTACTTTCTTCTTCTGGCCTCAGTGCGATTGCAACCAGGAATTGGAAAAATGTCAGAAATCAATAGCAAGCGTCTTTCAACTGAGCCTGGCTATTCGAATTGTAATAAATGTTTGTGATGTATTTACAGAATTCCGAATCAATATTTTGAATGGCAATTTCGAGATGATATTTTGACTGTATGTAGCCAGCCGTTGTTGGCTCTGAATATGCACAAATGTCCATAGTATTACAATGAAATAAAATGATAACTCCGTAATTGAAAAAAAAAAATACGAGCGAAGTGTGTAAGTAATCAAAACTTTTATTTAAAATACGGTTCTTTGATTTTAAACATGATCCCGTAAACACCCCTCAGACATAGTTTAAATAGTCTGTGGCAAAAAGAAAATCGTAACTACAGATTATTTAAGGTGTTTCTTTGGAGCATTTTAGTGGAATCATGTTTTTATAAATCACTTGCTACCCAGTAGTCTTTAAAGAGTGTCTTAGTAGCGACTGAGTGAATAAATGACAAGGTGCATAGGGAAATAGAATAAATTCGATGTCTTTGTTTTGCGCCGCTCAGCCTCTATATTACGCGCACCAAATCCTGAGCGATTACGATAACCTTACTATCATATTGGTATGGATTTTGACAGTTATTTGGAATAGGAATTGGTGCGCATAACTAAGCCCCTGATATCCTGATATAGGCTTGTCCTTTTATTTTTTGTGAATGCGTAACATAACCGCCTGTATCCCAGAGGGGTAGGCAGAGAACACGGGGCCGATTCTCGTCCATGCAAATTGAAAGCTCTATTTTCTTTCTTAAATTATTTTCTCATTTAAATTCAATGTAGCATGGCGTTCAGAATACAGATTTTGGCTGTCGCTCGACTTTTTGCGTAGAATACATACGTCATACGCCTTAGAGTCGTATACGACTTATTTGCTAATCAAGTGAGAATTGGCTCCCAGGGACTTTCGCCTCATCAAAGAATTGTGTAAATTTACTTAACAATATCGCTAAAGGGATATAATTAAAGGATCTATTGGAAATAACTTTGAAAATACGATGTAGTATTTTTAAATGAATAAATTTATTTAAAATTTTTATTAGAGCCTAATAGTCAAATGCTCAAGGTCACCTTGTCAATATCACATAATCGATAGCGAGTGAACGCCTAAAATTCAGTTAAAAAATTGTGCGTACTGTCGACCGTACAGAAACCTTTTCGTGCGTGCACCGTTTTCCGCAGCTCTACGGGTTAGTTTGCAACTAAAATGTAAAGGTCGAGCTGCTATCCACAGTACTAAGTTACTTGTCAAGTGCAAACTAAGCATTGCAGTAGGCTCCTACCACGTGGCTTTGATCGTGTGTGGTGGCATAGTAAGTATAGTTTTAAATTACCACTTAGTTGCGATCAAACAGTTGTGACCTGTAATTATGGAAAGAAAGAAGCTTTTATTACTCCGACGGAAAAAATGTGACAGACACCATTAATTTCTTCGCAAAACAACACTGCTCTGTAAAATGTATTTTTTCTCTTTAATGAAGGATATTTTTTTGGATATTAAAGACAATTTCAAAGGCAACTCTTTGGATAATTTGATATGGATCGTCAATATTATACCCAGATTTTCAGGATTCTCCCTAGTTGAGGACAGGATTAATCGTAAGTTTTTAAACAAACATATGTATAACACTAATAATATAACGTTTGACATCTGTGACATCTAGATTTTTTGAATGAGTAATGAGTAGCATGATGCTGAGATAAACGTTTTTGTCCTGCTACGAGTATGGGCCAGTTTTTGAACTTAGAATTTTATGCTAAGTATGTAGTGCTGTCGAATTCGAATTTCCCCGAAATAAGAGTGCCAGAACGTTACTTATGAACGTTATGAATGTAGTTACGAACATTGCTCTAATCCGCTTATTAAGGCGCTTTGCAGTGCTAACTAGCACCACCAATGGAATAAAAATCATAAATTATTTTATGTCACACCTGGCAATAAAGTGGCTTTTTCCGCACGCTGCGCGTACGGAAAAAGCCGCTTTCTGGCCAAGTGTAGACATAAAAAGATGTACACAACACGGGAGGTAATAAAGAAAGCTCTCGATCGCATATTTACGTCCCTCGCTTGCAGCTCGGGCCGCAAGCTTCTGCGATCTCGGCCTTTCTTTGTATTACCACATTAGTTGTGTAATGTACTATTATAACATATTTGCTCGTAAAGTGTTGTAATTACACCAATTTCAATATCGTAATGTATCTCATTACGTACTTGTGCGATAATGTAATTTAAAAGGCACGTGTTTTTTCTAAATAAAGTTTTAAGATACTCCGTCTAAAAATGAACGATACTTTTAAAAATCTTAGCAAAGAGGTTTTATGTCAAGAAAGTGGTCAATATTTTATGAATAAAATTAACTTTGGGAAATAAAATAAACATTTAATTCTTTAATTTAATTAATTTTGACAATAAATTACAACCATTTATCTGTAACAAAAACACAAAAATATTAATTTACTTTATTAGTAATACTGGCTGTTTTAGTTTGTTATCAACCCTTGTATGTCCCCACTGCTGGGGCACGGGTCTCTTCCTGCATCGCAGGAAGGTTAGGCCATACTCCACCACGGGGGCCAAGTCCGGGTTGGTGGAGGATTGTAAGACAGTGGCGGGCCTTACTGTCAGAAATTATCAAACCGCCCATGAGCCCGCCAACGACTGCCATTATATGACAGCCGGCACCAACGGCTTAACGTGCCTTGCGAAGCACGGAAGCGCTCATAAAAATGCCACTAGCGGTAGTCACGGGACGCTCACCCATCCCGTACATGACCGTGCCTGTTGTTGCTTAACCAAGTGATTGATTCCAATCACTCGGTTCGCCTTGGCCACGAGCGCTGTTTTAGTACCTTTGCCTAAAAAAAAAGTTGATGCGCGCGCGTCGCTTATTTGTGGACAAGTAAAAATAAATCCGCGCGCTTTTTCTTTTCGATGTATTGTTTTTATTTGAAAATGTCGTCAAGTAGTGATGATAAAAAAGTCAGAGTTTTATTAATTTCCTCGTAAATATGTTATAAAACGTCGTATGACATACGTGCGCTTTGAAAATTACAGCCTCTGCTTCCTTATAGCCCTCGCCGATGGCTCGAGCTAGTAATATCGCCTCGGCTGTAATTTTCAACTTACCGCACTTATATCATAATGTAGTATTAATACGTTTTTTTTAAAGTTAACATTAAACATGTTAAGATTTGTGATTACTACGAGTATTTCAGAACATTTTGGGCACAGTGCGGGCTTCGTCCCGCTTTCAGTACATACGAGTATGGAATGAAAGTGACTTGGATGAATGACATGTCCTGTTCACGATCCCGCCCCACGTTATGCGCACCAATTCCTATTCCAATGGATCTCGGTTGGTGGGCAGACCACCAGCCTGATGGACTTATGACGCTTCTGAAAGCGGCTGGGTATCACGCTAGACTAGCAAAGGACCGGACGGGTTGGCGTGAAAGAGAAGATGCCTATGCCCAACAGTGGCCTCTGTTTATAGACTTATTACATTAATAGAACAATTTGGGGTAGAACAATAGACATGACATTGTTTATATTCAAAGTTACGAACATCTGCGAAGTGGTTGCAGCGATACCACACGCTAACGGTGAAGGAAAACATGGTGAGAAAATACGGGGCTTGTTTGGTGTTGACGTGAGTTTCCTGTGGGCTAGGCCGGATACGCTGTCAGGATAGTATAGGTGTTGGACAAGTCTACTTCATCTAAAAAGCAATATCCCAGGTACTGCAGTATCCAATGCTCCCTTCTCACGTGACGGTGCCATTGCGTAGGAAAGGTAGATGGATGAAATATTTTCTCGGAATAACCTCTCCCAACTGAGCTAATCGGTGACTTACCGATTCAGTGAAATTTCGAACTTCGAATTTTCCAATTTATAGCCTCTAAATAGGTTTTTAAAAACTGAAGAATTGTTATGAAGATATGCAACGCGAGTGTAGAACTATACTTATTTTTTTAGCGTTATTCTGGATAATCCATCTGTCGCTTTTGTTTTACATCGACGGAGCGGGGATGGTGGTTTTCCTGATATACCACGCCCAAGGAGCCACGGAGTTTATCAAAAGCTATGTCAACGTATCGCTGCTTATTCTGATTTACAACAACAGCTTCTGGCTTCTGACTAATAAGTAATAAGCTACATTTTCGCTGACAGCTTCAACATATTTTATTTTTGCTTAAATCTGCATAGTCCGGTGAATTTTGTACAGCAAATCAACCTTTACATTTTGTTGTAAAGTCTTCCTTAACATAACTGATTTGAGTGCCTGTATGAAAAGGTTGATGTGCTGTGCCACCTTACGTTACTAATTGTGAGAAATCCGAAGTGGCAAGTAATACAAAATTATCAGTTTCGAGCTTGTCGACCTTTTGGTTATTCAAATTTTATTTTGTTACCCATAACAAAGCGTTAATTGCGTCAACAAAACAAAAAGAAATCGAATGTTTCAAGCCGTTTTACAAGTTTTGCAAGACACGCACGGATGCAACCAAAATCTATATGCCATCTGATTCTTCTTCTTTTTCAGGCCATAATATTATGTAGTCCACTGCTGCATGTCGATTCAGTAAGTTCGTTGATCACTTCGATGGTCACTTCGTCGGTCACTTCGTCGGTCACCTCGTCGTTCACCTCACACTCACTTATGAGTCACCTTAATTTGACCTTCAGAACCCGAAAATATGACATTCCTTGCATAGGGGTTGACACTAATAATATTTAAGTCGAAGTCGTAGGCTATAATTTGTTTCGCATGTTTTGGCAAAACGATGCTATATAAAAATCTTACAAACATGTTGCGCTGTCTAAAATTGTACAGTCTAAGTATTTACTAGCCTAAATCTATTGAAATGTATAAAAAAGATTATATCATTGGCAGTATACAGTGTATCCAAGTCGCTGGCATAAGAAGCAATTCTCGTGGGGTTACCATACGAGTAAAATAAAAATGCCACGATTACTGATTTATTTGCTTACATATAGTTCAGTAATTCAGTAATTTTTATTCTTTAAAAATATAGGCAATACATTCCTTACACAATAATATCGAGCCTACTAGTGCGTACATTACAAAAAAAAACCATGACATCTGAACTAATGTTAAACACTGTATCTCAGACGTCAACGCCAACTACCATTAGATTTCAAATAATAATATACACTGTATAATTAGGACATGCATTTATTAAATAAGGTTACACAATAAGTTGTACATAATTAGAAATTATAAATGAATAAAATTAACAATATTCTTATCTTATTTTAACCTTAGCAAAAAATCGAAAGGTGAAGTGTAATGGACGGTAAGTAAACGTGTGTAAAGTAGCAAGTATGAGGGAAAGAGGGGGGGGGGGTGGGGTAATTTCGTATGTGTGTTGTGTTTGTGTGAACGGGGTGTGTTCGTGCTATGTATGTCTGTAGGTATAGGAAAAATAAATTGAAACAAATGAGAAGAGAAAGATGAGGTACGATAACTTTATTTGTGGGCTAGGTTTTACTGTATGGGTTTTAGTAGATTTTCCGTTATTTAATAGTTACGACGAAGGAACTATTTTGTTGTTTGGGCTTTACGTTATTTTATTTATTAAAAGTGTATGAACCTACTACATAAAAATGACACCGGGAAAGTTTGGTTCTATGGGCTAACGTTTGGTATACTCTGTCGATTCTTAAAAACTAGGGAAACGTAGGTCATAGATGTGTTATTTCTGTTTAATAATTTTGTGAGGAAATCAATCAAGTCTCAATATAAAAGTGTAATCGAGTATCTGGCTGAACTACTAAGTATTACTTTTATCACAGCTCTGTAAGCTCTTTCAAGACATAACACGGAAGTCTGAGGAGCACGTCATACGCCTATATCATACGTGTAGTCACCAATCCTAACTTGTCGCTCATTCATATTGCCTTGAAAGGGCCACTCTCCGATTCCAATGGTTTCTTGTTTATCCAGCAGAATGGGAACAGAGACAGTTTCGACAGCTTTGGAAAAATCCAAAAGCATATTATCTTTAGTATTTTGCGTGTGATCGACAAGCTACTAATATCACACCGTTAGTAACATTGTTTATTAGACGCTTTATATGTGCGTCATATTAACATACATTAGCAAGTATTTGGTGACCGGGTTTAGCTGCCGTGGATTTTCTTCTTCTTCTTAAAGTGCTTCTCCATTACTTAAGGTTGGTAGTCAGCTCTTTACAGCGTTCTCTGTTCCGTGCAATTCTGAATAGCTCTTCCGCGGTTTTAACGACGGTCCACTCTTTGATGTTACACAATCATGACGTCTTACTCCTTTTTATTTTGTAAATGATTCATTAAACAAGTTGACTGACTCATTTACGAATCATTCATATAACAATATACGCAATTAACTTCATGGTTGAAGCCTGTATTACAATTTCAAATCGTCGATAGAACTGTAAAGAGAACATTGTATAAGTCACTATTAACAGCTTCTCTATGTTCGCCTTCTTACAATATGTTATATAGTTCTATAATATAATAATAAAAAAAAACACACGGCAGATAATATAGATAAAATCTAGCAAAGCGAGACTCAGACTCGAATACAAAGAGGGACGTATTAATCTATTCTGCGTTTTTTTATTTCAGTAAACTATTTGGTGGGGAATTTCGCACATAGCCGAACTGTATTATTAATTTGTTACATGCTTTCGCCATAAGTAAATCAAAAACAGAAATCTTAAAAATTACGTTTCTTGGCTCTTTTGTTTCTTTTTATATTTTAGCGTTTTGGAGCGTTTAAATATGACATCTACATAATTTGGGTAGTTAGCACGCAAACACTGAGTGTGTTTTCAAGTAGACTTTACCGTTTCTTTATTTTTTTTTCTATTTACAGATAAAATCACTTTCTATTTAACATGAAATCACAGTAATTTGCACTCGATGTCATGTTAAATAGAAAGTGTTATATGAACGTACTTACGCATAAAAGGTATTTTTTTCATATTTTTACTCCGTCATGGTTAGACCCAGTTTTTCCAAACTTTGGCAATATTTTCCGGCCAGCATCTGGTCACACTTCACACACACACAAACGATTAGTTTGCTTTTAAATCAAGACTTAATTCTACACTGGCGCTACGGCGGTGAAGAGAACTACAAATGTCAATGAAAATGGTATTCTGAAGGTTCGATTCGCAGCTCACTTCGATCATGAACTCGCACATGAGTTCGATTACATCTGTCAAAATCAAAAGTTACTCTCCTATAAGTGAACTCACGATCGAATCCCATAATGTAGAAGATAACTCATAATTTTTTGTTGAAACCAGTATTATTATAGTAATGGTTTGTAACTCAGGCACATTTGTGAAGTTAAAGTAGAAATACCACTCGCTTACTGTGAATGATAGATAACATCGTAAAGAAACCTGACTAACTCGCTGTTCGCATATCTGAGGTGGGCACGCGTGGTGATCAAGCCTATATTCTTTCTGAAAGAAGACCTGTGCTCTACAGTGGGATGTATATCATATGCTGTATATTTTATGAACAATAATTATTATGAAGTAAGAAAGAATAAATATAATGTGGGTGGAATGGCGAATGTGAGTGGAATGACCGATAAGGAACGCTCCAGGCGAATGTACTTCGACCCCTAATTTATTGAATAGGGGACGTGATAGCAAAGGGCAGGATAAAAAGTACCCAAAACCGTCTGGCATGCAACGACTAATGAATGGCGATGAAGTGAAAGTAATTAACCAGGATCGTATAATAGCAACTGGCAGTCCCTGCATCTGCTCACCCCTCTGGGATACAGGCGTGCCCTTTTTTGATATCCGCCCTTTGTATGTCCCCACTGCTGGGGCACGGGTCTTTTAAGGTTAGGTCATACTTCACCACGGGGCCAAGTCTGGGTTGATGGAGGATTATAAGACAGAGGCGGGCCTTAACACGAAATGGCGGTCGTGGCACGCGACAACTGCAAGCGTCGACAAACGTCAACGGCTGCCGCTTACACGTTGACGGCTGCCGTCGACGCGCTAACGACTGCCGTCGAATGCCGTTGACGGCAGTTGACGCCATCCGTCGACGCTTGCAGTTGGCACGTGCCGTTCGTCTGCATGAGCCCTAAGTTATCAAGCTGCCCATAAGGCCTCTGACATTCAGGTTGCAAACAGAAACCCAGCATGCTGAACTATGGAAAACGGAAACAAAATGCAAAGAAACCAGAGAGGCCCTACTAACAATATTGAAACGCCTCACATGCAGCGATCTGCGCAAAGCTGTGGCACTTATGACGCTCCATTGACCACTGAATAAACACCTCCACGCTATGGGACTGACCGACATCCCGTTATGTCGAGGATGCCTCAAGGAAGACGAAGGACCCGCCACGTGTCCATTCACTGTGAGAGTGTGGAAGTGCAACGAACATCGATAGCAGGAAAGCTGCTGGTGCTGGTGCACTGCTGGCTTTCTGAAAAAAGATTGACTGACTGGAGTGATCTCGCAACGGCCCAACTATGAGGCTGAGTGCGGAAACAACAGGATAAACTAACTAAAGCCTCTGACATGGCTTAACGACTTCCATTACGCGATAGCCGGCGCCATCGCCTTAGCGTGCCTTGCGAAGCACGGAAGCGCTCGGAAAAAATATCACAAGCGGTAGTCACGAGACGGTCACCCATCCAGCACCTGACTACGCCTGTTGTAGCTTAATACAAAGTAATTGATTCCAATCATTCGGTTCGTCTAGGCTACGAGCGGGATGGCCTTATGTTTGTGATATCACGAAGTAGGTTTAGATAAACCAGCTAGGTGACAAAGATGTAAATACACTGATACTGAGGCTATGTATTTGTTCAAATGTACAGCGAAATCCAAAAAGAAACAAAACCACGACCTCTGGCAGTACTTTGTACTTTAGATAGATATATAGATACAACATTTATTCACATAAGACACACACACACGTATACAAAGCAAAGCAATACAAAACCAAATACAAGTCACAACACGAACAAAGCAATAACAAAAAAGTAGCATAAATAAAACGCAAAAAAACACAGAAAATAATGCATACACGGTACTGTAGTGTACCTGGGCAATGTACCTACTGGACTGGAAGTGATCAACGTAGGTGTGGCAAATGTGAATGGGCTCCGACTCAGCATGTGCTGAAAGTTCAGGAAGAACTTCAGCACTGGTATTCTGCCGGTACCCGGTGTGAGCGGCATGCAGCGCTAAGAGAGCTGAGGTATGGTAGTCACAACTGCTATCGTACCGGATTAAATAGTGTAAAATCTGGTTGGAAATATCAGTATAAATTGTATTTTATTTAAGTATATTATTGTATATATTTGCGTGAAATAACGCAATTTGTTTTATTCCTGTATACATGTGTGACTAGATTATATTGTAATATAATTTAGTTTTGTTTACGTGTTTGTTTTATCGTACCTCAAAATTTACGGGTGATGCCCTAGGCCGATAAGTAGTATATTCCAATAATGTGTGCAATGTTTATGTTTGGTTTTTGTGTAGCTTAACAGTGTTTTTTTTTGTCTTGATAGGGGTTATACACTCCATGAGGTACTAGCCCTGCTAGAAGATAAGGAATTTGAGCCGCAGTTGCTATACATTGAACCTTCAGAACCCGCAATCGACTCTGATCAAGATTCGGGCGACGAAGAAGGGGTGGTTTTGTAATGATGTGACAGGTCGACAATTCAACGCTGGGTGTGAAGTGGTATTAGGGTCTTCACCTCTGTCAACACACCAATCACGATAACAAAACGCAAAAATGTACGGGTGGTACCAAATATACAACCTGAAGCCGGATCTACTCGGACGTTGCGTTGATTTATTTCGGGAGCCACCGATGTTTCCCGAAGCAAATTTTAGTTTCCTTCGAGGGAAGTCTTCTACTGAATTTTTGGACTAATATTTTGGATTGTGTGTCTACAACCTTTTAGCAAACCAGCCGCAAAAGTATGCAACTTTTTTGAATTGCGCCGAACCGAAAATATCCACCGAAGAATTGAAAGCATTTATCGCAATTCCTATACTGTCGGATCATTACGGAATCACTTCTTAGTTCCCAGCGAATCTCGTCGCAAATGTGCTTTGGAGATGTGCAAGAGACAGACAAGACTGCAATGCAATAAATGTGACGTAGGGCTCTGTGCATCCTGTTATCAATTCCAATCAATTATCAATTTCACGTCCGCATTTAAAACTAAAAAAGTGTGTATACTAGTACATAAATGCCTTTAACATAAATTACTTAAATGCTGTTTTTATTTATTAATTCATACATTACTTAAAATCTTCATGATTTTACAAATAGATTATAAAAATAGTTCGCTAATAAAAAGCTAATATATGTCTAATAGAGGGATTTTTGCTTACGTATTTGCCGATCGGCCGACCATATGGCACCCATTGTTTTTTCACAAAGTAAAAGATATATAAAATAAATAATTATTACAAGTAGCTAAGGGAGCCGTCAAAAGCAATGTATGTGAAAATTACAATTTATTATGCCTCTAAAATAATTCAGGTCATAATAGGTTAGCATAACATTTACATATAGGGACATACACTGCTTCTGATCCCACACTCGGATACCCTGTGTCGTGGGAACCAGAAACAACGATATCACAAACATGTAAACATCCAAGACCCTTTTGTATCCAGCCGGGATTCGAACCCGAGACCTTTTGCATTGTCGTCAAGAGGTTTTCGGGGGTCAAATATTAAGCTATATTTTTATAGTTTCATATTTAAAGAGACGTTTTTAAATTAGTTTATTTCGTTATGCTAAAACTAGTTCTTTTACTAGAATGAATTATAACTTTTGATGCCTGATAGTGTTATCGACCTTGGCTTACAATTCAATCTAGTAGCAAGTAAAGAAGAATTGGCACGTAATAGTTTAAATATTTCTATGCATTAGCATAATAAAATAATGGTAATGATTTTAAATGTTGTTTTGTAGATGACACTTATCACAAACTACTTTGACCAAATAAATAACAAAGATGTATCATGTTAGTGGTGGTCTTATAAATTATAATACAGGGTTGTCCCTCAGATTCTATGCATTAGCATAATAAAATAATGGTTATGATTTTAAATGTTGTTTTGTAGATGACACTTATAACAAACTACTTTGACCAAATAAATAACAAAAATGTATCATGTTGGTGGTGGTCTTATAATACAGAGTTGTGTCCTCAGATCATAGAGGTTGTGCCCAAATTAGAATTTTCTCATTGGCATAAAATAGTGTTACCATATAGGTACTACCTATTTTCGATTTGTACCCAACTGTACAGAATGATACGTGTAAAGGTCGACATGCAGTGTGGATTTAATGACTATTAATGTACTGTGGATTGTACCTACCTACGTACCTTGCTTGTTGCAGGTAATTAATGAGTATAATGTTGGTGACTTAAAAAAATAATTTGAATACATAATCAATTCGTTTTATTTAATAAATGTACAAACTACATTTTTTATTGTTTATTTACATGAAAAATATTTATTTCAAATTTAAATCAATCAATTTAAATAAATCTTCCAGATATTTCGTGTAAAAATATGTGGCATTTCTAAAGTAACAGTAACTTAATAATTATTTTTAAAATTCACCGTCTAGATTAATGGAGTATGGTCTTAAATACCATTTTGCTAAAACAGATTAAAAACAATGCTTCGTTATTTTTATATATCTCGAGATGATGCACAATCTGCATTTCTTTTTGTAATTCTCGATTATTAACATCTAGGGAATGGTGGGGATCATTCCTTGGGGGTCATCAAGAACATGTTATGCATTGCTTTTTAGTTTAATTCTTCTACCGAGGGCTGGAGTATCCTCAACCAGAGTTGTCATTATCTATGCTCTCTCGGAGTATAGCGTGAGTCACCTAGAAAATACAGATTTAATTCAAAAGTAGTACAATAAAAGTATAGGCTGTTTAAATATATAAATCGCAATAGATTTAGCTAATTGTTTACCCAGTGAGGCCTCGCTCTTTCCAGAGCTCAGCACATTGATGAGATGGTGCCTTAAAGGGTTTTTGCTAAACACATGGCTGTCATGTGAGACATCTGTCAATGAAGTAGCAATCCTTGAAATATTTCAGTCGGCATCAGGAGTCTGGAAAAGATTTATGGATGATAAGATAACTACCATTTATTTATTGCGCAAAATGTGTTTACCAATATAACATCAAGGACTCATCATTAAAATAAAAACATTTGTAGAACAATCTAAAAACAATTTGGCACGCATAGCCAGAGGTCGCGGGTTCGAATCCCGGCATGGGTGCAATTTTTAGCCTCTAAATAGGTTTTTAAAATCTAAGAATGTTATTACTTTAATATCAATAGGAAACTAGTATTTCTACTAGTTTCATCTTGATTGCAAGATGTCATTTTGATGGCAGGGTCAAGAATTAATGTACCAAATCACGTTTGCTGAGGCGAGGTTCTTCGTTACTACGAGTACTAACCTTATGGTTTTTTTTAAATATCCCTTCTGTTTCTTTCATAAAAGGTTTCAAAATCTTGGCCAAAGTTTTTGATTTCGTCCTTAGGTAGACGAATATTGGTCTGGGATTCGTGATCTCCAGAGAGGTGTCCAAATAAAGAAACAACCGTTGCAGATTTTGTGGTTTTCTCAGATCCCCTTTATGTAGATCGTGCAAAATTAATGTAGAGCTAACCATGCCATATTGTCCCAAATACATTTTCGCACATATCTCAATAGCGATCATTACTTCTGATGGAGCACCTGAGTATGTTGGTGTCAGGAGCCTTCAAATAGCTGATTGAGCTTCAAACTGGAATAAAATTTCGTAATTTTTTAAGCAGGGAAGGTTATATGACACGCAATGTAAAATTTGTTACAACGTATTTCAAGCATTTTGTACTACCTACACAATTGATTAATCATCCATATGTGTGATAAATTTAAGCCAATGTCTTGGTAAATATTTAAAATACATTTTTGCGGTTACCTTTGTTTATTTGTAGAAGAAGAAAGCTTCGCCGGTGGGTACTCTTAGGTGAACAATATAAGATATTTTTTCCACTCTTACATAAGACGTAAACTCGAAATAGCTTAGACTTTATAAAAATGAAGCAGAACGATTTATTTGTAAGAAATATTTTGGGAGCGTTTAGCTAATTAAGCTGAACAAAATAATAATGTGACATGTGACTTTTCGACTGACAAACATTGGTGTTCCATCCCTTATAGGTATCCCATGGCAACATCACTTGTGGGTATTTTGCTTCTGAATACGAATTAAACGTCACGCACAAGTGAGTGTGATGTGAATGGTGATGTGAGCTCACGATCGAATTAACCCTTTCATGGGTACACGAACTTCTTGCCAATGCCAATATGGTAAATTAGCTGATGCCCGCGACTTCGTCTGCGCGGAATTAGTTCATATTCTTTATTCTTTATTATTACATTATTCTTTATCCCATGTTCACCAAGAATTACATAAGAGACTTAAATAATAATATAGTACACTACAATTGGCGGCCTTATTATAGTAGTATTATCAATGCTTAATATTGATAATATTTTCGCCTTTACCGATAGTATGGGGTTAATATCCCCAAATAATAACTTGCATAAGCTGAAAATGCAAAATTAGATAAATCGACTTCAAAAAAAGACTAACGAAGAAGGAGGAATAGTGAAAGTCAGTAAAATTTTTCGATTGAACTTGCATAAATCCTAGAGTTTGCGAGCGGTGCTGAGAGCGAAAATTAAAGCACTCTAACTACCTGTTAATTTACAAATATTTTTGAAAAAAATATCATATTTTAATCAAGTTGTTATACGGATTTTACTCGTTTATTACATTTTTCCGACGTTTTGGCACTTTTCCAGGTGCCGTGGTCTCGGATGACTGAGGTGACAGGCTCTTTTTGAAAGCATTTACTACCCTCGGCAAAAAATATTTTAGTAATTATTTTGCCGTTGTCCGCGAAAGGGTTATTTGACAGATGTAATAAAGTCGAGATTCGGACTCCCTTTGTTTTAAACGTAACTTAATAGAAATAAGGGTCAATATCCCACCTGCACAACTAGTTCACTTCACCGCCGTAGCGCTGGGGTAGCTTATATTACTGAATACGAATTCGATCGAACTCACTAGCGAACGGGGCTAGTGAATAGCACTGCTGGACATCTCATTCACATATCGCAAAACCTCTAAGCCTACCGGAATCGAATCGTAACAAATTCCAATCACAAAGTATAAAATTTTCGAGAATTTTGATTCATGATTTACCCATTGGAAGTGCCTTGGAACTTTTTGTATATTCAAGTGCCTGAATGATTCTAAAGAACAGCTTTCTGGTTTCGCGTTATTTAATAACATAAATATAATAACATTTACATACTAGCACATACATTGCTTCTGTCCCCACACTAGGATACCCTGTGTCGTGTGAACCAGAAACAACGACATCACAAACATGTAAACATCCAAGACCTGGGCTTTTTTGTCCCCAGCCGGGATTCAAACTCGGGACCTCTTGCATGGTAGGCGGACGCGCTACCGCTACGCCACAGAGGTCGTATTTCATTAACACAGTATCTATATTTGTTTCTGGATCCTTTTATTTTATTATTTTTTAATAATTAGTATATCTGTTGCAGTTAATCCAATGCAGTTTTGACCGTTTAAGAGTTTTGACTGTGACATATCCATTACTCTCATGTGATAGTTTGCAACAAATTGCTATTAGTAATAAGGTCATCACAAACACGTGAATTTTTTGATGATTTTTGTTCTCTGTTATTAAAATAGTACGTTATCTTTAAACCTGTGTAATTATCAAAAATAAGTTGTAATAAAGCAACAAAAATAATAGGTTGTATATATTTTTCAGACCCCTCATTAAGTCTCTCATCGTCATGGCAAAAAACAATGACGATTTGGTCAGTAAGCAGTTTGAGAAGACCCACCAGCGTCTGCTTTCAGTAATCATGATAATTTTGTTGGTCTTTATTGGATTGTACTATTTGAATGTGTTAGTCATCTACTTGCCAACCAAGGCTGGTGCCGACAATACCTATTGCATGACGCTTTGTGTAGGTAGGTTATATATTAATTTCACATTCAATAAATTAATAAGCTATACTCCTCACTAAAGTTGGACATAGGTCCTCCCCTAAGTCCTTCACTTCCGTCTGTTTTTTTTAATTTCACTTTATACATTTAATATTTAAAGAAAACCTTTCATTTACCTACCAAGTTTCTCAACGAAAAAAAAATGCTATTGTTATATTGTCTTCAAGATGAAGGCAATAAATATATGTGCCATATGAAACGAAATGAAATGAAAAGTTTTTATGAAAAGTAGCACAGAATCTGCGGCTTAATGAACGTTACAATTCAAACTAATGTCCATTTCAAAATCTAGATCATTAAGGAGAAAAAATGGACAAAAAAAACTCCAAACTTAGTCTTTTCAAAAGTCCTTAATTAACATAGTTTATATAATTATTATAAAGCATACAACTCATACATTGTACTGGCTTTAATTCCAGACCACTTTGTCATCTAAATAATCCTTTATGTTATAGTAGCCCTTTTGGTACAAAGTGTGCTTAACCGTGCTTAACTTAATTTTTTGAACCGCGATTCAGTCAAGCTTAATATATCTTAGGAATTTTATTATAGAAGCGTATACAGTGCCCCATGAAGGATGTATTAACCTTTGCCAGCCTAAATAGTGGGAATAAAAGTTTATGTTTATTTCTAGTATTTACATTGTGTTGGCTACTTAAAGTTTTAAAGTTACTGATATTTTTCCTAACGTACATAATGTTTTCATGTAATTATATACTGACTGGCAACTATCAGGATGTTAGTTTCTTTAAAGAATTCTCTTAACAAATCTCTAACCCAGCCTATAAATAAATCTGATCGCTCTCTTCTGCAAGACAAAGTTGGTCTCAATGTCTGCTGCCCGTCCCCACAGTAGTATGCCATAGGACATAAGACTATGGAAGAAACTAAAATAAACAAGCCTAGCAGTTGCGACGTCAGTTAGTTCCCTAACTCTTTTGACTGCATATGCTGCTGAACTAAGCCTATTTACTAATGTTTCTATATGAGGACACCATTGAAACTTTGCATCAATTGTGATACCTAGAAATACTTTATGAATACAAAATAAAATGTGGCTGGCCACAAAATATCGATTCAATTCTGAATAAATAAGAGAAAACAACGACCTTAAGGCTACTGTTACCTCTGGTATTCTAATCCTTTATCTCGAGATCAACCAATTAACATTTTTCTCTTTCGTTTTGAAAGTAGGTAAGTAATTTTGAAAGTTTTTTTTATAATCCAATGTGAAATATATTAGTATCCCACCTGCCAGTTTGAAAAAGATATAGTAAATAATTCCGTTGGTTTTCTAGGAATGGAGCCGTTGACGCAAAGCCCAAACCGTGGAATATGTATGTTTATCCTTTGCATTTCGGAGTTAACCGTCGCCGTAGTGGACTTGACGTACCAGGCTCTCTTGTGCCTGCTGATAGCCCACACGGCAGCAATGTATACCATCCTGTCAGCCGAAATCAACCAACTGAACGAAATAGCCGAAGACTGGAAGAAACCCGATACCGCGACTGATGTGACTGACAGAAAGGCGTTAGTCAAAGAAAGACTTCACTCCTTTATTACTCGGCACTGCATGATTCTAGGAACCATTGAGAAGCTAAAAGATCTTTACAGTATGCAGATTGGTGTGAACTTCATATCGAACGCCGTCTGCATCATGCTCTTCTTCTTTCTGTCGTTTGAAGAGTATGTTGCTTTTAGTCCGATACTATTATACGGCATGCTTGTGCTTTTTCTTTACTGTTTTCTGTGTCAAAGACTGGTCAATGCTTCAGAGGTATTCGAAAGGGCTGTGTACAGCTGTGGCTGGGAGAATTTTGATTTGGCTGAGAAGAAAATTGTATACAATATGCTTGTTTCCGCTCAGAGACCGATAGAGCTGTTGGCTGCCTACATTGTACCAGTTAATATTGCCACGTTTGCTAGTACTTGCCAGGTTATGTATAAGTTTGTTACTGTTGTAAAACTTCACTACAGTTACTGATTTAATTACTGTTTACAAGCATTTTGTCCAAAACTAACGTAGCTATCTAGAGAGTCAGTGTGTAAAACAATAAAATTGTTCTGTGAGTTATTTATTTAAGTTCTGCAAAATAATTCTGTCCTTATTATATTTTTCAAAATATTTGGGTTTAAAATAATTTAATGAAATTTACGATTAACAAATGAATATATAGATGATTTAGACTTAGATATATACATATATATATATATATATATATATATATATATATATATATATATATATATATATATATATATATATATATATATATATATATATATATATATATATATATATATATATATATATATATATATATATATATATATATAATATAATGTATAATGTTTGTAATATAATGGTTAAAACCATCTAAATCATCTATATATATATATATATATATATATATATATATATATATATATATATAGATGATTTATGATTTAGATGGTTTTAACCATTATATTACAAAGAGCGCTAATTCAGATAATGGCAATAAAAACCTTAAAAAAGTAAAAGAGACTCAGGAAATGCTTATAAATAATCCTGAAGAAATTGTAAGTAGAAGTAGAACTGAAGTTAAATAAATAAGTGACATTTATAAACCGAATACAGTGATTGTATATTAATACCTTGAAGTCGTTCTTCAATAATTATTTGCATTTGGCTTGTTTATCACTTGACCTCAACACTGGTGGAATAGTTATGAAATAGCTAATATTTAAGGTCTGTTCTGCAATACAGACACTTGCTCATTTCTAAAAAAATAATATTGTTTATTAAGATAACAGAAACTTATTCTAGTTTACATTCGAGAAGTTCATTAATTCATTAATAACATTAATTCGAGTTTGGGAGGACCTATGTCCAGCAGTAGACTGACTCATTGATAGGTACACTTGCTGAAGTTTTTATACATTTTGGCTCCAAAATTATAGAGATAAAGATCACTTTATGATACATAAAAAAGGAATAAGAATCTAGTTTTACGTTTATTAAATCGCGTTTTATGAGTAGCTTTGAAAAAAATACTTTTATTTTTCATTCCATTTGCTGTTTTAAACACAGTTGTTGTAGGGCTTAACGTCCATGATTAATCATATCAGCCAGTAAAGCGCTTTTTGCTCAAGTCAACACACCCACTTCCAGCCGCGGTGGCACGCGAGCATTCTGCAGTAACCTTGGTTACTGGAACCGTCAGTTCTGTTGGGCACACCAGCCGTGGTGAACGTGTATAGAGCGGGTATCTATAAAATATAACGAAATAGTAACAATGAACGCTTTAGTGATCATATAGGCATTTTACCGGAAGTAAAAACGGTCAAAAAGAGATATCTCATTACGAAAGTGCTTAAAGAATTTGTTATATTGTTATTAACGTAGGAATAGAGTACAATATGAAGATTCTTGTGTTTTGTCTAATAGTGGCTAACTTTAGTGACAATGGCAAAGCTTCACTGGACAGCTTTTCGCCAGCCGGTGCTAATGTGCTTTTTGAAGACACTTCAAGGAGTTCTGGTAAGTGAATAAGACAGTGTTATTTGTTTAACTTGCACAGTATATATTTCAAGGGCATGCGTTAGTTTCTGCCTTGGCTGTGGAATCAAGTTTAAATCAGAGTTTTGGCCTTATTATAAAGAGCGTGCGCTTTTGCATTTTATTTGTCATTCTATTTTTAATTATCGTATATGCTTAATGAAAATAAAGCGTAGGGGAGGATGGAGTTTAAAGAAATATTTTTGCGACAAATTATTCTATTTATATAGTACTTAGTACATTCACAATGCTTTAAAGCAACGGGTAGTTACAGTTTTTATTCTTATAGAATGGTCTATTAAATTTTGTATAAATTACAAGTAGTTACAATGTTATCTAATTTATCTACTGTAGAGAGGAGTAGAGAAAATAATTTTATTGAACTCTAGAAGGATAATAAAATAACATATTCATATCCTAAGGGTAACATATTCATTCGCTGGTTTCACTCAAAAAACACACTTTAAGACCAACGTTAAGTGTCATATTTTTAGCAATTTTATTTTTACAAGAGTACCTACTCCAAATTTTGAGCTTTTTTCATACACAATAATAGAATTCTATATTTCAACAATATATAAACATTTTTAAAAACCTATTTAGAGGCTAAAAATTACACCCATGCCAGGATTCGAACCCGCGACCTCTGGCTATCCGTGCCAGAGGTCTAAATAGGTTTTTAAAATTGTCCTTAGCACGGGTTAGTACATTAGAAATATATATATATATATATAAACGAACTTGATGTTGTAAAATATTCTACTTACTCTCGATTATAATTTATAAGAATATAAGCTTTTTGAAACAAATTTAACTAAACGAAAGTGTTACTTGCCCCAAGACCGTAATTTACCTCGGCGAGTACATGTTTATGATTTTCATAATTCAAACAATATTTCAATTATAATTTAATGATTATGCCTAAAACCATAATTACCTCTATTAAAAACATTAAAAACCCTCAATCGAAAATTCACAGACTAGTTTTTCTTTTCCCATTATTTAAATTTAAAACACTTGGCTCAACAACCAAGATTGGTAGTTTTCGGGGTCAAAACACGCTGTTACTTATTATCAATTACAAATTTGCCTAGGTCAATAATTTATTGAAGCTTAGAATAATAATGAAAACTATTGAAACTCCGCAAAACTTTCCTTTCAGTTAATTCTTGCTCCAGACTATGCAAATTCAACGTGAAACCTCGGAAATGCGAGTACAAATTCCGGGTAGCACCAACGTTCAATGACGAAGATCGACCTGTCCTTTCTATCAACAAAATGATACCTGGCCCCCCAATCAACGTTTGCGTGAACGATATAATCATTGTCGAAGTTGCGAATAAGGTTCCTGATCAGGACCTCTCGATACATTGGCATGGGGTCGACCAAAGAGGGACTCCGTACATGGATGGAGTTTCAATGGTTACCCAGTGCCCCATAGCATACAATTCCAAATATAAATACGCATTCAAAGCTTCATCTCCAGGGACGTTCTTCTATCACGCTGATTCAGGTATTTGCATAACATTATTTTCTGAAAATGTATATATTTTTTGCTGTTTGGAGATCTGTAATAAAAGAGAATTACTTTTTTTTATCTAAAACTTTGTAGTGTTTTGTTTCAAGCGGTTCTAAATTTGAAATGGAGGTCGGTGATTCGAAACTAGACTGTCATTTATTTTCCGAATTTGAAAATAGAACACACATATAGCATTAATGTCAGATGACAGAAAAAAAGGATGTGTAATGAGTAAGTTTGTTAAGTTTGACATCTATAATATTTTTTTATTTTTTCAGTAACTCAGCAAAGTGACGGTGTATTTGGAGCCTTGATTGTAAACCAGCCACAGCCTTTAGAGCCCCATTCTGCATTGTACGATTATGATAGGGGTGATGAAAATACCCTTCTAACATCTGCTGTATTTTCTGAATTGCTGACCGGGAATCTGAATGATCTGAATAACGTCAAACCCATCAGTCTCCATCTGAATGGTGATGAGAGTAGTTCAAAGTAAGTAACTTACTTTAACTCTTGATGTCTATGGTAATGAGGTGCACTGAGCCCCGTACGTCTAATACATAATGGACAACATTCACACTGATCTCCTCAAGCCTATAATTTGATTGGTCAAAACTTTCGCAAAGAAAAAGACGGGCGATATCAACTTTTTGTTAGAAAAATTGCAATGTATAAAATATGTTGCTGCGACGGTCTTAACTATTAATGAGTGAATTTTTTTTCTCTCATTCTAAAAGGACAGTAATGGTATATACTCATTAATAGCGTAAAATATTCTAGGACTTCAATTAGCTAAAACTTTCGAACTTTTCACTACGATGGCAAACTCAAGTCCAGCCTCGTAGCAGGCGCTTTGTAGAAACGGAGGCTAGGTGGTGCGGAAGCGAGTTATGTTAGGCAAAAGTGGCTAATTTTAGGTTTATGGAACAAGCTGGTTACCGGTGCCGGCTGCCGTCAATAGATGGCAGTCGTTAAACCAAGTCAGAGGCCTTAGGGCGGCTTGACAACTTCTGACAGTAAGACCAGCTAACTGTCTTGCAAGCCTCCACCAATCCGAACTTGACCCCTGTGGTGGAGTATAGCCTATACTTTCCTCAGGGAAGAGACCCGTGCCCCTCGGTGGGGTCGGATGTTTTGATAATGATCTGTATTTTGCGCAGCAATTCCTTACGAACTTCTGCCGTTTTCTATCTTAATAACCACGAAATTTTCAGTTAAACCTAGGAAATTTTAGGAACTTTTAAGCATTTTCTGCACGCAATAAGCTGTCTGAATTTTATTTAGCAGTTTGTTACGTAATTGTTTACATATCCTACAACCTTACAATGCTCAAGAAGTTTGTCAGGATCGTTGCGAGACTTGATGCCTGCCCCTCCGGAATACAGGCGCGAGTTTCTATAAATAGTATATAAAGAAAAGGAAGAAAAAATACCTTTCGTTATTCTGTCATACTTTCAGAGTGTTCGTGATGAAAGGGTTCGCCTACAGACTGCGTTTCGTCAACGCTATCTCCATTGATTGCCCCATCCTGTACAACATAGACCAACACGTCATGACTGCGATTGCCACTGATGGCAAACCCGTCAAGCCAGTTCTCGCGAAACACATCCTCCTCTATCCAGGTAAAAGAATTCAGCGGGTTTTCTAAATTACAACCATGCTACAAAGCGCAACGTGCGAAATCTTCTTAAACAATTCGATACAATGGGGCAAACTCGTTCCAAATCATGCAGCTTTCACTGAGGTTGTAATAAATTATACTCAATGACTATAGGCAAAAACTTCATCGAAAATTGTGTGGACACAATCACGGAAAAAAGTGGCAAAAACTCAACAATAGAGTCTGGGCGAAAGTATAGAAGAAATTACTGTTGAAACGAGCTTTGTAAAATCAATATACTTAGAGTTCAAATTTCTTTGCGACAAAACCTGATTCATCAATTATCATTGGACTTTTAAACCATTAATTTGTAGCTCCAATATTACATTCTACATATTGCTAATGATAAATCAATCATCATCAGCGTCAATTCTATTCAAAAATAATGCAGTGGTAAACTAGAGGTACCAAGTGGATTCAAACAGAGTCCAATATTCACATAAAATGACCAAGGGCATGCACCCAATATCGAGTTCATATGAAGCAACCATGGTTTTCCCGTTTTTTTTGAGCTCAATTTGTTACACTGGCTTGCAAAACTAAGAAACAAGTTTTTAAATTGCTATAACTTTTTAAGTGCACAAGAAAGGCTTCCGAAATAAAAAGGACTCTAAAAAGAGTTTAATTTTGTGTATTAAATCTCCCTAGAAGGTAACTTTTTTTCCGATGACAGAACATCGAGCTTTATAGGCGCGTTGTGACATATGAATCACACTCTAGCAGTGTTATATCTAACATCACTAAATTTATTTATTTATTAGATACACAAAACAGTATTACGGACATAAATTACAAATATGAAATGACAAAAACACTCAATCCATGACACCAACACATGTGCATACAGCATGATAAATTACATTATTTATAATAAAATTACTAATTATACTTAGAATTACAAATGAAATTAAAAAACTAAAATAATTAATTTATTGAAAGCATTAAATTACATCGGAGGCAAGGCCATTTTGAACTTAAAGCATGCGAGTGAGTCGTGATGGATGTCAGGCACACTCTCTGGATTACTCATAATAATGTTGTTGTAAGAAGAACACATGCGCCGAATCGGGTTGTTAGCAGTCATATTTACTAAATCGTTCCTCAAAGGCAGTTGAAATGCTTTTGAGGTACGGTTTTAGAGTATTTATTTTATTATGTAGGCTATGCACAGGTTTTCTCTCTCTCGAGAGAGAGAGAGAGAGTATGGTCTTAATTACCACCCGTGCCCGTATCGTATTACCTATCTATAATATGAAAATGAATCGCTGAATGTGTTGGTAAGCGCAAATCTCGAGGGCAGCTGAACCGATTTCGCTAATTCTTTTTTTAGAATATTCTTTGAAGTTCGAGGATAGTGCGCTTGTAGCCTAGACGAACCGAGTGATTGGAATCAATCACTTGAGTTAAGCAACAACAGACACGGTCAGGTGCAGGATGGGTGACCGTCCCGTGACTACCGCTTGTGGCATTTTTCCGAGCACTTCCGTGCTTCGCAAGGCTCATAAAGCCGTTGGTGCCGGCTGTCACGTAATGGCAGTCGGTAAGCCATGTCAGAGGCCTTGGGCAGCTTGATAACTTCTGACAGTAATGCCCGCCGCTGTCTTACAATCCTCCACCAACCCGGACTTGGCCCCTGTGGTGGAGAATGGCCTAACCTTCCTGCGATGTAGGAAGAGACCCTTGCCCCAGCAGTGAGGAAATACAAGGGTTGATAACGAACAAGGATAGTTCTTACGGAGAGAAAAAAAAATTAAAGAATCGACTGTTAGGCGGTACGAAGTTCGCTGGGTCAGCTAGTTATTAATAAATAAAATATGCACACAAAAAAAAAACAAAAGTACAAGCATCGATCTACGAAGGTATTTAGGTACCTTTGTAGTTTACTATTTATAGGCCTCTTATTTAAGAATTAACTATAAATAGTCAGTCACGTTTTCTCTCGTTATCGTTCTGTAGTTTTCACTATGCGGCGACACAAACTGGAAAACGATAAAAGCCAGGGCCCTTGACCCGAAGTTTCATTGAAGTGAAGTTTCTTTTCTACGAAGTAATGTAGGTACTTATTGTAATATGAAACCGGCCTAGTGGGTTTCTTACCTGTCCTATGCCAATTACTTCTTAAATGTCACTTAAGTCATACTTTTCACTAATCAGTAAGTCACTAATACTTTTCATATGTAACCTGTCAAAAAGTCATTCTAGTCACGTGGTACAAAATCGTCCCATACATAACTATGACGTCACAACTTGCAAGTAATCTATAATACATGAAGCGTTTCGCAGTGTTCGAGTAATCTCGTAAAATGGTCCGACGATAATGCCTTAATGTTAAATCCAAAAAAGTTGCAATATATTTTATTGGGAACAAAGATGAATGTAGCTAAAGTAGTTGCCTCTTTACCGCATTTTCCAATCCTAATTAATTCCACACCTATTGAACGAGTCCAAGAAGCGCGCAATTTGGGTCTGATTATGGATGAAAGGTTAAGGTTTGAAAACCATGTGTTGGGATAAGTACGTAGTTGCTACTTTAAACTGAAAACTTTATACAAAATTCGTAAATTTTTAAGTACCAATATTCGTGTAATGTTAATAGAGTCTCTGGTACATTCTAAACTAAATTACTGTGATGCCGTTTATGGCCCTTGCCTTCTTGCTAGGAGTCAGCGGTTATTACAACGTATTCAAAACTCTTGCATCCGGTTTTGTTCCGATGTACCACCACGAAGTCACATCACACCGTACCTAAACGAAACCGATATGTTAAAAATACAAACACGTCAAAAATTACACTTTGCTAGTATGCTGTTCGATATTGTAAATAACCAACAACCTATATATCTTTATAGTAAAATAAAATGGATGAATGCACAAAGTAGGCTAGTTTCTAAAACATCAGCTCGTCTAATCAAAATGTCGTCGCATAAGACAGCTGCATTCCAAGGTTCTTTCAAATTTGCCGCGAGCAAAATTTGGAATGACATTCCACCACCGATACGAAACTCGCAGACTAAAGTCACTTTTAAAATAAAACTCAAGGAACATCTTTTAATAATTCAAAAAAACACACCTTAGTTTCAATAATGGACCAGCGGCATCTTCTTTCATTATAATTATGTAATTATAACTTTCATTTGTAAACAGTTTTGCAGTATAACTTAAGTGAAACTTTATATTATTTATTTGTTTAAGCACACACTCTTTGTTATTTTTTTCTTCTTTTAAGCTATGTTATATTACGGCACAACATAAAAATTAAGTGTGTAAATAAACAGGTCCTAACTGAAAATCAGCGACGGTTAACTTTTTGACTTACAGCTGAGTTAGGTCCCTATTCAACCTACTATTATCTGTCTTTATGATGTTAAGTAATTTCAAAAAATGTATCCTTATATTGATAATTGAACAAATCTTTACTTTACTAATTTTCAGCATTTACACACTTTTAAGAAAACGTTTCAATATCAATGAATGAACGAAGTCCTGTTTATTTTATTATTATTTCTGTATTTTTGAAGTAAAACTTTCGTAAGTATTATACATTGTTGTATCGTTACCGGTTAAACTTCCTAGACTTTTTTTCTCTCTTTCGGACTCTTCCGACAAAAAGCTTAGTAAGTTTATTTGGTAACAATACAATAATATTATTAGAGTATAGTTATATATACCCGTTTAGGTCTAATCGGGATTATTTATTAGGTAAAATCCACTCTACCCGAGACCACGGCAACTGTAACTGCCGAAACATCGGAAAATAAGATAATTACGTTAGTAAATAATCGCGTTTAGAGCCGTTTAATATATAACTATGTATGAGTATGATTCACGATCATTATGAAATATTATTAGAGTAATTTAAATTTTCTCCTCTTTTTGGACCCCAAACCCCCAATTTTTTTATAATAAGATTTTTCTCGAGTTTTTCTATGTCTTCTATGGTTTCAAACAATGCCACTTCAAGCTAAGTTTGCGATGTAAAGGGCCAACCTTCTGTGTATCTTTATTCCGTCATCGTTAGTTTTGAAAGAGAAAGCATCGGCATCATTTCCACCTCGGGCCCACTCTTCGGAATTTAAGGTCAGCGAACAGATTACCTACAGCTGCTGCTGTCGTTTCACTTTTATTTACAAATTTGTTCGTAAGAAAGCCGTATTTTCCTATTTTCACCCGACCGTCTGCACCGGTAGGAGGGTTAAGTTTTTTGAGATTATGTTGGCAGAGAGTGCCCTTCTGGGATACAGACGTGAGGAGACTGCCCCTCTGGGATATAGGCGTGAGGTTGGAACGTTGGGTATCTTTATAAAAAATAATAAACTGGAACGACTTCAGGTGTTGTTTTATTTGTAGAATATTTTAATAAAACAGAAAACTGGATAAAAACGGATAAACGGAGAAGCAGTTAAAAAAGTCAGATCTGGTCAAAGGGTAAAGTAGTAGTGATGAAAAATGAGGGTAATCGAAGAATGTGTGACGTACATAATTTAAATATTTGAAAATGATAGATAGAAAAAGAAATAAAAATGGTATGAAGAGGTTTGCATCGTTACAATGTTATGTAACGTTATATTTGTATTTGAAAGCTTAGCTTACTAAGCTTGGTGCTTCCATTTTCTTGTGAAAAGTGGTTTGTTGTTTCTAAGAACTCAAAGAGTGGTGGTAGCGGAATGCTAGGACGTCCGGCCTCACATTCGGGAGGTCATTATGAATTGTTTTGAAATTGTCGTAGCAATATCACTCGCTAGTTGTGTCGGAAAACATCGTAAAGAAACCTGAGTGACTGAGGTATTCAAGTACATCAACGCTTGCAATGGCCTCGGTGGGCACGCGTAGTAATTGCGCCCTGAGAAAATGTCTGTGCTCAGAGTGCTTAGTGCGAGTTTGACAGTTCCAATCGAATGACTTTACTACCGCGTTAATCGAGCATCGAGTAGTGAGTATGAGTAAGTTAACCGTTCGAACTGACAAAACGCTGTCACAGTACAACTCGCACTCGCGTTTATTCGTGTTTTGGCTGGTAAACGTGTTCACTTCTCAACGTAAACCATTACAACTCGCACTCAGCAATTTTAATTTCCAGACTTGTCGCTAGGTGGCGCTTCCTCGATGCCATAGAAATATGAGTTTACGTTAACGCGATCGAGTAGTTAAAAAACTCGCACTAAGCACTCAGCAGTGGGGCGTATATAGACTAGGTAAAGAAAAGCACTGTTTTAGCCATTTCTTCAGTACTGGATTGCATCACTTACAGCCCCTACTACCTAATTTGCAGTTAGGTTTTTACATCGGAATGATATCACTGTACCCACATGATTATACTATTTTTATTTTTAATGCACTAACCCGTGCTAAGGACAATTTTCGAAATTTCACTGATGCCGGTGAGTCACCCATTAGCTCAGTTGGAAAGAGCGCTGGCACGGCTAGCCAGAGGTCGCGGGTTCGAATCCCGGCATGGGTGGAATTTTTTGCCTCTAAATAGGTTTTTAAAATTGTCCTTAGCACGGGTTAGTGCATTAAAAATAAAAATAGTATAATACCTACTTACTTGGTAGATTTCTGCACCACATGCAGTAACATTACTGGACCAAATAAATATTTTTTCGATTAGAGTCCAGTAGGTTAAGATTAATGCACTGTCGGCTGTCTACTTAGCCAAGTTTTATATTTATTACGGCATGGTTTTACGTTAAAACGCATACTTGCATACATTTCCAGGTGAGCGCATGGACGTGGTAGTCAGGGCTTCACAGGCATCTGGCGGATACTGGATCAATGCACGTGGCTACGGAGGCGCGTGCGCAGACCTGAATGCCAGATCCATGCTTATCTACTCCGGGTTCAACTACACATCTATGCTGGCGGAAGAAGTGAGATACTTAAAGTTTTCACACACAATGCTAGTAAGTAAGTAAGTAAAAGTTTATTTCTCACCATAAAGAACAACATTAAGGAACGGTATTATAAGCCTTGAGGGCTTTACAAAATCACTTAAAGGCTAATGGTACAATTATCAATTCAACCAACTGCCAAACTAGGTGGTCCTGTATTTTGACAATTAGTTTGTTTTGTAAATAACGTACAGATCTATTTCAGACATTATTAATTTAAGTATTGTGCGTCTCAAGTATACAGATGCATTGGTGAATATGGTTAGTGACGGATGCTGACGGTATAGCACATCTGTATCTGAACGTTGATTTGTAAACATCACTTCACTCACAAATCTATGAAGCATGACTAAAATGGCCTGAAGTTTATCGTAGATACTGAGTGCTAGCGGCTGATTTTGTCAGATGTAAAGTATGCGAAGATACCTGCAGATAAATGCAAGATTGAGAGCTCGGTTTTTTCCACATAATTATTGTAACTGCCCTGTTAAAACACTATACGTTTTTATGCGCAGACACTGGCAGATAAAGTATATCATTTGCACCTTTTAAATTGTGTCAGTGAGAATAATAAAATTTTGGGCAACGGAAAATAAGAACTAATAACTCCACCGTGGCGAGGTCGAAGGCCGAGTTCTATTCAGGCCGATCTCCGTTCAGGCCGAGGACGAAGGCAGAGACCATACTGACGCGGAAAGTTTTAGCCATACTGACGAGGATTTTTTTATTCAAACAACGCCTTTACCAATTTTCATACTAAATTCGAATATAAATTTGTATGCGTTCCGTATAAAAATAAAAGATTTACTTAATATTGTCAAAGTTGTTATTTTCAGATATGAAACAAACTAACTCTACATTTGCTAACGTTTTAACTTGCTTATGAGTGTATTAAACTTTCCACACATCGTCCTCTAAATGCACTATAAAATTATTCTTCTGTTTCATATCAGACATGTTTGCCATCTAAACACTCCTCAATGTTATTCTAACAGATTAACTGCCCTGACTTGATCAACAGACTATTTCATGCTGTCTCTCGCACTATTCAGGGGCGGTGCGTCTACGCCGATTATTTGCTACCGGTCTTTGCCGCACTAATGCGTCCGCTCTTCTCTACGTCGTTGACATTTACAACAACAATTATTTTACTTATTTGGACGACTTTTTAACAGTAAAATTCTTACTCTGAAATACTCAGAAATACCCTGAAGAACTTGTAAATCCATTTCTTATTATAAGTTACTTTATTGGAGAACTTAGTAACATGTAACATGATTAATTTCCGTTTTAGTTTTGTTAATTATTTTTGTTAATTAATCTAATACATGCGAGCATTATATGCATTTCTTTGTATCCTAATTTTATAAATTAGTATCATTAATAAATAATTCTATCTCGACACTTTGTGTATCATAAACAGTAAATCACTCACATAGTAAGAAAAGGAATGGCCCTAAGAAAGATAATTGTGGAACTATTTTAACAAGTGAACCCGGGGATTTATCTGCCTGTTGATCCCTTTTTTATAAAAACGGTCTCAAAAGTGTTTTATTTCCGTGGCTATAATGACCATCTAGTCGTAATCAGGGAATATGACTAGATGGTCCTCCTAATTGCTTAAAATATATTTAATAATATATTTTAAGCAATTGGGAGCAGGCCCATTGTAGACAGCCCCTTAGCAAAACTACGTATGGGCCCTGTAGGACCTGGAGCATAATGACAGAGGGTATGAGGGTAAAATAATCTTTGTGGTTTCCGTCGCACGGGAACGCCTCTAGTATAATAAAAAGAACAATAATTACTATTTCAGATGGAGCCAGTCAACACTGCAAGCCTTGATCTACAGGCAATAATCTACGGCCAAGTTTTAGAATCCCTCAGTGAAGTTAGTCATTCTTCGGAGGTAGAAAAATCCTATTTGGGTATGGACAAAAAAAAGTCTGATGACCAAAACCACGAAAACGACTATAGATACGTTAGCGATGCTATACGTAAGAAACCTTTCTTTCCTGCGGCTTATGGTATGTATTATATTGAAGTTTGCACAACAAATTCGAGCTAGACTCTCTAAATTTTACCCGACTGCGAAACTAAATGAGAGTTATGTTTTTTTGCGCGTATGTATTATATGTACACTATAAGTACAAAGCTTTCAGATGCATTTCCGGAAGATTAAGATGAAGAGTGGGACACAGCCATGGTTAATTATAAAAAAAAAAAGATGAAGAGCTTATATTTCAAGCTTCATAATATTTTTAATGGAAAGAAATCATATAACTAATCTTTGATACAGAGGTTGTAAGAAACATATTCACTCGGATGTTTTTTGCGACGACTTCCATTGCGAAATTGGCCTCTACGAAAAAGTGCTTTATTTTAATTAGATTTTATTCTGTAGTCCATGGACATATTAAGCTATATTGGGATGGCCATAAGATGTATTCTAAATACACGCGAATGAATTTTTGAAATCTGATAATAAGTTTTGGAGATTACAAACTATGACATAAAAACATGCAATTTTTTGCTATTTTGCTATAAATTATTAGTTACCATTTTATACACATTAGTACAACGCGTTAAGAACGCATTTTCTGCATAATTATGCGTGTTGTGTTTTAATAAAGGCATTTGAGCTTTATAATTTTTATTTAACATCTTCGCTAGTCGGAGAGGCATCATAAGAAGAAGAAGGTCTGATATTTCGAAAAATACGTGGGACACTCAGAAAGTTTTGAGAAACTAAAAAACTAACTTATATGAAAAAAAATATTTTTATTAAATCTTTTCAAAGAACTCTCCACCAGCCTCTATACAAAGTTTCATGGGTCTGAACCAATTTTCAAAACATTTTTTCCAGTCCTTCGCAAACATCTCTTCCACGGCCTTTTCAAACGCTGCTAGCGCGTCTTCCGGCGATGAAAACTGTATCTCTTTGAGCTGATTTTTAATTTTAGGGAATAAAAAGAAGTCACACGGAGCCAAATCAGGACTGTAAGGAGGGTGTCCCAAGACTCTGACCGGTGTGGAGTACAGGAAGTCCCTCGTTTTGATCGCAGAGTGCGAGGGCGCGTTGTCGTGATGAAGAAGGACCCCACGGAGCCCGGTGTTCGGTCGCTTGTTGCTCAATTCAGAAAAATCTTCTGGTTTTGTGCTATACCATTCAGCGTTAATGCTGGTTTGGTCTCGAAGTGGAATTGAAATTAGGTACCTCGTCAAAGTGAAGACTCTAGCGATCAAAATTTTTCATGCGTACCTCGATCGCTTCACTTTCGTAGGCGTTGGTTCATTTTGAAACAGTCAAACTGTCGACTGACGATTTGTTTCTGGATCATATTAATAAATTCAGGATTCGTCACCTGTCACAATGTCGTAAACGCGCCGTGACGAGCCAGCATCAAATTTTTGTAACATATCACGGCACCAATCCACACGGGTCTGCTTCTGAGCTTCGGTGAGGTTGTGCGGCACCCGCAATCTTGTGAACACTTCCTGAACCAATCTGCAGTGTATGCTGAATCTCTTTGTACGTACCTAATTCGTCTGTTTTCTTGAATATTTTTTTTTACTGTCAGCACACTTTCTTCGATGTCAGCCGTCGTAGGACAACCACTCCTATGTTCATCCTCCAAAGTAAGACGACCGCGTTTGAATTCGCTATAAGAGCGGTAGATCTTCAAAAGCAACCGCTTTCTTCATCCATAAAAGCAATTCAAAGTCGATCAAATGACTCATCAGGTTTTAAGCCACATTTGAAATCGTAAAAAATCATAGCACGAAATTGTTCTCGATGCAGATCCATTTTTTAATGAGGCAAGAAAATTTGAATTGGCTCTCAATAAAATGCGGAGGGAAATTTGAAAATCGTACAGTAGTATTTTTACTTTTAAATAATCGACGTTTTCAAAACAATTCCAAGTGTAGTATTTTCTAAGGTTAACACGAGCAGTAGACATCCGGGACCACGGCACCTGAAAAAGTGCCGAAACGTTGGAAAATTGTAAAAATTGTAATAAACGAGCATAAATCCGTATAAAAACAGTTTTAATTCCAAGTGGCCAGTGTCTTATACATAAAAACTTTTTTTCGAAAAACTTTCTGAGTGGCCTGGTATAAATCGCAAGAGAATTCATACAACAAAAGTTTTTGTAAACTATAAACTCGTTGCATGAATTGCACATTTAAGAATTAACTGTGATTTGTCTGAATTTACTGATTTTATAACATAGGAGACATAAAAAAACAAAATTTTTCTAAAATTATAAAAACAACATTTTTCTTTGAGTAGCATTCATGCTTCTCATATTTTTCGGGTTCAAAAATTCAAATTAAAATGCAGAAAATCAAAATACTCTGATAATACAAAATTTATTATACATTTAGATTTTTCGTTTGATTCTAAATTTTTTTTAAAAAGGATGTAGGTAGATGCCTAAAAAAATGGGAAAACTCGAATCTTGACAAAGCTACATACATTATTTTTAAAAAACCTATTTAGAGGCTAAAAATTCCACCCATGCCGGGATTCGAACCCGCGACCTCTGGCTATCCGTGCCAGCGCTCTAACCAACTGAGCTAATGGGCGACTCATACATTATTTCAAGTTGAGACGTAATAGTTAGAGTCCGATTTGTTTAACGCGATATGGAATGTATGTATTGTAGAGAAAAAAAAAATCACTTTATTATCTGACTAATGTATTTATTCTCATAAGGCCTGTAATGAAAACATTTTTACGTGCAAGTTCTTCATTGAGTTGTAATTATTTTTCCAGATCTGGGAGAGACAAATCTGGTTCAAATAAACGGCAAAAATTTCCTCTACCCCAATGCGCCAATGCTGCTAAATCCCAAGAATGTGGGCCAAGACTTGATATGCCTGGTCGGCGAAGAGAAGAAGCACAAAGAGCCGCAGTGTATTCAAGTTTTGAAGGCTTCAGAGAATAAGGTTATTGAACTGGCGTTGGTGAATGAAGGTAAAGAAAAAAAAATGCGGCCAACCTAATCAAGTTGAAAATCGATCCAATTTAAGAATTTCATTCCTTATGTAGGTTAACCAAATTAATAATGTCCCATGAAATGATTTTATATTAAGACCAATACATTAATATCTTAATACAATAATATCGATCATATCTCTGAATAACACAGGCTTAAAATGAGCCAGCAGTAAAACATCATACTCACGCATGCATGCATAATTCTACGCCTATATTCCTAAAGGAAAGACGGAAACCGCGGCCCTTTCTCATAAATAATTAAGACTTTGTGGTAACACTTTATAGTAAAAATATTTCTTAAACGGGTTTCCACTGTGTTATCCCAGATGTCATTGAATCAATAACTTTTTGCATCACGTTACAGACAGCAGATACAAATGTTATGTTATGTACCGACTACCTATAATACTAGATAAAAATAAGTGGTGTATTGTCACCTGTTAATTTTATAGTTGACATAGTCATACTATTGCAGATAAGCAAGTTTATTAACACAGACGATTTTCCTCACACGTCAACGTCGAACGACCTCTTTGCATAACTTTAAAGGTTTTCCATTTAATCGCTTGTAAAATTACAGGTTTCGGAAGCAATGACTCATACGCGTTTCATATGCACGGCCACAGCATGCAAGTGGTTGCCTCATGGCAAAGTAGAGACAGGAAACCAGTTTCTAAGGACAAATTCCAGTTGTGGGAACGGGACGGAAAGATTGTGAGGTATGAATGTATGGATACATCAAAGTGTATCCTTAGACCAGACTTAGGTAAAGTACATCACGCATCTTAGTTTTTTATTTAATATTAATAGGACAAATATGCCTCAGGAAGGCGATGAGGATGGTTTTCATTTCACCTATTGAGAAGGAATAATGATATTCATGAATTGATACCGAAAATGATAAAGGATTAAAGATAAACAAAGTAGCATATAGATGTAGTTAAAGTAAGTAATTTATTTGTGACTTAAAAGACTTATTAAATACTAGACTAAACTAAATTTTCACATACATGTTTTGGTTTATAATTAAAATTATTGAGCATCCGCTGCTGTGCTAGGCTCATCACCTGTATTACAGCAGACAGCGCCTACTTCCTCCGTTTACAAATAATAATCTACACCAAAACCTACCTATGATGGTTTTAAAAAATCTGTAAATTACTGTTTAAAAACAAAAGTATATAAGGAAAAGTGTTCAGTGTTAATTGTCCTCCCTCTATGTGTGTGAGTAAAAAATGAATGTAAATGTAAATGCGTGAGTGTGTATGAGTTTGACAGAGAAAGGGTGAATGCTACTGCCAAAAATAAGTAATATTTTTTTTTATAACGGTGAAATATATAAATAAGGTGATATTAAAATGAAATAATCGTGATGATTATTATTATTTTTTAGCTAGCAAAACATATAATGCCTCAACAACACATCCCATCCTAACAGAAAACTGCAAGTAACCCCTGTGCGTTTCATTTTACAGGAATACTCTGACTCCGCCTCTGAAGGACACCATAGTCGTGCCGAACAAGGGCTATGTCATCGTCAGAATAAAACCAGACAATCCGGGAGCATGGCTGCTGGAGTGCAGGGCTTGTGGTCTCTCCTCACTACCTACAGCAATATTGATCTCAATACCACAGACTTTGCCGAAAGCTGTGGTAGACTCGTTACCTATGTGTGGAAATTACAGGCCTCCTGATGTCTTGTTACATTAAAAGATAAAATTTTGATAGAATGGGATGATTTTTAAGATTCATTTGGAGTTATATGCGATTCCAGCGGTTATTTTTCAAAATCGTGTATACTATTTAGGGCCTGTTTACTACGTATCATAATACGACGTACGTTTTATGGCAGCGTACGATGCGTGCATTTATTTTGCATATAACACTTTTTGTGTGCTGATAAGAAAATACTCAATTCTGTGAGCAAAATAATGACGGTAAAAATAAGACTGTTTATTTACGAATATGTTTTGGAGAATTTGTAAAGAGTTTTACACGTACTTACAACAAACATTTAAGCTATGTTTGTTGTAAATTCGTGTAAAACTATCGTTGTGGGGGATACCACTGTGGTAAGGTTATAGACTTACATACTTCCTTTTCTTTTAACTCTCTAGTTCTGTTGGTAGTTATGTCTCATATTTTAGGATGCTGAAGACTTTAATAATAATAAAAACATAAAGTTACATCGAGTTTAAGTTCAAAATAACATAATTTTTATTGATATGGAGTTTTTATTTCAAACTAATACTCAATGTTCATAGAAAATCGTAAGGCTTTTGTTGTTTATTTATTTATTTTAACCAAAAATTAAACCTAATCACACGTGGTGTAATATTTAATTTGTTTTATAACCCAATCCCGTATGGATTAGACTATTTATGAAGTCTAGATGAGGTACGACCTTAGTGTAAACAGTAGGAGCACCTTTTTCGCCACATGGAGAAATACCCCAAGAGGTCACACCGAATACTGTTGGAATTACGTCATCGTCCTTCTCTTGTTTGGTTGGTTTCGATTTTCTATCGAAATATTCGTCTTCGTAACTCTCAATTTCATTATCGACTTCGTCATTTTCATCGTCGTTTATGGCTACAGTTTTGTTTACAGTAGCTGATGCACTGAAGCGTTTTCTAGTGGCATAAAGAACTAAGGGTCCACCTGAGTCTCCATTGCAGGCTGCTATTCCTCCCTTTATAGGACCCGTACACATGTTAGAATCTTCGATTAGTGGGTTCTCTTCATTTTCGTCCTTAGCTGCTTCGATAGCATTGTAACAGTCTAGAAATAAATTATTAGTGTTAGTCTACTATGAGTTCCTTGTAATGAGTAGCTATCGACACCATGTCACCTTAACAATGTCAGCTGTAATTTAGTTCACATTTATTTAAAAGTCTGTTTAAGTGAAGAAAATGGGCTTAAGGTTATCTTGGACATTTATAAAGTGTTTTAAAAAATATTTACTTAAAATTTTGAATTTACTACCTAACGAAATAAATAATAAGAAAAATATTAGAAACCATATTAGGAACAATATTTGAAGATACGAGTATAAGTAAACGTATGATTGATTAAATGGTGATTTTTGAAATGTCCTGACTTTAGCATATAAATATTTAGGCCGTACCTTTGAAACTCATGTAAGTGACTTTAACTTCCTGCAATCGGCTTGGCAAATCTGGTATGAACATTGTCGTCCTAAGCAGGCCCCAACCACTCAAGGTCAGAGTTTCACCTCTGTTCAATCTGAAGTGCGTTTGAGGCAGGTTTATTGGCTTTATTACTTTGTTTAGGACAAACGGCTTCTTGGTTTTTAGCACAGCTATGTCATGAGCTCCAATTCCTCTAGAAAATGTGTACATAAAGTTGTAGTTAAGACTCTTTTAGACAAAAGGTTTCAATTTTTTTTTGCAAAGTGTAAAATGTCAAATACCACTTCACATGCTTTATTTAGTAACATATTAAATGCCTGCCGTATTGTACAATGTCCATGTCATTATAATTTGAGTGCAAACATAGAAAAAGTGCTAACGCATTGAACACCAGGCTTTATGTAGCAGGTAAATCCCTGGGTCTACTACTGAAGCTGCTACTTTTCGTGGATATTTGTAGTAGGTAGCAGTCAAGCTACGAAAGATAGCAGTTATCGATTTCTGTACTAGCCCCCGGGTTTCAACTGGTACATGAAAGCTGGCACTTAATTGGTTATACTTTTTATTCTATTTTTGCAGCTCAACTAAAATATGTACAATACGGCAGACTTAATGCCATGCCGTTTATTGCAGTTCAGTGCTAAACTTGGCTCTATCTAAATAAATAAAAATAAATCTCTGATTGAAATAGGGCAGGATTACTGACCCTTGATATAGTGGATGTGTGATACGTTCTCCAATAGAAACGATCTGTGCTTTGGATTCGAAATGGTCAACATTATGCACGCCGGCTACGGCATCCATCGGTAGCCACTGGATGATCCAAGACTCTTTAACGCAGTGACCTGCTGTCAATATCTACAAGAAGGACATAATGAAACATTCTAATTTATGACAAATTATATTTATATACTACCTATCCACAAACCAAACATTGACTGGCAGAAAACGCTAGTTAGAATTAGTACGCTTTTATACCAAATATTATGTGTTTTGTGCCATAAAGAATTTTATTGATCATAATAATATATTTTGACTTTCTTATATTTAATTACAATAAGATAATTAAATTTACTTTTAATTTGATTTCTAATTGATATTGTTACGATTTTAATCTGATAAAACATATAGAATATTCAAGTTTAATTAATGTGTTTTGAAAATAAGTATGGCTGTTTGCAGTTATATATTATATACAAAAGATTTATATTTATGCATATGTAAATTCATTAAGGCTAACACAGTGCTTACTAAGGGACTAAGGGAGAAGTAAATCAATCAGCCGGTACTTGTCCACTACTGCATAAAGGTATCCCCCAAGGCACACTACTTCCTTCTGCCTCGATAGTTCTCTTCCAGTCAGCAATGTACCTCAGGCCAGTACGGCGAGATGGTGGGCGTCCTACTCTACGTTTGCTAGCTCGTTGTCGCCAATCAAAAATCTTTGTACCCCATAAATAATTGGGTTTTTTCGTATGTAACTGGGCCAGTGCCACTTCAATTTGCTAGTCTTATAGGCTATATCAATCACCTTACAGTCTGTTGAGTTTTAGAATATACCTCGGTCTCTAGAGTAAGCTTCGGTTTTCGTCGAAAGCACACGAGTGTAATAGTACTTCCTGCTCTGATTTCGAAATTAAGTGTCATATTAGTTCCGATATTTCTATATCACGAATATATCCGATTCCATCCGATAGTAGCCGAGATATATTCTCAAAGCTAACAGACTGTATTTCTAAGGTGAATTGTTAAAATTATAAAAATTAAATTTGCAAACGTTTTTATAACTTCCAACTGACGCGTTTCAAGAAAGGTAGCCCTGCGTTTAGTTTGCACGCTGATTTTTAGATTTTTAAAACCACTCCAACTGACAAAGACATACCTATTTTGAGACTTCAGAAACGTTAAGATGAATACGAGTAACCCAACTCAATGGACTGTTACATGATGGTATATACAAGAATTTAACATTACCCAGTGTTTATTGAGAATAGAACCACCGCAGAAGTGCGCTCGGGTCCAAAGGAACCTGGTTTGCAAGGAGACCATGTAAGGGTGGCTGTGCGGGCGTGGTTCAAAGCCCCCCACTATTCGACCTTCGGGGAAACGGACCTCCCAGTTGTTTGTTATTTCTGCAAGTAGAGACTGTGACAGTAGGTATATTAGGGGTACAATACACAAGACTCCACCAATCCGGACTTGGCCCCCGTGGTGGAGTATGGCCTATACCTTCTTCAGAGAAGAGACCCGTGCCCCTCGGTGACGACATAATGGGTTGATGATGAAAACACAAAAAATATCTTCAGAAAATGATTTTGACTTCGCATGGATGTATTTTGGGTCTCAGCCTGCGGGGGCATGTGGTATGTGACTTAGCATTCACCAGACCAGATTTTATTTTATTATATATAAAGCATGGGCTTACTTTTGACCTCTATCTAGCCCGAGGGTGAAGATGAGGTCTTGGTGGAACCGAGTTTAATAGTCCGGAATTATTGTGAAATAACAAAAATGCTCTTTCATGTCTATCACATACTAATTACGACAGCGCGGCCTTTTGTTTCAACTTAATTTTCGTAAAAAGTATTCTGCAAGGCGTTATACCTGATATGTACATAACAGTCCACATCAGATCAGCCTTTTTGTTTTGCAAAGTCGCCCATGATATAACTGAGTAGAGTGCACCGGTATGCTGTCAACTGTGCTAAGGTTTAGCGCTGTTGAAGACTTCTCAAAATGTTTGTATTTGACAATAAATGTAGTACCTATGTTACAAATAATCAGGTTCTAAGAAATAACTCACTTTTTAAGATATTAGAGTGGCAGCCTATTTGATAAGTACGGCATTAAAACTTTCACTGAGTTAAATCACTTGTCAAATGGCAGTTTCATGAGATACCTATTTCATTTGGATAATCTAGTATTTTTAATCAGTATTTGTGTCGTCAGCACAACAATGGACTACGTACTAAACTCAATTTTCTTTACCTGCCAATGCTGCACAAAAACTGGTCAAAATCAAAAGACACTCAGTTAAAACTTTCATGGCTTCTTTTGACCTCTAGAACCTGTTCGTAGCAAGTTTAGTTCTGTTGTGTAACTCTATGATGCGTGTATTTATTTATTGTATTTAATATCTTGGAAATACAGACAGAGATTGGAGACCATTAGACACATTGGTTTGGTAACAAATTAACAATACTTCTGGTAAAGCCTGAACGACCAAGGTAATCAAATGAAGTGGCAAAGGTTTGCAGAACCTGACTACATGGTGCTTGAAATGCATAATAGTTGTGATCATGACAGATAATGATTAACTGCTGGAAATGCTACGGGTTATTAGAATATTAGATTTGGTTGTGTGTACAAACTACGTAGGATTTCGCATAGTTCAGTATATGGGCCCATTAAAATGATGTAAAATAAACAAGTCGTTAACTTTTATACAAACATTTATTTCTCCATGCAATGACTATGCATTTTATCACATAATCACGCCACTTGAGTCTCGAGGTCTAGTATATTAATTAACAGCTTAGGATAAAAGATTTGTCGTTCCTAGTCCAAACAGTTCACAGGCGTATATTTTACATGAAAAATACTACCCTGTGCCAAGCATGCAGTAGCCATTTATATAGACTCAATTCATCATAATATTAAGAATGAAATTTTAATGAACAGTATACTATTGGGGTAGTAATGAACTTATCGATGGTGGCTGTGACTGTAACGACGAACTGAAATTACGAAGACCAAACTCTACTTCAAAATACTAAGCGTTTACCTACTTATCATTAATATTTCGTATAAATATTACAAAGATTGACCTAAACGTAACAGGAATCTTATTTTTTTATTTTATTTACAAAACGTAGAAAAATAACAACAAAAACAAAAATAGCAACTTACGGTCTTATTTATAAAAACACGATTCCTTGAAATACTTGTTTTTTTATTTAGCCTGTAAACGTCTCACTGCAGGGCACAGGCCTTCGCTCAGAAAGTATGGGCTTAATTACCATGCGTGCCCACCGTGGATTGGCAATTTCAAGTGCTGAGGTATTTGAATACCTCAGACACTCAGGCTTAAAATACTCGATTAATGCCGAATAAAATATTTTGTGGTTGATTTAATAAGAAAGAGACGTAACCATAGATAAAATAAACGAGGAGGAGTGCTTTAGATGAATCGCATTTTGTAAATAAGGCCGTAAATCTGCGGACATAGAATAAAATTGTGAGACTTTTAGCGAAACCTAAATTCATATCAATCACACTCATGAGCTCTTAGCACTTTGGTCACTATCTACTAATTTAAAAATACCTTAAAACTACTCACTATTTTTAATTTTCAACAGCACCATTCATTACTAAAAGTTTTATTTACACTATCATTCGTACAGTGATCATATTTCAACAGCAGACAAAAATATGGCAGTACGTCTTGGTATAATTACTATAGTAGTTTTCCTTGTGGGAAACGTTGTTCCTTCTCTTAGGTCCCTGAGCTATTGTTGGGATCTAATGAGAGTATCGATATTCCCGTAGGGTCGATTTATCTCTCAGTGTATAGGGTAGAAGGGAGGTGTGATGCCTGGCAGGTGGTGACCACATCGCGGGAAGTTTGGGGGTACAGGCGGCAGGTCGTGCTGGGTTCCGATGTGCAGTATCAGGTTCATGCCGATCACTATGTGGTAGATGAAGTGGCAGTGGAATAGCCAATAACCTGGGAATGAAAAAAAAAGTACTTGTAAGTACATAGTTAGAGTACGACAAACTTATCTGACCCGTTGACAGCGTCACTTTTCTCATAGTAAACTTGACGTTTCCATACAAAATTTGACATCTCCACCGGGTCGAATAACTTTGTAGCACTATACACTAATGAAATGAAATTAAAAAGTATCAGCGAAAAGGTCTCTTGAGATACAACACGTCTAAAGTTACTGGCAGTTTTACCCTTTAGACTTCAAAAAAGTTTCGTTTGTCTTGGTGATTTTGTTCAAAAGAGGTTATGATTTTAATGCGACGGTGGCCAAAAAGGCCCGTGAAAACATGAAACGTTATATCAGTGGATGTGTTTAGGTGTCGAATAAATTAATGTGAGGTTAAGGTCCACTGTTTGTACTTGGTTCTATGATATTTTCTTTTAGAGAAATTGTGATAGGTAGTGTATTAGTGGAGTATCCATATAGCTGCATATAAATGCATTTTGGGCGCGATTTTTGTTCTGTTTTATTTTTCATAAGTTACTTGGTTAGTTTCGTTGCTTTTAATTAAATATTATTGAGAGTAATTTTTTTAAGAGTAATTTTAACAAAAAAACTAAAAACAAAATTAATATGAAAAAATTGAGCTGAAGTTAAAGAAAAATTGTAACAGTAGACGTTTTTGGAAGCCGAGTGTCTTTGGTGTTCACATGCCTAAGCGCTTGAAATTTCCAATTCTAGGTGGGCACGCGTGGTAATTAAGCCCAGACTATCTATCTGATAGAAGGCCTGTACTCTGCCCTGGGAAGTAAATAGGTAAAATAAACAAAAAATACCTGGATTATCAGCCTTGAGTCTTAGCACAACATAACCATTGTTCGGGACCGCCAACGTATCCTTGAAGGGCGGTAAGTTGTACTGCCTATTCAACAGGCCTTTTCTGTCAAGATCTAAGGCGTGTTTCAAGTTGATCTTCTTTATGTTCTTGTCAGGAGATCGCCCCATGCCGATGACGTTGTAAGGTGTGCCGTGAAGATGGAACGGATGAGACAAGTTCGGTGATTGTACTGGAAAAGTTGAGTGTTATTTTTATTTATCAGAGCATCGAAATTCAGTTTGTTTGTCTGAGATTTAAATCAAAAGTCCATTGGATAATGATGTTTAATATTAGGTGTACCCGCATTCTTTGCCGAAGCACTACAAAATAAACCACCAGCTTCTGGTTGTTTAAAGTCTATTGGTGGTAAGAGAACCCCTCTCTAAAGATATGTTCATAAATTCACGCTATTACCTTGCTTCTTCTTGTGGAACCAACTCTGAAATCGCGAAACAATCTGCTTTTGCATATTTCATTTTAATACTTGCTCTAGAAAATACATGTAATTCAACCAATAAAAGATATTTCTATTGATAAACAGAAATATCCTAAAGTTCTATCAGTAAAACTTGCCATATACAAGTTCAAGAAGGATGTCTGAAATCTTAAAGTTTCACTTTTAAGTAACATTGGGGTCCTACCAGGACTCTATGTAGTCAGTCTGTAAATAGAGCTCACTGCTGAACGCAGGTCTTTACTAGGATTTTGTTAAGCATTAATCACCTTCGTCAACCAAAACGATCTCGACGACGGAGTTGAGAGGCACGTCGATCATGTGCGTGCAGCGGCAGTCCACGGCGCAGGTGGCGGGTCTGTTGTCACCGTTGCAGAACAGGTCCGAGTCAAGCTCGTGCATCTGGGAGAGCGGCGGCGCGGGCGGAGCCCTGTACGAGATCTCGTCGACTAAGCTAAGTACGTGGTCTCCACCTGGGGCGACTGAAAATGGAGAGAGAAATGCTTCAGTTATGCAAACTAAGCAGTTGACTCAGCTGAAAAATATTCAAGCGTATAATTTTCCTACTTTATTCATATACTTCCTGGGACTTAAGCTCACAAAATATTTAATGACTTTTAATCGGGTTATGATTAATATCGTTTGATGCTTAGTACAGTGATTATAAATCGTTTTAAACAGGAAGCTAAAGAATGGTTACCTGAAAATTTTCAATGCAGATGGAATAAAGGCACTTCTTATTTATTGAAACTTTTTGGAAATTTAAATTTCCCATAATATTTTGTTACTTTTCATACTATCTGGAACATTACGCTGTCAATTCGTTTAACAATTAAATTGAAAATTTTAAACTTGTGCTTATTGCAAATGGTAAAATTATTGATACTTTAGAAACTTCGTTATCAACCTTTGTATGTCCCCACTGCTGGGGCACGGGTCTCGAAAATTTCGGGTTTAGAAACTTATCCCAAATTATTGTCAACCCTAGACCCTACTGAAACTATGGTATTGTATGATATCTAAATTTGTGCCTCACATCACATAAATAAATGATTTATCTCAGCATATTGACATAAATCGTTTCGAATATCATAACACGAAATGCTTTTAGCGTCTGTGATATTTATGCACACTACTCCGAGATTTAGAAATGTTTTGTATTATGATATTTTCATCACCTAAGTAATTCTTATATGTGTTCTCCTGGAAAAGGTCCTTGGGCTTGTAAAAGTGGAAACGGAATGGCAGGAATATCTTGACGTCGGGTCTTTCAGCCAGGATAGAAGGGTCCACCGGCTTCTTGGACTTGAGGTTGCTCACACACACAGCGTCATTTCGCTCCACGTTGCAGATAGCGTCGAGAGGGTTCAACACCTGGAATTTGAGGACAAAGATTGAAGATTTAGGATTCAGGACAAAACTATAGATAAAAGAAATAGAAATATCATGAATTAAGTGAAAGAGTTAAATTGATCTTTGAAATGTCAGAAATTTTGAGAGATATAACTAAACAAATGAACTGAGGACGAGGCTAATATTCCAAGTACAACTTTTTAGTTAATGGATTAAGGGTCTGTTTCACAAACTGCAGATAAAGTTCCGGATAAGCAATCCGCATCCAGGGCTGCCGTTTGTTCTAAATTTGAATCCATAAACGAACACACGCAATACAGGAATATTTATTTAAATTTAGAACAAACGGCAGCCCTGGTCGCGGATAGCTTATCTGGAACTTTATTTGAACATTGTGAAACAGGGCCTTATACTTAGAATATTCTCCACCAGGAGTAATCTCAAGAAATAATCGTCAAAAAAATTTAAAAGGAAGATCAAGAAGTTAAGTAGAGAGGGAAAGAACAAACTAATAAACTGTACAACCTGCTATTGAAGAGTTGTCTGGTTCCACAAGCCACAGAGATTCTGCTACATTATGTCCAAAGTCAATAATTCAAGATAAGTCTAAGCTATTGGCAATGGAATAAATAATTTATCTACTGTAGTGCTTATAAGCATTTCAAATACAAACTTAACAGTAAATTCCTGTTTGATTTTATGAAATTTAGTTCGATATGTATCTTAAGTTATTTACTTGGAATCAAAATCATAAATATTTTGTATATTTTATTAGAGAGTATAAATTTTTTACACATTTCTTTATAATTTTAAATTACTTCTCTTTTCCGTAACATGAAGAGATTTTATATTTTAAATGTGTATTTTACATTTTTGTTTTATATAAAAAATTCGATGTAGAAAAACATTGTATAGACTAGTATTTTACTTAATTTCACATGAAGCGGAAGCGGATGTAAAAACTTTGAAATCGACATCTTAAATTAATGGTAACAGTGGACTGGTAACAAATTTGTATCTACAGGTATTTCATATAAGTAATTATCTATTTACAGTCTTCATCGATTACAGAAGAGCAAGGTTGTGTTGCTGGGGTGAGGTGAAGTAGTATTTTATATATGTCATCATTGGTGTATTTACAAGAGTATTCTGCAGATGCTACATTTATTTACAACTCCTACAAATTATATTGCATGCAACATTGGGTTAGTAAGATATGAAAAAAAACATTAAACTTAATGCTAAATATTAAAGTAGATTTAAATATATACACGTAATAAATATCCTTGGTGAAATATGTAATATAATGGCAAGTTGTTAGTTACAGAACAAAATCTGTTCACTGGAAGAATGTAGTGACCTTCAGAAAGAAGGGGAAAGTCGTATTTTAAAAGCCTCAATTAAATAGTTAAAATGTTGATAAATAATTTCAATGTTTCACCGAACGTATGGCAAAATTGAAATTAACTATAATTATAATGTATCACCATTTAAATAAAATCACGAACCGACATAGACTCTGAACCATTCGAATACAATTTAACGCAGCGGATTGGAGCACTTCTGATCCACTGCACACATCACACAACAAACATAAACATTACACTTAGGCAACACAGTAAAGTAACGGCTGTACTATTCGCGTCCTAGGAACCGGTCTAATTGAGCGGGATGGGGGGGAGATGGTCCCCACATGTGGGGAAGTTGGGAGGGATGGGAGGAAGGTCAGCTTGCGTTCCGACTTGAAGGACCAAGCTCATGCCGATGACGATGTGGAAGAGGAAGTGGCAGTGGAGAAGCCAAAATCCAGGATTGTTGGCCCTAAATCTGAGAATAACGTAGCCGTTGTTGGGAACGGCGATGGTGTCCTTTTGCGGGGGAAGATCACCCTGCTTCAGGTGACGCTCCAGGAGACCTCGTCTGTCGAGGTCCAGGGCGTGCTTCAGATTAATCTTCTTGACATTCTGGTCGGGTGACCGGCCAATACCGATCACATTGTATGAGTAGCCGTGCAAATGGAACGGATGGGACAAGTTCGCGATTTGAACTGGAAAGGGATAAAATTACATTAGTGTAGGGTGATAAATGATAGTTATGATAAATGTCAATACTGGTCATAAAATTGTCAAAAACTTTTTATTTAAGTTAGTTCTTATAACAGAAAGTGCAATTATCTAAGTAACATAAGTGGTCTGGATGTTTACAATGTTTATTATAAGTGCAACTGCTCTCAGTTTTGTGAGGCTTGATTTTAACAAATGTGTAACATGTAATTTTATATTAGACTGTGCCTAGGAAGGATTATAATAATTCACCTTAATTGATGTGTAATTGTACCAAACGAACAACCATGAAATACCTACTTATGTAACGTAGTTCCTACTGAGATTGTAACTATAATTTACAGGTCTTGAATAAATTCGTTTTTCTTCTTTTCTTTTCTCTATAAATACAATGGAAAAACTACAATTTAATGTACTAAACATTTTTAAGTTACAAAGTGATACATACCTTCGTCGACAAGGACAATCTCAACAATGGCGTTCAACGGGATATCAACTTTGTGAGTGCACATGCAGTTCTGTCCGCAGTTTGCGGGTCTGTTATCTCCGTTACAGAACTGTTCGGGGTTGATGTCATCGTACTGACTGAGCAAAGGCGCGGGGGGTGCCATATACGAAATTTCGTCTATCAAACTGATTACATGGTCTCCTTGTGGGGCAACTGTGGACATGATCAATAGTTATTATCATATTCAAGTTTGAAAAATATTTAAAATACCTAGAGGTCGAGCTCTGAATAATCCAGGAAAAATAACTTCTGCTACATCAAAATTACAATGCAGTAGGTAGGTATAATGTTATAAGTATAACATGTTATTACGGTAACGATTGAGGTAATGCCGGCACATAACTTGAGCAAACATCTGCATAATCAAGATGAGTTTACGACGGGCACTGAGGGCTGTTATTACGTGAAGCATTGTGATAAAATTAGTAAACTTCTGATAAATGTGCTGTTCAAAGGCATTAATGCAGAATTAAATTACGGATATTTTAAATATACTTTGGTTTTCCTATACTACGTTGTTTCTGAAAACCTATTTAGAGGCTAAAAATTTCACCCATGACGGGACCCGAACCCGCGACCTCCGGCTAACCATCCCAGCGCTCTCCCAACTGAGGTAATGGACGACTACCGACATCAGTGAAATTTCGAACCTCCTTACAATTCTCTCTGTATTACGTTGTTTCTAATAGAGGAAACTGGTTTCCAAAAATATTAATTTTGTAATCAAATTTTCTCAATCAAATACAGGATACCTTAAACTACAGGATTAGAATAAGAAGCCTTGAATATCGACAACTTAATTATCCACCAAACCATCAGACCACACTCATCACAAGTATACTAATTCTATTGAAACAGAAAAAAAATATATGCGTACAAGACATCATGCTCCACGTTAAAACATCCTTAACTAATATTTCATTCTATTGTTAATTGGACTAATCTAAAGTACGAAGAATTGTGAGTCACACTCTGTGTCCTCGGAATCCTGAAATAAGTCTAGTTATGGGCAGTGAAGTTATGTGCCGAGCATTATAGTACGTAGATTCTATAAATTTTACTGCTTCTTTAATTATGCTTATTTTTTTTTTTTGAAAAATATTCTTTGAGACATTTATAATTTTTTTTTCTGATCTTGCTCTCAAACGGCATCTGGTGTACCGCCCTATTAAGAGAATGTCTTGGGGTTATATTTTCCCAACTTTAGTATTTCGCAACTGGCTTATTTATCAGTTTTTCAAATATTTTTTTAAAGTTGGGGGAAGAAATTAATTAAATGAAACGCAATTTACACACAGAAACGGAACGCCATTGATTGTTTTAAATCTTTCAAGCAAAAAAAACAACTGTCATGTGAAATGAGTATTTTTAATTTGTGATGTCACTGGCAGAATCCTAGATGGTTCCATAAACAAGAATTGAATTGAATTGAATCTGTGATGTCAAAGTGAAAATCAGTTGGGTATTTACCACGTATTTACATCCGTGGCTATTTGAATTTCCAATTTGCAAAAACGTTAAATTCTATTTTATGTCGTGTACCGCGTGTTCTTTGAAAATTGGCTTATTTATTACTACTATTATCCAACGACGTTAAGTTGAGTTTGAGGTTCTCACTTCAACATCGTTGAGGTGAGAAGCAGGCATGTTCATATGTAGGTGAACATTTCAGGTTTCACGGTATTTACATAGAAATGAGCCGTGACCAAATACCTGGATTCCAGGGAATAAACCCAATGCTGCTTCGGACAAAAATAAAGTCTCCGCACTCTTCAGGAAAAACATACTTTGTTTTTATTGTAACTGAAAGAGGTAACCGTGGCAGAGAAGCTGGCACCTGGGCTATGCTCGCCATGAGGGAGTGACGCGACCAGCTAACTTCTTGGATGACGTTATTTTAAGAGTGTAGTTGATTGAAAAAGCTCCGCGATCCATTCGTTTCTGTACTATAGGTAGTGTAGTTAAGATCTGTCTCAATAAACACCATTAAATGAAAGAGTTGTTTTTGTTATTCGAAATATGCAAGTAGTATCTATATTATGTAATAGTAGAACTCCCACTATGGCTGATGGGAGTTCAAAAGTAGGTATCCTAGAACATGAGAAAGTGGCTTCACACGTAGAAAACTGCTGTTGCTAGTGAACAGCAGGCAGTATTTAGTTCAATAATGTTACTTGCTTTTGTAACCGACTGTTTATTTATATACATACAGTACGTACGTGTGTATATTAGAATGATTTTGTTTCAATTATTAGAGGCAGTTTTCCGTGTTAAATCTCCACAGACTATTTAAATCGAGATGTATAAGGAAAAAAATCATGTCTTTCTAAATAAGATCAGATCTTATAGACCTCCTACAACGGGCCGGCTCCAAACGTATCTATTTTACTCTAAAAGAATTCTTAAGAACTCCTTCCCTAAATACTTATGAAGTTAGAGACTACAAGTGCATAAAAAAACACATCCCCGTGAATTGTAGTCCCTAATATTAAAAATGTTTTAAGTCGCTGGTCCTTTATAAAGTAGATAGTCCTTGAGGCACTAAGTCTTACCCAAATATCTGTTGTAGGTGTTAGGCTGGAACAGCATTTCGGGTCTGTAGACGAAGAATCGGAAGGGCAAGAATATCTTAACGTCAGGCCTCTCTTGCAAGATGGCTGGGTCAATATTCTGGGCGTTCTTGAGCTGGCTGACGCACACAGCGTCGTTTCTTTGTACATTGCATCGTGCGTCCAGAGGGTTCATGACCTGTATAGTTAGTGGGGAGGAAGGTACGTGCAATTACTAAAATTACGTGCGTGGACAAATGCTACTGATTGTCTAATGATTACTAGTTATGTTGCTACCAATCTACTTTCAAGTTTACTTGGGTTTTTACAGTATTGGACCACGGGGCTAGTCGTCATGCACTGGAGTGTTGCTGTAATTCTGTGGGGCAACATTTCTACAATATTCATTTGTATATCACAACTTGTTAAATCTAAATTCACTATTGTTGACTAGAAGTTCTCAATTTACTTTTGACGTGTATCATACAATTAAAAACAGATTTGGCTTAAGTACATTACAAGAGAAATATGAAGTATTTATTCATGTAGAGCAACTGCTGTCGACAGAGGTTCAACTAAGCTACTGGGCGGCCTTAGTTATTCGCTATGCAATATCCGCCAATTAATAAATCTGACTGAGCTAGACAGTAGCCGTAGTACAGAGACAGTAGGTGGCTTGGACCCGGTTCTATCGATCCATCAGTGCAACGGTGGCGACATTCTATAGCCAATTGCTACGGGTTTATTTACATTATCCATCCTAATTGGCAGGATATATTGATCCGTCTTGAAAGACTAAATACCTACTTGTACTAGATTACTCTAGTGATATATTACACTATTGATTTTTAAATCGTTTAAGTATGTACAAGCTGGTTTCCCACTTACCACTCCCTGGGGAACACCGACATCGTAGGTGGGGGCTTGGGATGAGGGCTGGTAGGGGCCCCTGGCGTATCGTAAAATACCCAGTTGTTGTGCCCTCTTTATACCACACTCTCCCAGACCACGGACCTGGATCCAGTAGGCGCCCGGAATGTTGTTCGCTTCTATCACGAAGTCGTAACGCTCACCTGGAAAAGTTCAATCAAGGAATTATGAGGTTGCTTTTATTTCTATAATGAAGTTAAAACATATGCCTGGAAAAGTTTAAGTTGAAAATGTGAGTATTATACCTCATAAGTATGCGTGAAGATTAAGCCAATACGCTCTCTTTCTCTCTCTTTCTTTGAGAGAAAAGCCGTGCCCTGCAATGGAACTTGTAGAATGCTGTTTGTGCTATTATGTTAAAACGGCTTGTTCCATAGCAATAGTACATAACTAATGTTAGGCTCGTTTATTACCTTTTATTATTTTGAGGAAAACATCGTGAGGATTGAATGTCTGAGGTGCTCAAATACTTTGAAAATACCAATCTAAGCTGGGCACGTGTTGTCTATGGATGAGTGACGGATGTCACTGATTTTACTTTGTTTTCCTACGTCAATGAAAATAGATATTATACGTTTGCTGATTATTTGATATTTTGGTTTTTTGCTAAAGTTCACTATTATCCCGTACCTAAGTAGGTACCTTCACACTTCTTCTTGGTAACAACCAATAAGAGACTTTTCCAAAGATTGGATTGTCGAAAGACGGCCGTTTGCAATTCCAAGATGTCTTCTTACGCGAGTATGTACGACGACGACGCTTGAACGTTTGAAGAAATTTGAAGTAGGTATTTTGCCTTTCCTCGAAGGACCAGTGTGAAGGTACCTACTTAGGTACGGGATAATAGTGAACTTTAGCAAAAAACCAAAATATCAAATAATCAGCAAACGTATAATATCTATTTTCATTGACGTAGGAAAACAAAGTAAAATCAGTGACATCCGTCACTCATCCATAGACACGCGTGGTAATTAAGCCCAAACTCCTTTCTGAGAGAAGGCCCTGCCCTGCAGTGGGATGCTTGTAGGCTACACAAAAAAAGTATTTCGATATGTCTCCTTTAGTAAATACGATACTAATTGTCTATATAAACAAGTCTTATTAATTTCGATGAAGTAAGACTTTGGCACGACGGGTTGGCAAATGGGTGGCAAATTTAAAGCTACTCCTTATCTACCCCGTTCAGGAGCGTTAATTTATGTACTGTAAGCTAGCTATTACAGGAATCCAAACGAACCAGATTATTCGATTTGATAATAGGATGTGGTTTCGCACTTAGTAGTTATGCTTCAGTTAGTATACAGTAGAAAAAAACAGAACTTCGGTAACGTAACTGTTTTTATCAGTTGTAGCAATAGGCGTGGTTCGATTTAAAAACGGTAAAAACTTTCAAATTACCGTTTTACAGTAGGGATTACAGCTGATTTTGTAACGATATCAGGCTCTATTTAACCTAACTTATATAAAATCGTTCATAAGATTCATTAATTTCGTGCTGAAAGATGCAACGGTTGATGGCTCATTGATCTCAGACTTATACGTAATTTCATAGATTAGATGCACTGGCGATGGTTACAGTTATTAGAATTTCACTGGAGAAGTAAAAGGTTATTCACCCGCAGATTAAAAACACTTTGCAAATTGGATCATATCGTGAGCTATTGCTAGTGATTGCATTTAGATGAACATTTTTTCAATTACTTACAGTTGGTGAGGAGACGTAATGCGAGTATCGTGCTACAAAAGTTTTCCATACAAAATTAGACTTTTTGTTACTTTTCTGTTTTACTTGTCAATTGCTTGGTGATTATATTGACTATAATTACATTATTTACAAAACGATACAATCAGCATCAGCATAAATTTATCCACTATTGGATGGGGCATGCCGCTATTGCCGTTTAACGCAATGTGATACGCAAATAATGCAATTAACGTAACTGACCTGAGAATGAGATGATTGTGTTTACTTGCACAGGCTGTACGGGTTCTCCATCAGTAGCGATGACGGTCAGATTGTGACCCTCTATGGTGACCTGGGCCGGGCACACCGACGCGAAGGCATTGATCATCCTGAACCGATACCTCCTGCCAGGTGTGATCGTGAACACTTCCAAGGGCGTATTGGTCATGAAACCAGTGTTAGGATCCCTGAATTGACCCTTTCCGTTAATGAGAACAGACTCGGGATCCTGACCGGTGTTGACAGCCAAACGACCAGGGTATCTCTCAGCAGCGTCTTCGTGGAGCCAATCACTGATCAACATAACGTGCGTAGTCAAATCGTAGTCGTACAAGTGGCTGTTCGGGTCCTTGGATGGCGGCTGGCGGACGACGATGCTACCGTATAAACCGTCCAGTTTCTGGAGACCGGTATGCGCGTGCCAAAAGTGGGTGCCAGCATTACCTTGCCATTGATACCTGTAATACGCGAAAATAATGAATCCACCGAGTCACGAACGTCCATTCAACCGTGACGAATTAGAAGCGGATTTACCTGAAAGTGTTGCCTTGCTGGATCGGGCATTGAGTTACGAACGGCACTCCATCGTAATACTGGGATCCACGTTGCCAGATGCCATGCCAGTGGATGGTGACTTCCATGCCCTCCATGTGGTTTTCAATGTCGATTACGACCTTGTCATTTTCACACACTTGGATAGACGGTCCGGGCAACATTCTGTTGGCGGTCAGGATTCCTCTCTCGACACCGTCGGCCAACACGCACTGGCAGTGAGACCACACCACGTTGGTCGCGTTCGGTGTGCACACTTGACATGCCCTGAAAAACAATTTAAACAGTGTTGACAAACGATTCGAAACTGACATAAGATGCACGAACTGCTAGAGGCGTATTCCTTATCATCCATTACGCCATTATTTCCTGGCTGTTTTTGCTAATCATGAACACCAAGTCGTTTACACAACGACTGTCGTCACCTATCAATTACGTGAGGGAACAACGAAATTTGGTCTACTTGCAGCAAGTTCGGCATTGAAACCGTACGGGTGAAATAAAGCGGAAAGTATGTGTAATCACGAAGCCGCGTCGCCGATGTTTCTGACAGCACGATTTAGGTGGATTTTCGTGCCTTGCTTTTGAGATTATCTATATCATCATCCTCTGCACTTTTGCCATTGTGTCACATTGTATTACTTATATTTTTGCATCTTGATCCTTGTGGAAAAGTTGGTTTTGCAATGACAAGTCAAAGGTGTAATTTTGGTCGAATTATAGTCATGCGTGGAATTCGAATTATTAATAAGAAGCCCAATAAACGTTTATCATAATTATAATGTGAACTGCATCTATACTAAGCCTAATATGTATCGAAGAAAAATTTGCTAGTCACAAAGTTTTCACTACGTATATTATTCGGTATAAAATTATTGAAATAGTAACCTTAACAAACTCATATGTAATGTGTACCTACAATAAATAACACCTTAATGTTACGGTCATACTCGTATAGTATGATAAAAAAAATATTGTAATTAAGCCTGTTTTTATCTAGATAAAAACTATTAAAAATATTAAAGAATATACATACAATATTTATGTTAAATAGTTGCTAGTGAACAGGTACATCATGAAAATAAACTTGCAATTCAAACATGTAGCTAAATGTTAGAATATCTGCCTATTCAAGATAATAAAGTTAAAACGGAAATGGCACAAAAAATCTTCAACCTCACAATTATCCTCGTTTGGTTGGTCATTACAGCGGTTTTTCCCCTTCATTTATCGTGATGATTGGTCGTGCCACGTGCTCTAGCCACAAAGAGAAGACAGCGGTAACAGAAAAAAACTTACGCTCCCAATACGGTGTAGTATTCCAGCGTGAAGTGATAGTAGCAGATCCGGGGTGGCTCGTTCTCTCGGCATGCTCTGGCGCACTCATCAGGGGCTGACAGCGCTGGGTTTCTCCTTAGTTCTGCCGTGGCACTGCTCGTGAAGTCGAGATGCTTTAGCGAGGACTTGCCATTGGCACTCCTAGCCAGTGGCGGGAGGGGGCTGTTCCTGACGCCTCCGCTTAGCGGACCGCTGCCGCTGGCCTGCGCGAATGGGTTTGCTGAAGGCCCAATAGTGCTTCCGATCCCTCCAAATGAACCGAAGGGGTCGTTCACCGAGGGGTGGGTCTGCACAAGCCCGTGCGTGGAGGAGAAGACACTGCTGCTTGAGCTGTCGCGGTAGGGCGACGCTGTACCTTGCCACCATGATGCTGATGTCGATTGGTCGTCCGCGGGCAGGGCTTCTGTGGAAGGCAAAAAAAAGAAATATTAGAAAGCTGTTTTCATACAAAAATATCAAACCTTTCCACTTGCGCTGGGACATCCATTTTCAATTTCATAATAAAATATGCTAGCTTATTTATGAAAGGCATACATTGCGGAAGGAAAACTTTTTACTGAGAATAGAGATGACTTTCATGCTAGCTAACTTCTGAATCTGTAACAAAAGTATTTGGCTATTGCATACCCAATAATATATAAGAAAAGTAAATTCTTCAGATTACTAATCAGTAAGTTAAAGAATTTTCTGATTAATTTTAATTTTGTATCAATCGATACAGATTTCTCATTCCTACTCTTTTGTACATTAAACGCTGGTATGTAGTTTTGATATGTAGGTTACTGTGAATAAACGTGTTGGCGCTGGGTTTCTGTATCTGCATTTTCGCAAGTAATCCGTCATGATAAGTTTACGAGATAAACTCACAGCAGGTGCGCTAATGCAAATAGAACCAGTGGGCCCAGGCATAAACAAATTGGTAAACTAGCACATTGTCACGACTAAGGGCTTTAAGCTGTGGGCACACGGTCGACTACTAATAAACAAAGATATAATGTGCTTTCGATGTCCAATCCTCTTAGTAAATTCCACGAGGTTACCGTGAGTTATTACAATAATTTTCGATTGCTAGCTGTCAAGTAGATTCATGAACAATATAAGTCGAAAATACCCAAACAGATTTCCCTGGCCTGAACACAAGGTATCCTTACAAAATATTGCAGACACGCTTTATACAATATCCTTTGTCTGCAGCGTTTTAGCCGATTAGCTCGGTCGTGTGAAACCAGCTTTATGCAGTGTTGTAACAGCCCTCCAAACAAGTCGGGACTTCTAGCACTTGTGTCCTTATAAAAGAGGGACTTTTACTTCCGTGTTACAGTTATAGTTAGGTGCAATCACAGAGTTTGGTTTGTGGGTTTCCACATCGTGCCTTTAAACCTAAAAGGGAAGGCAAGGCACCAAGAGCCACTTTATATGCTATGTGGTATAACCGTAAAACCCTTTTTTCAATTGGAAATTTGAATCTTTTCGTGGGTTAGCTGATTCGAAGGAAATTTCGCATGTTAGGTCTTGTGTAACTCCATTCGACTTTTCTAGTTTTTTGTTATAAACCATGTTTAAATCTAAGCTTGACATGCGTTGTTGGCAAATCAAGAATTACTTTGCAGTTTTAATTTGCAAAGTAAATTGCAAAGTAGGCACCTAACATCTGAGTAGTAAACCTTCAAGTTAAAAGTTTCTTGACTCACATCAGTTTTTATAAACTGCTACAGTTTTTGCCCCAATGACTGTTCCGTTTCAGGGTTCACGACCTTGGTTCAATTTTAACTTTTACTTCCTTGTCGATTATTGTTATTGGACACATAAACGACAGGTTAATTTTGCACTACTGAAACTGATTAGGTAGATGTAATAATTATTAGCAATAAATTATAGATAGACTAGAAGTTAAACTAACCTAGCACTATTGTTAGTGCTAGGTTAAATTAACTTCTGGTCTATCTATAATTTATTACTAGTGCTATTTTATTACTGTGCTAATTACTAATATGTAGTTCTAATTAATAGTAGTCGATACATCCGCCTGATTGAAAAAATCATACAACCTACATGAATCAATCATGAAAGTAGAGGTTTTCTTTGATCGCTTTTCGAGTCATAGCAGCAAATAACTTGATTGATATCAACACTGCATGTCCCCACTGCTGGGGCACAGGTCTCTTTCTGCATCGCAGGAAGGTTAGGCCATACTCCACTACGGGGACCAAGTCCAGATTGGTGGAGGATAGTAAGACAGTGGCGGGCTTATCAAGCCACCCGTAAGGCCTCTGACATGGCTTAATGACTACCATTACATGACAGCCGGCACCGCCGGCTTAACGTGCCTTGCGAAGAACGGATTAACTGGATTCAATAAAGCTATTCTTGTATAAACGGGATTGTAAACTATTTCTTCGCCATCGTTGCATTTGGCTCGTGCTAAGCCTCCGGGACCAATTTATTACGGAGTATGCCAGCCCTAAATTCTTCTTTGTGATTTGTACGTAATATATTATTACCGGAGGTACCACCCACAGTCCTCCCACGCTTTAGGGCTTAACAGTTGCCAATTTTATAGACGTTGCCGGCTCACGTTGCAAATTATCACCTGCCCGCAAATAATAGGCGATTTACTAAATTAGGAGCGAGGTAGAACAACATAAAAGCGACAAAAGAACGCTTTTGACTCTTAAAATATTTATTTATAAAATGATACAGCTGCCTTTCTTCTCACGCTAATGGTATATTTTAGTATATTTTAGATCAAATTTCTCATCACTCAACGCGCTATACTTGTACATACCACGCAAAACTTCATAGCAGACTATCACAGTATCTTCAGTAATTTTCAATAAATTCTTGATCTGTGACCCAATTCTCACTTCATTAGCAAATAAATGGTACACGACTCTAAGGCTTATAACTTGACTTCTCCATAAAAAGTCGAACGACAGCCAAAATCTGTACTCTGAACGCCATGCTACATTGAATTCGAATGAGAAAATAAATGTCTAATTACTCTGTCGAGTTGTCTTATCTTATTTTTATGCGACAAATGTCTAATCCTTCAAATATCTTGCGTCTACGCTTTTAATTCGCATGGTCGATAATTGGCTCCCGGTGGATTTTGAGGGACGAATTAAATACTGAGGATTATAAATTTTCAAAGTTTAAATTCTAGTCCGCTCGATTCGGCGCAGGTTGGTAGGTTACTTAGGTACTTAGCGATTTTAGGATTTCAGGATTTAATTTAAAGAATTCTAAAATTAACATCGATCCGTGCGGTCTATTGGCGCAGATATCTCAATTTATGAAGTTGATTAATACGAAGTACTATAAAATTATTACTGTCAATATTTTATAATTTTTCTGGAAACCTGTCTCTTTCCTGACGGCCTCGCTAGCGCAGCGGTTTGGCCATGTGTTCATCCCCGGCCGGGTGAAACTAGGAAACGAACTTTTCTAGTTTGTCTTGGGTCTTGGATTTTATCCATGTATTTATTTACCCCGGCCGGGTAAAACTAAGAAACGAACTTTTCTAGCTTGTCTCGGGTCTTGGATTTTAACCATGTAATTGTAATAAATCTATCGTCGAGTTAGCATCTGTAACACAAGTCATCGAGATCCGTGTAATATGTCCTTGAATATTTATTTTATTATTATTTATTATACAGTAAACCCGAGTAACTACAGCCGCTGTTACTTGGGCTTAGTCTGAAGCGTTACTTCTGTTACAGATTCAGTTCCACATAGTTGGAGCGAATGATATCATGCGGTTTTTGCAATCGGCCGAGGAATTTCTCCCGCTTTCTTCCGGGTGGCAAATTGATTGCAGCGAAATGTCTTAACATGCTCAAACAAGACCTATAAATGGCACCATCTCGTAACAAAGAGATAAAGGAAATCTGTACGGAGTAATGTGCGTAATATATCAATTTACAAACAATTTACTGTCTGCTTTATGCGACACTCATATACACAATGCTGCTTTCTAGTCGTAATTCAAATGTAAGGTGTGTTACGCAAGTTATATGGACCAATCAGTGTTAAATTTGTCTTCTCTGCTGCGGATAACTTTTTTATTACCTGGCGGATATGAGGCAGTATTAATTAATCAGATGTGAATTGGTTATCGCTATATCGCCATATGGTTTATTCACGTAAAAGATTAAATTGCAAGTGTACAGGGGTATATTTAGGACGCCCTTCGACCAGGTGGGATGACGGTCTGCGAAAAACTGTCGCGCTATGGCACTCATTAGCGGAGGGCTATGTCCAGCAGTGGACTAATATAGCCTGAAGAAGTACAGGGGTTCATGTGCTGTTAGATGTGCTTAGCTAATTCCCTCTTTGACTGTTGTTATCAGCATAATTGTGAGTTTTTTTCTTTTCTAAGTCTTTGTATTAATGTATTGAAAACGTCATGGGTTGTACGATTGATTACATGTAATTACTACGACCTCGCAAACGTTGCCTTGCTACATTCAGTAACCTATGAACTATTCTCAGACCTACTAAATATACCTAAGAGCATTGAGATATTTGTGAAAGATACACTAAGGAAATGAAAAAAATAGTAAATCCGTTTCCGAGGAGTTCGGATACAAACACGAGATTTTTATATATTTTTGTGACTTGTACGTAAGTTGTAATATTGTATAATTGTAGTTTCTTTTAAGAAATTTAGTAATTTACTACCCTTAGGTATAATTCGCAGACCAAGTCAGTGTCAGACAGAAGTCAGTGAAGAAATTGTGCTAAAGGCAACCTTGCATCATAAAAAGCTTGAAGTATCAGCTTAAACAAAGAAATAACTATGAATAGGAATGGTAAAGGTTTATTGCCATAAAAACTACATGAAATACCTACAAACAAGAAAAACATCTTGCAGATAAACTATTAAAAAAAAAATCTCCACTTTTTTTCAAGTTAATGGCAGATGGAATTAAAATGCGAAATTAATACTTAGGTGAGTATGGTAAGTAGAATTAATTTAGACAGAGCAAGCTTGCGCTTAGCATTGGTCAGCTATGAGTTGAAGAAGAAACTAAATTACAGTAATTTGCCTAGTCACTGCATGGCTAGCGGAGCGCGTAAGTATTTAATTACCTACAATGTTTGCGTTCGGCTTAGGTGAAGTCGTTTACACAAGTTTACCGAGTTTGAAGTGAAATACGGAAAAATGCAGGTTACTTAAATGCTCAAGAACTGTAATACCCCATGTAGAGTTTGTATTGTACTACTTATTTGTATTATATTATATTATATTATATTATATTATATTATATTATATTATATTATATTATATTATATTATATTATATTATATTATATTATATTATATTATATTATATTATATTATATTATATTATATTATATTATATTATATTATATTATATTATATTATATTATATTATATTATATTATATTATATTATATTATATTATATTATATTATATTATATTATATTATATTATATTATATTATATTATATTATATTATATTGTATTGTGGCTCTTTTTCTGTGAGTTCTTTCAGAGATTTTTGTTTTAAGAAGTATCAGGGCTTACATAATTTTACGAATTTCATGGTCCACCAATGTCGCGGAGTCAATTTTATTGAAGACTTACACTGTACTTTTAATTAAAACGAAGAATTTTGCTAAATTTTAAAATTTTCATTACAAAAATGTTAAGCTTTTAATAATTGATATTAATTGTTTTTTCCCATCATCCAAAACATCATCATCACTCACAACATGTTGATAATGATTGTCAATTCGCCCTGTAGCTTTTTTCTCTCTGTGTCTTTTTGTCTTCTTACTATTTCACCTACTTATAACAAGAGTTAAGAATATATATTGTTCAATTATTGTACTCTATAAATGTTATAGAGACAGCAGTAGCGAAGAAAAAAAATACAGTGCCGGCCATTTTGTTCATTTACTTATCGGCTGTTTCATATATTCTCTAGAGCAGGTACCACAATATGGAACATAGTATGGAACAGCTAATATGACACGAATCTTTTTTGATCAATGCAGATTTAGCATTTTAATAAAAGTTGCTTGATGAGCAGCGTTGAACAATCCAGTACTGTTTCATCGGCCTTTTCTCCAATACGCTGTCACCGTTAACACGCAGTAGCGTGATAGTGGTGATTGTACTTTGCCTTAACATGACAGCGCCCGAGCTATCGCGATTATCGTGACTTAGTGCAGGAGAACAATGGTATGTCACTTATGTCGACAGATGACAAATGAAGACGCGCGTTGTTATGCTGCGAGCACAACTGTACTGGTGGCTATCTGTCTTTGGGCAGTGTTTTTGATGTTAGTTGTGATTGCCCTTCGTCTTGTATGGAGGAAAAAAATACAGATTTTCGATTTCATTAACCATTTACTAGCTCAAGCGTTGTCCTTGCGAGGGCTTTTCGCGTCCGATGAATTAAATAAGTACCTATCACTTATGTGCTTTTGCGTATGGTATTTTTAGCCGTCTCCTGAAGTATCCATAAAGTTGTCATAATACTGCCTTAATTGACGTGTACATATTTAAATACTATCTTTCAAATTCGAGCAGTGATTGCCATCTCGATATTTAGAGTTGAGATTTTCCCTAAAATTCTTGGGAATGGCACGTCAGTGGTCCTGGTACCAACTTTCCTTCAGCGCGGGCTTTCGCTTAGCGTTATCCCAGACAAAATAAAAAATAATACGAATTTAAATTGCTAAATTATGTTGTATGCCATTACGGCTGTCATGTAATGGCTGTCGTTAAGCCATGTCAGAGGCCTTATAGGCGGCTTGATAACTTCTGACAGTAAGGCCCGCCACTGTCTTACAAACCTCCACCAACCCGGACTTGGCCCCCGTGGTGGAGTATGGCCTAACCTTCGTGCGATGCAGGAAGAGACCCGTGCCCCAGCAGTGGGGACATACAAGAGTTGATAACGATTGACTCTTAAAGAGCAAAGTTTTTTTGTGAACTTTGCTTGCGTGAAGTCCTGAATGGTGAAATAAGGAGGTCTGAATCTTCTGGCACAGATTAATATATTATATCAGTTTGTCCGGACCAAACAAATCCCTATTAAAATAAGTAAGAATTGTGCTTGCTAGTCGGTGATACGAAAATCGCTCGTAACTAATTTCAATCACGAAGTATTGATTTTTTTATTTTGACCATCACTTAACGAGAAATCGCCATGTTCATATAATTTATTAGCATGATTTGTCACTGACCGACAAGTACTAAAGAGCGTAACGGTAGCTACTATCGTTCAAAGTATTGATTACCAACGTAGGTAATATAATACTTTAAACGATCTATTACAGCTTAAGTGTAGACGTACCTAAGGAAATGCAAAAGTAAATAAACAAACTTTAGAAAGGTTAAATTGAAGAGAGCGGTTTCTCTGTCAAGTAGTCTAATTATACGGAAGATGTCAAACAAAATTGATTATGAACAGATAACGTGATGGAGAAAGTAAAACTAATTACACAAATGGTAGGCCGTCCAAAAGAACTCAACTTTGATTTGCTAATAATACCATCAGGACACACTAGGTCGTTCGCGCAAATGTCATTCGAGTAAAACCGTACTAGACTTCAAAGCACAGTTTTACTAAGCACTACTTTCAGCCGGCTACGAGCGCAGTGCGGTTCCTGTACCAAATTCCTATAATCACCCGTAGTTGCACGAAATTATACGGAATGTCTACGTTCAATTGTTTCACGGGGTATCGCATCTATCCACTGGCATATCATTATTTAATCTCCCGCCTCACTTTCACTGCACTTGCCGTATTACGAGTTACGAGTCACATTGTTCCCTTGTGCAACGACGATACGGCATTGTAGGAAGTGCTCGTATGACCTCGAGATGCGTGCCTGATATTGTCGCATCTGCGTGCGCACGCGAACTTTTATCTCGATCAATGCCACATAGTTGTTTAAAAAGATAAGCGGAGCCTGATAAGCGGAGCTTCTGATATGTGGAGCGCACGACTTTTACGTCGAAAAGTGTAACCGAATTGTGAACTTCGAAGTTGTTTAATAGTTATTTGTGTTGTTGCTACATTTCTCAAGGCGTAGCCAATGCAGACTGATGCAGTGAAAATGTTTCATGGTAATAATGCGGTCGGTCTTTCTTTTTTTTGTCCATTTAAGAACTATTTGGGCAATTCCGAAACTTATTCGTCTGCTCTACATATCATCTGCATTATTATTGTCGGTTAGGTAAGTATTTCGATTTAGAAACTCGGTTGCTAGACACAATTGTTTATTGTTAATTTTAGCATTCGTTTGCCAATTGACCAGTTCCTTTACACATTTCTATCTAATTCTGACTGACAACGACCGTGACTAGTATAAGGACAAGGTATGAGTACCTAAAGAAACACAAATTTTCAAGAAAGTGGCTACAAACTTGGGCTACAAGGACCAAAACAGTGATTAAGAAAATAATGTTATGAATATGTTTTCCTTAATAATGAAAAATACGACCACCAGTATTCGGCCATCAAGTTCTCGGACCGTATTCCCTGTTCATATTTAACTAACTATAATTAGTCCGTACTCGTCCACTGCTGGACATAAGTCTCCCCTAAAGCACGCGAGTTTTTGTATCCTCTGCCATCCTCATCTAGCCGCTGCCAGCAATCTGCCTCGTCGTCGTTGACAAGATCATGGTTTCCATTCGCGAACCTTTGTACCTCAACGATTACCCGTCCTTCCGTAGATGGTACCCGCTTACTACCACTTTTAGCCCAGTAAGCATCAGCTGGTTACTGGGATAAAAGTCAAAGTAGTTTTTTGAACATTTTAAAACAACTGGCACGGATAGCCAGAGGTCGCGGGTTCGAATCCCGGCATGGGTGGAATTTTTAGCCTCTAAATAGGTTTTTAAAATTGTTCTTAGCACGGGTTAGTGCATTAAAAATAAAAATAGTATAATTTTAAAACAAATGTTCGGAAAAAAGTTATTATGGACTTTTAGGTAGGTACTACGAAATACGAAATTTCTGAAACACGTTTATGAGAATTTGTCTTTTGCATCTTTTGTTTAACTCTCGAACAACAGTTTTCAATAATTTACCGAATTATACTAGTAGAAAAGGGCCACGCAAGTTCTACCATTGTAACACTCACGGCACGGAACAAAGATTCCGTTTCATTATTACGTTCTTGTATACAAAACTGGAACGGGGTGCATCCCCTAGTCCTAGCGAACTGTGGCGTCAACACAACTTGCTAACGACAAAGGGAAGTCCTTGTTAAGAAATAGAATGTGTTTTGATAAGACCTTAGTACTCTGATGCCCGTGTCCGTTCGTTTCGCTCTGCGGTCACAGGGTGGTCACTGTAAAACCACTGTCGCAATAGTGACATTATACTCGGTGTAATTTCTTGGGTCGTTGTAGCCATTCGTCGAAACATGCGGGAAAATTTTGCGAGTGCGAAAATTTTGCGTTACATTCGAAACTCTCTTTTAAAACGCCCTATTTTATTTATGTTCTATTTCTGTATTTACAGTGTAGTATTTTATACTTCATTTGCATAACTATGTGTAACTTTTAAAAGCAGTTGCTTAGGTTTTATATCGTCGTTGTCGTCGTCGTTTTATATAACCTATTATTATATAACTTGCTAGCAACATAATTATTGATGTATAGCTGTTACTATTTACTTTATATATTTTTAAATGTATTTGTGAATGGAATGTACCTTTTACTGTTTTCTGTGGTTATTTGTGGTAAACCTAAATAAATAAAATCTGTTATTGAGAAATAGCAAAATGTACTTTTAGCTAAATGTAGGCTTAGAATTCACAAATGTGGGTATGTAACTTTAGAAAATATTCTACACTTTCTAGTACAAGTTGGAATTTATGCCCTCTCGCATAATGTGGCACGAGTTCTATCGATGCGCTATCACCATAAGAGCATAATTCTCGTGTGCAAATTACAATTTGTTCAATTCACAATTTCAACTTTCTCTTTCTTTCATTTATTTTCGCTTTTAGGTCGTGCGCTGTAAGAGTCGTCTGGATACAGTTACAATGTTAGTCACCCTGTATAGCTTGCCCGACGTATGTCGTATATTCAACTGTTTGACACAACACAGATATAAATACTTAGAAGGTTTACTTCGAATTGGTCTGTCTAAAGATTTGTGACACACGCCTCGGCTTAGCACAGGGCTTCGAGTCCCCGACTTAACTCTTGTAATTGATGTGCTTCATGAATATGAAGTTATTAATTATTTTTATGTGTATAAGGATCTTTTAAAACGGATTTTTTTTATTTTGGTGCTTGGCGTTAACGTGGCAAGGCTAGATAGTAGAAATAAAAGCGAATGAAATATGTAATTTAAAGAGGGGCAAATTTCTTTTTAATAATGCCGTAAAGTTTGACACTCGGAAGCAAATCAAAACATGTAGGGTACTTTCTGTGGTCTTAGAATCATGAAATTTAACAAGAAGCACAAGTAAAGTCCGACAGACATTAATTTGTAGTCATTTCACATTAAAAAAAACGTTGCTCATTTCTCTTTGCAGTTTGTTCGTAGAAGCACGTAGGTACTCCGAGTTTTTCCGCAACCCTAATGGCGACTACTACTCGTAAATGCGGTTTCATTCTAAAAACTAAGTAAGTCTATGGGGAAAAGTGCCTGATCGTGCTCTTCCACTATAAAGGGAGATTTCCCGCTAGGCAGATCGCACGCCTGGGGACGGTCAGTTCAACTGTTGTTCGTCGGCCGCTATATTTATGGTGTCATGTGAAACACTTTGCTTACGCGATGCAGGAATGTTGGAGTTTATAATGACATGTGCTCGCCATAAGTCAAAACTCCAACATTCCTGCATCGCGCAATCAGATCTGTCAAAAATAATAACAATAATTCCCGCACAACACAATAACTTGTCCTGCGCCTTGATTATATAATTTGTCACGTATACACTGTGTGCGAAAGTGGAATGTTTACTTACCTCTGCCGTACAGATGCCGGTGCCGTAAGCCTTAATATGTATCACACATAGTAGATCCCTCACCTCAGTGGATATTTGATACGTGATAGTGATATTGAAACACATCATTGTACAGCAGAGTCCAGTAGACATTACGTTTCTGCACACATATGTATACGGTTACATGGTTCAATTACTAAGTTAATAGGAACTAGGCAAGGAAATTACAAGTAATATAAATGTAATATTGGCTGTTGCCACACATGTTTTTTTTTATTAGATTTCATTCAGTTTTTGAAGCGTTAATATAGTGAACCGTAAGTATCCAGTTACCATTTTCATATCGTAGGATAATACAATGATTTGAGACGGCCACTGGTTTCGAATCGCTCGGAATTTAGCGCGCGATACTAACCTACTAAATATGCTGCTATTGTTCAAACAGCCTACAACCTACCCTAAGAAACGCCACTTCATTTCGTCCTAGACCTCACCTAGCCGCAACCAACAATATGCCTCACCTCATCCAGCAACAAGCTGCGGGCGTCCAACGGTGCGTTTGCCAATTTCAGAGTTATGCTCCATACTGATTGGCTTCTATTTGTTTCTGCGCAGTGATATTAAATCCGCTGTGGGCAACATTCAACGCTACCCAGTCGTATAATGGTCTTGTAATTGCTAATGCGTGCATGTAATACGCCCTGTTGCACGCTGTACTCTTGCCACATAGGCGAAGGACTTGCTACGGCAGACTCTGGGACCGGGCCTATATCGTAATTTTTTTCCCTAATTAATTCTGACGCCTTGTATTGATAATCAATCGTCTGCGTGCTTAGCATAAGCTCGGTATTCGTGCTCGTATGTGGTACACATACTCTACTCATTTGAATTAAGTAGAGAGAGCGAATTCGAAATAGAACGAAACTTCCATATGAACGGAATCTGCCTACCTAGATGATAATTCATTATTGAGGGCCTAGTAAGCGGATATGTCATTTGTGCAAGGTCTGTGAAATAAAGCAAAACCGGATAATCGCTTCACTAGACAGGATAATAGAAACTCTGAAAGTGCATAAGCAAAACTTAATTTTTTTTAATAATATTAACAAGTAGGTACATTTAGATTATATTCTTTTTGTTGCACTAACACGTGCTAAGGACAATTTTAAAAATTGTAAGTAAATAATATAGAGAATAATTATTGTAAAGAGGTTCGAAATGTCACTGATGCCGATACTTGCCCATTAGCTCAGATGGGAGAGCGCTGTCAAGGTTAGCGAGATTGCGGGTTCTAGTCCCGGCATGCGTGGAATTTTTAGCCTCTAAATAGGTTAAATGTACTGTAAAAACAGTACATTTAGGAATGTATAATTATATAACTATTTAAAGTAGTTTATTATTATACTCTCACTCACTCTCTATCACAAAAATAAAAAAAAATATACAATCTTAAAACTCAACATGGTCAATGAGTAGAAGAAAAAAATATTTTTCAAAGTTTGCTTGCGTGGAATCGAGTTCTAAGTAAATATAAATCACGCGCCACGTCACCGGATCTGTCTGCAGATATAGTGAGTGTTGTGTGTCGGCCTGCTGCAAATAACCAAAAGTGACTTGAGGGTAGACTACCACCAACCCTCACTCCAATAATTGACTGTACTCACCACTTCAGTCCACCCGTGACCACCGCAACTGCAAAGTTGGCGAAACAGTCGGGAATCGAATTAACTTTTACTCAGTTAGACCGGTTCAATATACAACTATTTATTATTATACTTGGATACACACAAAACATTTATTTATAATTCGTTACTAAGTAACACTTTGTCTTCGCCATACACTGACCTCGATAGTACGTACTAGAGCTATGTTTCTTACTAGTAGGTACTGTAGAGATCAGCGACGCCCTCCTCGGTAAAAATCAAGCTTACATCGTCATAACCATCGGCACCCAATATCCGTCTATTGTTGGATATGTCACCGGAAAATAACAAGATCCGCCAGTTTATAAATTTCCTAGGAAAATTATAAACTTTCGTAGGTTTGTAAGCGAGAGATATATTGTATTATCTTACATCCACATTTTCGCAAATTGATAAACTTATCAAATTTAAGCGTAAAATAATAAGTAAGCCTTAACGAAACGCCACCTGCACTCTGATTGGTTCAATAAGTCACGTGTTCCTTAGTGGTCATGACCAAAGTAGTAAGAAGTCGATTAAAAAAGTCGAAAATTAAAAAAGTCATTAAAATGATGTAAGACTGTAAGAAAGCAAAAGCTTTGGGACGTCGCAATGTTGCAAACCGAAATTAGGTTTGAAGTTTCAGGATGGAGCGAGCGGAGCGAAGCTCTAATCATTCATACACCAAGATTTTGAGGTTAGGTTTACTGAAAATTCAACAATAATTTATTGAAAACTACGCATCTCCGGCAAAAATGAATTGCAGGTAGGTAATCGAAACTGATCAATTTATACTAGTTTGGCAAGTTTGATCGTACCTAAGTCTATGGGCACAAGCATTGCCACTGTCGGCATCAACCAATCAGAGAGCAGTCTGTTATTTGCCGTATTTTATAAAAGCGTAAAATAAAAAGCTCTTCTGTGATTGGTCGAACTGCTTAGAATCTTACGAATGGATATCCGTTAGTTTATAAATTAACCACAAGACTTCGCAGATTAATAAATCAGAGAGCAGTGTGCTATTTGCCGTATTTTATAAAAGCGTAAAATAAAAAGCTCTTCTGTGATTGGTCGAACTGTTTTGAATCTTACGAATGGATATCCGTTAGTTTATAAATTAACCACGAGACTTCGCAGATTAATAAATTTGCGAAAATGTGGGCGTAAAATAATACAATTTATCTCTCGTTTACAATCCTACGAGCTTTTTATTTTACGTTTTTATAAAATACGGCAAATAACACACTGCTATTTGCCGTATTTTATAAAAGCGTAAAATAAAAAGCTCTTCTGTGATTGGTCGAACTGTTTAGAATCTTACGAATGGATATCCGTTAGTTTATAAATTAACCACGAGACTTCGCAGATTAATAAATTTGCGAAAATGTGGGCGTAAAATAATATAATTTATCTCTCGTTTACAATCCTACGAAAGTTTATAAATTTCCTAGGTAATTTATAAACTTGCGGATCTTCCGGTTACAGATATATGCCTCTTCCAAACTACGCCAAAAGGTGACGTAAATAGGAGTTACTGTTCGTAATCACTTTTTTTATTTTATTTATTTACAAAACCCACAGCATAAGTTAATAAATATTCAATGTTATAAATATAATTTATCTTTGGCCAATTACGGGCTTATTTCATATTAACATAACTTGGAGACAGGCATTATTATTAATTACAAACTCTAAAGACAACAAACAGAAAACAATATGAAAAAAAAAGAACTTTGAAGTAAGAAAATCAGGCAAACAGAACATTGAAATTAGATATAAAAAATATAAAAATCATGACTGCAGGCTGTATATATTTCTATGTGAGTTAATGTGAGTGTGGATGTTGGTGTCTCTTTGTGTGTGTATGTATGATGGGTGGGAGCTGGGCTACGCATGGGAGTGAGTACAATATGCGTAGTAATGACAGATGCCATAACGCCTTTACTCTCCTCTTTAATACATTGCAGAAGTGATTGTTTAAAAGCCGTCCTTGACAAGTGGAAAATATCTATGCCAGAAAATCGCTTATTGTAGATGTCAAGTAGACGACAACTTATAGAGCTCTGCGCAAAATTCGTGGAAACTTGAAGGACATCAAAAAGTCGCGTGTGACGAGTGCGTGTCAGAGGCGTGCGTAGAGTTAAGACGTTGCTTGTGAGGTCGGGACAGCTATAATGGTCCCGCGGCAGATGTCCGAAAGGAATCGCATGTCAATCAAAACACGCCGCTCCTCCAGGCTTAGCAGTTGGTGAAGTCTACAGGAGTCCTCGTAATTATCACAACTTTAGATAATAATAATAATGATACTTTATTATTTTTTTGCTTTTCCGCTAAATAAATTACAATTAGGCTTACAGATGTTGCAATCAAGAAGTATCAACTTTTATAAGGTGTTTGATATAAAAAAGAGTGGCCCAAGAACGTGTGTAGGGTAACGCTAGTCCTCTCCCTAGGATACCATGTGTGGTGGAAATAAGTGTATCATTCATTACGCTTGGCATGCAGGTGGTCCATCTTCTGGATTTCCCTTTGTCGCTTCTTATGACCTAGCCCAAGGGATGCGTCGGGGGTGATCATATTCTTACACCTAGAACCACACGGAGCTTACAGATCTAACCGTGACAAAATAGCACATATATCAACGTAGTGTTTGCAATTTACATCAAGTAGGTACCTAGTTTAATTTCTGACGCCGCGTGAAACAATTCCAAGGTCTAGTTTGAAGCTATTGTTTTATTTTTTCTACAAACCAAACTATAAAAGGTCGCAAAGCTTTTGTAAACTTGCCGGCTAGTGCCGACACTTTCGCAAGAGAGCCTCACCTCAACCTTAATTCCGTCTAACGTACGTCAACATTTCGTACCTAGATAATGGCTTTTGTTGGTTCCCAGCGAAGTTAATAATTACTTTACTGGCCGTAGGTAATATGGTGCAAATTTTGCAGCGCAATCTGCGTAGATGTAAATCTGGGGCATATAGGTTTGCCTGAAGACAGTACGCACATTCTTTGCCAACAACTTTCGAAGGGCGATTGCGTTAATTAAAATCTTGCATAGCCACGGAGAAGTATTATAGTATTATTATAGAAGTATTAAATTGGGGTAGAGATATGAGTAACGAAATGAGGTTGCACTTATTTGTTTGCCAGCGAGAGGCTATTTGAATGTAAAAACGTCAGCGGGATTATATTATCTTTCGAAAGATGTAGATATCAATAAATAAATAAATACTTTATTTACATCCAAGTTCAATGCTGATAAAACGAAATACTTACCTACCTGTACCGCATAGTACATAAAATCCCACAGGTCGAGAGCGAATAAAATATCTACTAACATTTGGCGCCAAAAGGGCGACTATAACATAAAGGATTATTTAGATGACAATGATGTCTGAAATTAAAGCCAGTACAATGCATGAGTTCTACGTTTTATGATAATTATGTAAACTCTGTTAATTAGGGACTTTGAGAAGACGAAGTTTGGAGTTTTTTTGTCCATTTCTCCTCCTGATCTAGGTTTTGAAAATAGACACCTAGTTTAAATTGTAACGTTCATTACGCCGCAGTTTCTGCGCTACATTGAATATAACATTTTTATTTCATTTCATAGAACATGTATTGAAGCGAAAAAGCCCATCGCCCTTCATCTAGTTTCCAATTTACCTTGACACCCGTTTGACCGATATGACGACAGAGCGCATAAAAATGTTACCGTTTTAACGAACGATTAACGTAGCTGAGAACTGTGTAGTCGATGGTGCAATGTAGTTTTAAAGTCCTTTTATATACTCAATGTGCCTTCCCTACCATGTTCAGAGGTTCATTTATGACTAAAACCGATTGTTAATGTTGTATCCGGTAACTATTCGATTAAAGAATATAATATCACGTAAACTCACGGCTTTAAACTAGGATGGAGACCAGGGACTGCCACGCCACGATCTAGATCATTTTTGATTAAAAAATACATCTGAAATGTAGCAGAAATTACAACGTACTAGCACAGGTAGAGGTCGATTTGTGGCAGATTTTCTTATCCTTAGATAGCTATATAATAATGTTTTCATCCCACCATCACGGAAAGAGTATTTTTAATCTTCAATATCTGAGTGGAAAAGCCGTTTTTATTCTCTAGAGGATAAAGTAAATTGAATTTAGAACATCGTGTGCACTAAGTTTGTGAATTAAAAAAGTGTACATATCTTGTGATTGTAAACGTTTTTTTTTGCATTTAGTCATTTCCTCGCTGAGGTGGAATGAAAAGTTACGTGTTGCACTCGAGTGCAAAGATTTTTCACCTCGTGCTCTTTTGATTCCCTCGCTAACGCTCAGGATTCTAATTTCGAATCACTCGCTGCGCTCGTGATTCAATTTTAGAATCCTTCGCTTGCTCGGTCATCAAAATTGAACACGCGGTTAAAAAGCAACTTTGCACTCTTGTAAAACAAATAACTATTATCGTTCTTTAGTATTTAAAATTATTATTCATAAATAAAAACCTACGACGAAGAAGAGATTGCCGTAGAAACCATAATGGAACAACCTTATTAGATTCGGTATGTTGATTGTACTTACAATTACAATTTTTTTCCTGAACTATTGCACATTGTTGAATTGTATTACACTATACACACATGATTAAGATTCATTCATTCGAATCTGTGCGAAGAAACCAATTAGCGCTGTAGAGTTTTGTCCTGTCTGATACTCTACTTACTATTTAAATCAACATTAAAAAAGGACAGGTTCTTTATTCATCCGTTATATGTTAATTTTCTATATACGTTCAGCGATAATACTTTGACAAATTCTCAGATTTAATCAATAATTTTTTTGGCATATCTGAGCCAAAGGATTCCCCTCGCTGTGCAGCGCGGCAACGCGGCCAGCGTTATGGGGACTTTTGGGTCGGATGTGGCTCGGAGCGATTTAGTTAGTTAAGTTTTACTGCTATTATTTGTTTATTTTAATATTGTTTTGATGTAATATTATTAAATTGTATTGATTTTGACTAAGACGAAACCTGTGGGTGTATTTTGTATTGGATAAATCGATTATTTTGTGTTTTTATTGTATTTTGTGTTAACATTTGTTTCTATGTAAATTAAGGTTATTGTTCTTGTCAGAAAAGACGTAGGTTCCTAAACGTTCCTACATCATTTTGGTCAATGTCTATTAATGGGATCCGTCATTGGACTTTTAAATTTACAAAAGGGACGTATGTGCAAATATTTGTTAACCACGTCAGTTGATTTTGACCTTTGTGTTGGAAAGCAATTACTTGAAATCTGGTTTGACATACAGATCAAGATTTTATTCACTCCAATTTTTAAGATCAGACTAATGACACTCTGGCACTATTTACGTTTTCTTGAAGTTGTTTTGTAATTAAATGCATCTACATTGGTACTGGCTTATCAAAAAGGTTAATTAGATACCTATTATGGTATATAGGTGTACAGTATCAAAGAACTGAAAGGTTAGTAGCATTTTTTCCGGCTTAAGGTCTCAGAATAAACATTCATTGCTGGAATAACACACCTTGCGGCAAAACCGCAGGCAAATCTATTCCCAATCGCGAACCTAAAAGATCAATCAATACGAGCCATTCAGAACGCTATTACGAAATGGCATAAAGACTTTTGACATTGTCAATTTATCCTTCACAAGTCGAATGCATTCTTGGCCAGTCGTGATAAGGTTTTGTATTAAACCCACTTGTCGTTGAGCCCTAAGGGCAACCTGCAGTTGTAAATTATAGTGAAGTGTGATAATAAACTAATGAGAGCCTATAATGTTAGCATAACCGTGTTGTACCAACCATGCACTTTGTCTATGTTGGATTGGGTTCACACAATTATGTCAAATTACCTTGTGGACACCCTTTAGAAAGGCCTACGGCGAACTGCATAATACACAAATTAGATTTGTGTTTGCAAAGCGACATGACATGATACTATTTCCAATTGCCTAAGTGAGAATTATGTCCTTGTACCGTTTTTATTTATTGCTGATATTTATTGGTCAAAGCTAGGATTATGGTACAAACTGTCGTAAAAAACGTTTAGTTTGAACCTTTTGGGATACAATTCACTACCCAATGTTGTTAAAGATGTTACGCAAAACCTGATATTATATTTTTTGTATGATATTAACTTTACAGTTATTTTGTACTGATCTAGAGCCTTATTATGCGTAAGCAAATAAGTACAGTGCTACAAAGTTACTTAACCTGGTGGAGGTGTCAAATGGTTGTATGGAAACGTCAAGTTTACTATGACAAAAGTGACGCTGTCACCGGGTCAGATAAGTTTGTCGCACTATATGAGATTTGACTTTGACGGACAATTGGATTTTGACAATTGGAGATTTTACAAACAGTGGGAATCTCGTAGGATTTGGTGCTCGTAATAATCTAATAACAACTTTACTACCGCTCATAAATAATCCTGATAAATCAGTCTGTTTAATTATGATTTCCCAAATTAATCCATTTGATTGAAACAGTGTGGAATTGTTGAAGGAATGTTGAACTATGTGAAATCGGAATGACTTATTCCAGAATATTTTTCCACGTAAAACGTGATTCGAACCGATAATATCGATACACAGGTTATGCCTAGTGTGGGTGCTACTGTACACACTAATGTAATTTGTCTTCTATTCAAAAACTTTATTTTATTTATTATTTCATTTTTATTTAGACCTGAGATTTCTCCACTCAGCCTCGTAAGTGGGCTGTATTGTGCGTAGCAAGCGCCGAGGTATCTTAAAACTTTAGACAGAAGGTTTTCATCAACATACTTGCGTATTAATTTGTCTCAAAGCTTACTTTAGCACCTTATCTCGCGACCAAATCTACTATCACAGCAATCTTTGCGATTAAATTGTCTTTTGTTTTCGAATACGATGCACTTGTCCCTCTTGAGAGAACAAGCAGTTCACGGTCAAGATACACGCTCTACTGAGTGTATCCCCGACGAAATCATAAACTTAAGCTTTAAACGTATGAAATATAAGTGCTAGTTTCGAATGAAAATTTTGGAGACATTTAATTATAAGACGTGCTCTGTGGAAGATGTCGTCAGGCTTCCGTTTTGTCGTTTGACGCAAGTGCGTGTCTCGGAAACAGGCCGGTGTATCCTCCAATTATATGTTCAGGTGAACACTCAGTAATACTATGTAGTATTACTAGTAACGTGCAATTAGTCACAATCACATCACATCACAATATTATAAAGGCGAAAGTTTGTTAGTGTATATGTTTGTTACTTACTCCACGGGGGTGATCCAATCGGTCCCACATTCGTCCACTAACGGACGTGCCCGAAGACTCGAAATGCTTTGTGCGTGTGGATTGGAATCGGCAATTAAATGACAAGATTGATAAGTATTCATTTTACTAATATGAGACTTACAACCAGCAAGATAAAACTTGTTAGCTACAAAAACGTCTATTCTTTCAATCAGATTGAATCATTTGGTCTGATTCATTTCGCCTGCGGAACTATTGCCAAGTGACACAGATACCTAATGTCCTCCGCGGCAATAAAAGTGAGCTATTGAACACTATTCTTACGGGCTCTCTATAGAGGTAACGACATGAGTGAATGTGTTTAAGATACGCCTGTGGCCGGTACTAAAGATTTATCCTTGACGATCATTTACTTCTTCACGTCTAAACGGCTAGGGTGACTTAAATAAATTTTGGTATGCTGCAGTTAGGTGACTTTCTAGATTAATTCATTGGCTACGTTTTATTGCGAGAAAATTTCCTATTCCCATGGGAAAATCGATATACCGCGAAGAGAACGCTGCTTTTCAATCCGGAGCTCGTAGGTTTGAATACCGGCAAGTACTAATGACTTTGTTTTCTAAGCTATATATTTGTGAAATTAAAGTGTCTGAGAGTTCCACATTGGTTATCAAGCCCATACTCTTTCACTCTCTCTGAGGGAAGGCCTGTGCCCTACAGTGGAACGTGTATTGGATTGTATGAGCCCTTTGTACTCGTAGCCCCAGGTTCGATCCCGAGTGCGGGCATGTACCAATGACTATGTTTAATTTCAAAGTTACGTACATTTGCGAATTTGTAGTTGCAATACCACACGCTAACGGTGAAGGAAAACATCGTGAGGAAACCCGCGGCTTGGTTGGCTCCGCACGTATTGACTAGTCTTTCCTGTGGGCTAGGCCGACTAAGCTGTCAGGATGGTATAGGTGCTGGGCAAGCCTACACCATCTTAAAACCATGTCCCAGGCACTACAGCGTCGGAGTGGTCCCTTCACCCATCTAGTGTGAGTGAAGATATTCTTTTCCCGCTGTCTGTATAAAAATATAAACATGATGGCTGGCTGGAAGAAATTTCTACAGAAATAAGTCCGCCTTTGCTCATAATATAAGTTAACCCTGTTATTTAAGTGCTTTACTTTTTATATTTTGTGCAATAAAGTGTAACAAGAACAAGATACAACTGGACACTATATAAATCATCTCAGTAGATGCAAAAAAGGCCATACATATATATTTGTACTCGTATGTCCCCACTGCTGGGGCACGGGTTTCTTCCTGCATAGCAAAAGGTTAGGCCATAGTTTACCACGGGGGCCAAGTCCGGGTCGGTGGAGGATTATAAGAAAGTGGCGGGCCTTTCTGTCCGAAGTTATCAAGCCGCCCATAAGGCATCTAGTAAGGCTTAACGACAGCTATTACATGCCAGCCGATACCAACGCACGGAAGCGCTTGGAAAAAATGCCACTACCGGTCGTCACGGGATGGTCACCCATCCAGCACCAGACCGCTCCCGTGGTTGCTTAACCTTAATGATATATAGGTTGCATTTAAACTAACTTTTTTCATAGATGAACAGTTGTAGTTAAGAGCATTGGTTCCATTTGATGCAAAATTGAAGGGATAAATTAAAACTTTATGTTAAATAATTGACTCTAATGAACGTCTACACTAAAGCGAACAATTTATCAAAAGCCTTTTAGTAAAAATACTCGTATCAGATAATTATTTAATGGCATGGACTTCAGAAATAGACAAGTCTGGCGCAATAGTCACACCTTTGTGTATTATTTTATGACGTTTAAAGCAACAATGGATGAACTATAATTCGTGATGAAGGCTAAACAAGTAAGGTCAAGTAGAAGTAGATAGACCTTAGGGCAGAGTGTGGATACCTTATACTGAAGTAGACTCTTGTCAAATTGTCAAAAACTGTACTTTGTTGTTATTTACTTTCAAAATTCAATTCGCCAACACTAGGAATGTGTGAGATGCTTTTTCAAAACTAGATTAATCTAGTTTGAGCATTGTACCACAGATGAACGTTACACATTACAACACGTGTGAAACGCATTATTACACATTATTAATATTCGTAATAACTAAACGTAAATACCTTATGAATTATAAATGATGATTTATTTTCTTTATCACCTTAACATTTCAGTGTTGCCTCCAAAATTAAACTACACCACGACTTGAGCATCAATCACGTTACTTTTGGCATAATTATGACACTTACGGCGTAAGAAATAAGTATCGTTATGGCGTACTTCAACTTGGGTTGTATGTACTGTGAAACTAGCTCGATTTTTACTTCAATGCATCATTAATCAAATCACAATTGAATCCGTTGCAGCGATTTTTCACCCGGCTGCGGCGGAGCCCTACAGGAGGGTAATGCGTTTGGCTTGTATGTATGTATTTAAGTATGTCCGATTCTGTGTTTCGTACAAGTCCTTAACTAATGGTCAGATTTTCACAAATAAGATTTCAACACCTTTGTCCTCTTTGCGTGAGTGTCATTTGCCACATACGTATTTAAATCAGCATAAATCCAACAAACACACAACTCGACAGCTAAGCACTAACTGCTAGAAAGTCATCAGTGTCCCGCCTGTTTAATAGTTAATGCTCACTGGAGTTGGATTGTGGGTTTTTTTTATTTATTTATTTTTAATTCTAAATATCTCTTCAATTTCAACATAGTATTGGTATGCTGGTGGTTGCATCAAAATCTGGGGCGGCAAGGTGGGGCCGATTGCAACCGTCTTTATAACACTCCGGATAGTAATTATTATTACTTAACTCGAATTAATTAACACTTCACAGTTCACTTGCCTTACTACGTGGTATTTTGTTCAGTTTGTAAAAGCGTTTGTGATTTTTATCGAAAAATACGATCAAGGAGTTGCTTTTTACTGTTTAATACATTATGAGAGCGCAGTATCGAAACTAAAGCTGCTAGGCGTTGCTTGAAGATATCTAGGTTAAAATTATGTCTAATTAAAAACGGATTGGACAAGAGGCCCAAATCGACTTAAGAAATTGTCATGAACCGGTCTAGTTGGTGAAACACAAAATAACTTCTATTTGTTATTTCTCCAGTTGAACACACTAAGGATTCTTACTCGTTCTCGAAATTTTATTAGTCCTTCGTGGAACACAAAAAAGGTACAATTTATTGTTTAGTTGGACACTATAAGGAGTTTTACTCGTATCCAAAAAGCGAAAATTTAAGTAAATAATTATTTTGTGATGAACAATTAACGTTAAATTTCACTATCTATACACCCTGTCCACAGGACAAACGCATGAAATAAATAATCGTTTTCTTGACATTTTTCGATTTGGACACGAGTAAAAATCTGTGCGCGGGCGCCAATGGGTATGATTTTTTATGAAATTGACCACCCAGGTTTCTAGATACAATGATAACTAAAAAAATATGACTTAAGATAAAAATATTCTGTATATTGTACACCGGAATCTTTACGCAAGTCTGTATATTATTTACACTGAATTTGAGGAGTTTTTTTACACGAATCGTGTTTTTTTAACGAACAAACTTGATATTATGAATTTCATATAATTAATAATATTAAACCTTTGCTTTCATACTAGAAGATGTATATTTGATTGATACCTAGGAAACGATTTAGTTTTTTTGCTTTATATAAATCTTGTATTATCACCTTGTATTATCCACATAGGCTCTGGTTCATATACTATCGGAATATGTAACCGTCAGTAAGTGGAACTATATCAATCGGACGTGACAAGCCGAAGTGGCTGTTTCTCTACGCCACAAAGCGATTTCACTACTCTGCTAGAATTATATTATTAAAGAGATACGGTGCTCTATAGCGAAAGTGACACTTACATTAACTTGTGAATCAATCGATAATTCATACGCACATAAACACGCCCATATACCGGGAGGTAGAAATTGAAACTCGAAACATTCCTGACAGATCTCTCTGTTTCATCAACGTTGTTTAGGTGGTTTTATGCGTTAATGAAAAGTATAAACCCCTGTTTCACCTGGAGAGTCCTCTGCGCTTTCACTCAAAACTCGATATAATTCTATCGACAATCTTGATAATGATCAAACTAACGCAAAATTTCTGGAATTAATGGTTAATATTAGCTGGATCGTTAGTTAGAACTGAGATCTAGCCTCATAATTGGTAGGTAGTAAACGGAGAGGCATATTAACACTTCAGACACTAGGGTTTTCTTACGATGTTACATGTACGTAGGTAACTTGGAAAACCAAAACATTACGAGTCAAGTACATTCCGGGATTCGAAACCACGACCTCCCGAATGAGAAGCCAGAACGGCGGTTTCTCACCGCTCCGTTAGCGCCGCTTTATCCGCGGGATATAAAGATATAGAGTAAAAGGAATCAATATATAAATATGTATAAATACTATACTAATAAATTTTACTGAAACTAGGAAGAGATACCCTCTTTCTTTGTACCGTTAGTTAGTACAAGGTCTATACTTTGCATCTGGGCCGACCACTTTCGCTGTTATCACCTCACTCTCGTTTTATATTGCTTCTTTTGCATAATACTCTCTTTTGCTACTTGATGAGTCATATCAAGTCAGTTGGCCCTATCTACCGACTAGAACTGAGACAGAACTTGACTTTAATAGATAATACAGATCTGCATGAGGTCGTCATACTTTATGGCACGATATATTTCTTGTAACTCTATAGAACACAGTCATATTATGTTTTTATAAATTTACTCAAACTTTAATGAAATTGACTATAAAACCAATAGCTGGACTATTATAGATCAGCGCCAGTTTTTTTTCTTAATTATAAATTGAATTAAATAATTAATGTGATAGTGAATCAATAACGGTTTCTCAAGTATACATATAATTATGTAAAAAAAAAACAGAAGGGCCACTGTATAAAACCACATAAAAACCATAAATAAAGAACAAATTATGAAGAAAGAATTATAAAATTAAAATTTTGAAAGGATCCGGCTAGGTTTCACTCTGACATGTTCATTGCTTATAAATATTTTATGTTTAGTATTAGCTCCTGCTACTAGGAAGTATACGGGCCATTTTTCAGAAGATATATAAATTATAAGCGATAAAAGTGGTTTTTATGAGATACCTATATATTTTGCCTTCTAAATGCTTTTTTTTCATGTTCCTTAACAGTACAGCAATCTGCAATCTAAAAAATAAGGAAAAAAAATCACATCTAGTGGATCTATCGATATCAACCCTTGTATGTCCCCACTGCTCGGGCACGGGTCTCTCCCTGCATCGAAGGAATGGTTCAGTGGTTCTATACCACTCCTATATTGATAAATAGAAAATACCGAAACAAAATCGGTTTGCATCAGGGTGCATAAGTAATGTAATGTATCTAGCTGGTAACTAACCCCCTTATTCATAATGGTCTGCTAACTTAAAACAGCTGCTAAAGAGTGTTCTCTTTCATTCTGACTTAGGTCAATAGAAGAGGACAGAGTGAGAATAAGCATTGCTTTAAGTTAACAGACTATTATGAATAAGGGGGTAAATGTTCAAATACTAGAGACCCTTTTCATAAAACTACAATTCGTAGTTTACAATGACAATTCGATTGACAATGACATTGCGTAACAGAGTATTCCATATACTTGTGGGTTAATTGACTTTCAAATAAACATCGAATTGTAGACAGACAACCAGATAGTCAGAACAGTAGTACCTACAGTAAATGCGAATTATTATAGTATACCATGAACTGTCGTCTTATGAATGTGTAAAGTACACATTCATAAGACTACAGTTTGTGCCAAAAGGGCTACTATAGCATAAAGGATTATTTAGATGACAATTATGTCTGGAATTAAAGCCAGTACAATGCAGGAGATCTACGTTTTAAAATAATTATATAAACTTTAATAAAGGACTTAAAAAAGACTAAGTTTGGAGCTTTTTTGTCCATGTTTTCTCCAAAATGATCTAGATTTTGAAATGCACACCTAGTTTGAATTATAACGTTCATGCAGCCGCAGCTTCTGCGCTACTTTGAATAAAACCTTTTTATTTCAAACCAGGGACGAGAGTGTTCCGTTTTGCTCTGACATCGGTAGGCACTTCTGACTATTCTGTAATCTGTTCACATACACAACTAATGAATGGCAATCTTGTAAATTACGCTACCGACGAGTATGCAAATGAGGTGCAAGAAAAACGACTAGAAGAGGTACACGAGAAAAGAGGAAGGAAAAGCGGCGGCATGCGTGCAGTTTGCGGCTTAAGAATGATACATGCAGATTGCAACATGTACAGTGGCCTCAAAAATCTTCAAGTTGTTAAGAACACTACATTTTTATTTTATATTTATTTACAGAGTTCTTGTGATTACACTATTTTTATTTTTAATGCACTAACCCGTGCTAAGGAACAAATTTAAAAACCTATTTAGAGCTTAAAAATTTCACCCATGCCGGGATTCGAACCCGCAACCTCTGGCTATCCGTACCAGCGCTCTACCAATTGAGCCAATGGGCGACTCACGGCATCAGTGAAATTTACGTACGTAATACAGAGAATATTGTAAAGAGGTTCGAAATTTCACTGATGCCGTGAGTCGCCCATTGGCTCAATTGGTAGAGCACTGGTACGGATAGCCAGAGGTTGCGGGTTCAAATCCCGGCATGGGTGAAATTTTTAGCCTCTAAATAGAGTTCTTGTGACTAACGGTAAACGCCAAATCATAACAGAAATAAAGACGAACCGCAAAATCGTCGGAAGGAAATATGTAGGTATATACATATAAATATATGTATATAATTTATTTCTTGTTATGTTATATAATATTCCTCCACTATTTTAAATTTCATATATAATCTATATATAATTAGTAAATTTTATATTGTTTCTAAAAAAAAAAAAAAAGTTTACCAGGTAGTGCAATATCCTGGTAAACTTGTTTTTTTTTTTAGATTTTTTTAAAATATTTATTCAAGGGTTTGGTCACAAAGTGATCATGTCACCCTAAAAAAGAATTTTAATAATAATAATAACTTCTCACAACGACGTCTACCATTATCTCACATTCATCCTTTAAAACTTTACATGCAAGTATTTAGCTCAGGGCACTTCAGGGTGCTAACCAGCGCCAATCGAATAAAATTCATAACATGTTATAAAATACGTTTTTTTTGCAAAAAATGAACGCCATAAATCTTAACCACTGTGACGACTACTTTTAGAACCTACAGTCTAGAACCTAGGATCAACAACCTAGGACTAATCGATTTCCGCTAAAAAAACCGCCGTTTTTAGCGGAAATCGATTTAAGACCTAGGATGTTGATACTACGTTATAGGTTGTGTTCCTAAAATACTTATCATATATATATAAACATTTTTTCAACACACTTGCTCGTAAAATGACTCTTATAACACCGGTTTAAGAACCATAATGCTGTCCATTATACACGCGTGCGTAATAATATTACAGCACAAGTGCTGTAATGAATATAGTTTTAATTTTATCAACTACAGACAAATAATGACAGCAAAGAGTTTTCATATCTAAAAATAATAATTTAATTTATATTTTATGCACGTTAGTATCAAAATACGATAACTAAACATTTATTTTCATCAAATTGCAATCAAAATAAGAAAAAGATAGACATAATTATCTAAAAGCCAACTTGTAATTCAGAAATATCGATTTATAGGCTGTATGGAAGTTGTTACATTTGCCTACATTTGACAGCGCGCAAATTAAAAAAGTAAGCGCGCGCCATTTTAAATCTCAGTTCTCAAGAAATAAAACTTTTCATTGTTTATTGTGAAAATGTCGAGTTCGAGTACTGATACTGAAGAGGATATGGTTTTAACTCCGCAAGACATACTTAATGAGGCGCAAAATGCCAATGAAAGTTTGATACCCGAGAAATCTAGGGAAAAATATGTCGCAGCGTATGAAAATTTCCTAACATGGAAAACGGAAAAGAACGCGAACTCTTTTTCTGAGTCAGTATTTTTAGCGTACTTTTTATTTTTATTTTCCTGTGCTTGTTTTTTATTTTCCTCACAAGTGTGTTGAAAAACGTCGTATGACACTCGTGAGCCAAAAAGTCAAAAAGTTAACATAATAGTACATTATGACACTAGTGAGCTAAGTTGGTCATTACAGACGAGGTGGGTTTACTGCTCGAGCCGAAGGCAAGAGCAGTTATGGAACCGAGTCTGTAATGACCAACTTAGCTCACTAGTGTCATAATGTACTATTATGTTAACTTTTTGAAAAAAAAAGGCATAGTAAGCTATGGTTTTTATTCCATGCATTCCATTAACATTCTGTATGGCAAATCGAATTTATCATGAATAATCATGTACCTGATAGCTTTAAGCAATTATCATTACCAATTTTTAGAAAGAAATTATTTCAACTTTTACTAAACAAAATGTATTACAATATAAATGATTTCAATAAAATGATAAGTTATAATTCAGCATACTTTTTAATATAATTTTGACATTACTTTATTTACAATTTTATGAACTTTTATTTATACATGTTGACATTTAATTTAATTTTACTTTGATCGTTTTAATTTCAATTGGTCTGTTGTATTGTGATATGTGATATGTTTTACACACTTTAATGTTTATTAATTAGATTCAAATTTTTTTTCATTAGTTTTAATATATTATATTTTAAATTAGGCGATCCAGCAACAATATTTGCACACCGAAAGGTAGAACATGAAGGATCTTAAGAATAAATTTAAAACATGATATGTACCCGTGTTCTAGTTATAATTCAGCATAATTTTTAATATAATTTTGACATTACTTTATTTACAATTTTTATAAACTTTTATTTATACATGTTGAAATTTAATTTAATTTTACTTTGATCGTTTTAATTTCAATTGGTCTGTCGTATTGTGATATGTTATGTTTTACACACTTTAATGTTTTATTAATTAGATTCAAATTTTTTGTCATTAATTTTATTATATTATATTTAAATTAGGCGATCAAGCAACAATATTTGCACACCGAAAGGTAGAACATGAAGGATCTTAAGAATAAATTTAAAACATGATATGTACCCGTGTTCTAGTTATAATTCAGCATATTTTTTTATATAATTTTGACATTACTTTATTTACAATTTTATAAACTTTTATTTATACATGTTGAAATTTAATTTAATTTTACTTTGATCGTTTTAATTTCAATTGGTCTGTCGTATTGTGATATGTTATGTTTTACACACTTTAATGTTTTATTAATTAGATTAAAATTTTTTGTCATTAATTTTATTATATTATATTTTAAATTAGGCGATCCAGCAACAATATTTGCACACCGAAAGGTAGAACATGAAGGATCTTAAGAATAAATTTAAAACATGATATGTACCCGTGTTCTAGCAAATAAATTATTTTTACTTTTACTTTACTTTTTACATGGTTGGCGCTAGTTTCCATCGCATAGCGTCTTGAACGCACAAAAGCGGTTGTTTGGATGATTTTAACAATATACTATTTAATCTGCGACTGTACTAAGAATGTTGACATGAGTGGCAGGCGGATGCCTTTGCGGTCACTCATTTGGTCAACTGACAACTCAGAAAGTATATCTTCTGTCTGCATACGAATAGAGACTAAATTGAAATGTCTTACGTAATGTTCTCAATTAGAGTCATATCGTTACATTGATCAGTGTTGTACCTGTGTGAGCTGTAAATCACTTATTTGTCATTTGATGTGAAGTGCGTTTCCGTTTCCAAGTTTATCTAATGAATAAAGTAACATATAGTTGACAGCTCGTCAACGATTAGGTATGTAATGTACAAAAATCCAGTGTCACAGTTGTGGCGAGCACATGTCAACTCAGCGAGCGCACTACAAACTCCAACATTCCTGCATCGCGCAATCAAAGTGTTTCAATGACATACCATAAATATAACGTCCGACTAACAACAGTCGGACCGACCGTCCCCAGGCATACGATCTGCCTGGCGGAAATTTCCCTTTATAGTGGAAGAGCACGATTACCCGCTCTTCCCTACCCAGTGTTTTAGCGCAATCGGAATGGAACTCCTCCAAAACGGCTTCACCGATTTTTATGTTTTATTTTGTGTATTTTTGTGATGGTAGGTTTGAGAATAGATCGGAGGTATTTGGAACAACTACTTTTGCGTTGTCAGCTAGTATTGGTATGGAAAAGTAACCCTTCTTTGACTAATGAATGTGTATGATATGTAAGTGGTTTGTGAGTAAAGTGGCAAGTGGCAAACCATGGTCTCTGTCTACCCCTCCGTGATACATGGGTGATTTTGCGTAATCAATCCTTTACGTGACTAAGTACTTCTAAGTACACATCTTTTCTTCTTAAGTAAGCCCATGCTATATGACTTATTTACCAAATTTGTTCAAAACAAAGTTTTGAGGTGTTACACAAAAATATTTGGGTCTGAAGTCAATATTTATTTTGTGGCCTCTAAACCAGAATGAATGTATGGTTCGGTATCATCATCAGCCATTTGACGCCCACTCCAGGACATAGGCCTCCCTCACGGTTTTCCAGCTTTACGGTCTAGTGCCGCCCAATTCCAGCCACTCTCCGCCACCGTAACCAGGTCGTCAGACCATCTGGTGCAGGGCCTGCCCAATCTGCGTCGTCCGGACTAGTTTTCCTACCTACGTTTTTTAGCAAAAAACAGTCCCTTCATACGATCATTAGGCATCCCTTTGTTTACCAACAAAGCCTATCGTACTTAACCCTTGTGCAATGCTTAGAGCAACAATCATACCAGCTACCGACAATCCTAACAAGTGAGTTATGAGATGTCTGGTACAGACTAACCGAACAAATACGAGCGAAGGCTCGCGTCGATTAGCGAAGGTCTCGTACAATACAAGGGTAAAGGCTTCCGAGGCTCTTTGTTTTCGTTCGCTTCGCTAAGCGAACTTCGTTGACCTAGAGGTGGAATAAATGTGTATGAAGTTCGCTCAGTGAAGCGAACGCAAAAAGGTTCCAGCTTTCAAGCTTACGCGATGCCAAACGGCAAGTGCCTCCGTTAGCATTTCAATAGGTGGTGAATATTCAACCAACCAAACTAGACAGATTAAGGCATATTCTTTAAGGCCTACGCAGACGAGGGACTATTGTGCGCAAGGGACTAAAGTCCCTCAATCGTAAAAAAATGTCCTCCGAGTACTTGTCGTGGACTCAACGCCTACGGGGTGTGGTCATTTGTTCCCCGGAAATAGAGTGAAGCGTACGCTATGGAAGCAAAAATTCTGAGATTACATTGTGTTGTAATTTGAACATGAAGTTGAAAAAGAAAAGGCGTTTGAGAAAAAAACACCGAACTTCAGTCCGGTCTTTTGATGTCCTCGGTAACTTGAGGGACTCTTTATACGCGGTACTTTTAGCCCTTCGTGTGCGTTATTCGATACAATTTATAAGAGCTCTATCTCGACGGATAGAAAAATACCCGTCCTTCGTCTGCGCAGGCCTTTTGGCAAACAAATTGTTTAAAAATCGAACCCGCAACCTCTGGCACGGATAGCCCGAGGTTGCGGGTTCGAATCCCGGCATGGGTGAAATTTTTAGCCTCTAAATAGGTATAATTAAAACTGTTTTTATACGGATTTATGCTCGTTTATTACATTTTTACAATTTTCCAACGTTTCGGCACTTTTTCAGGTGTCCGTCGCGGAGGACGTGTCAAACCGGACACAGTCGAACGAGTTCCAGCCTACCTGCCTTTCGTGAGAGGAGTGACTGACAAAATTGGGAGTATTTTGAAACGCGCCTCAATCAGAACCATATACCAGCCGCCAAGAAAGATACACCAATTCATGCGAAGTGTCAAACACAGGATTCCCTTACAAGAGGCAGGAGTATACAAGCTTGACTGTGAATGTGGTTCCTCGTACATTGGTCAAACGAAGCGTACCATAGCTGAGCGGGTGAAGGAACATATCGCTGATGTGAAACATAAACGCTCTGGTAGATCTGCAGTCAGCGAGCATACACTTAGCGGTACCAACCACTTTATACATTTCGATAAAGTTAAAGTTCTAGCCCGAGAAGACCGTTTCTTCCCTAGAATGATACGTGAGGCAATAGAGATCCGCCGGCATCCAAATTTTAATAGAGATCGTGGTTGGAACATACCGGTAGCATGGGAACCAGTGCTTAAGTGCATGAGACCCCCTTGCTAGAAGTGTGACTGTAGAATAAATAATAAAAAATCAATTTAATTTCAATTAATAATCGGTATCTTTAAGTTCATATAAAGTAATTAGTTTATAAATTTAATTTTAACTTCAATTACTAATAATCAATATTGTTGACTTTATATAAAAATAATTGGTTTGTCTATTTTGGAACGTAACTTCATAATTAACTTTTGTAATTTTTGCCGAGGGTAGTAAACTAACCGTTAATGATTTCTAAAAGACACCTGTCACCTCAGTCATCCGGGACCACGGCACCTGAAAAAGTGCCGAAACGTTGGAAAATTGTAAAAATGTAATAAACGAGCATAAATCCGTATAAAAACAGTTTTAATTATGTCTACTGCTCGTGTTAACCTTAGAAAATACTCTAAATAGGTTTTTAAAAACAAATTGTTTCAACTTTATTGTATATTTTTGCTTTACTGAGCTAATTTGACATGCACTCCTTATACTATAGAGGTCAATAAAGTTCGCTCAGTGGAGCGAAAGCAAATAAACTTAAGCCCTGTGCGATCGACGAGTACATTTCTTTGCATTTGTTAAATTGGTCTACACGCGGCATGGGACAATCTATCCAGGTTCACACGATCTTATTCTTCATTCAACACACATTGTTGCTAATTTTATTGCTCTAATCAACATGCAAACAAAGGAAAATACACTCTAAAACTACACTATCTAGAGTGGAGTTGCTTTAGATATTTTTGCTTGTTTTTGCAGAGTGTAATCAAGGTGTTTACGTTTTACATAATAGCGTCAATCTTTCGATTTCCGCCGGAACAGTGATGCAAGTGTGTTTATTTGAATTAATTTTAATTGATAGTTACATTACATTGCGTCATAAGCTTGATGTTGAAAGGATATGTCACTACTTCTACTGTACACTTCGAATTGTTACTTCCCAAGTCTTTTTTGGTTCAAATTTGATGGGATTTCTGCTTACCCTATTAAGGATGATAATAGGACAGCCGGAGCACTAGCAATGAAAATAAACATAGACTAACTTCCACACAACACACGACACAGACGTTTCCTGATCCCAAACTAGGAAACCCTGTGATATGGTTACCATCACAGTCATATGCATATGCACTTATTAGGCTGAGGTTTTTCGAAATTAGATGGCCTAAAATTAACAGTTTATTAATAAAATATTAACAGTTTATTGACAAACAGAATGAAAAACCTGGGTAAGTTCTGAATTTAATTAAAACTGTTTTAATACGGATTTCACTCGTTAATTATATTTTTACAATTTTCCGACGTTTCAGCCCTTTTACAGGTGCACTGGTCTCGGATGACCACGGATGGTCATAAACGAGTGAAATCCGTATTAAAACAGTTTTAATTATGTCTAGCACTCGTGTTAAGCTTAGAAAGTTCTGAACTACCGTAATACTTATATTTAACAAAATCTCAGTCACGTCACAGATACAGCTTGTGCTGTATGATACTATTACTACTTGTTATCATATAAGTCTGTGACGAGCACACGTCAACTCTGCGCGAGCACTATTTTATTATATTATTATAACGTTTATTTCAGACTTTAAATCAAATCCATATTACAACAGATACACAAATAAAATGTTAGTTACACAGATAATTGCTTACACTATGTTAGTACTTATTATTACTATTTAAATGAATCCTAACCCAGTGGGTTAGGAAGCGACCGCCAAACCGGTCCGCTATGCACGCCAGGATGCCGTTGCCGCATCATATACCTGCATCGCGCAATAAAAAAGTTACACATGAGTAACATCACATACCATAAGCATGACGTCCCTCAAATAACAGTCGGATCTGCCTAGCGAGAAATTTCCCTTTATAGTGGAAGAGCACGATGACCCGCTCTACACTATAAGACCACTATTTCAAGTACCTTTTTTTGACGGACGTCTAAATAAAATTATCTGTCAATCAAAGCGGAAACCCATGTTGCAGGCCGCGCTTGGAAACCGGCGTGACTGCAGTGTCCGAATTAACTGGTTCAGTTCCGGGCGTTCACCGCTAAAACAATAGTCACCGGTTTCCACAACATTAATGTCTAGATATACCTGTCTAGATTAAATGAACAGACCCGAAAAGAATTTTTTATGTTTGTGAATGAAACATTTAGTCACACGAGAACTTTACAGATCGGTTGTCAACCATTCATACATCGATGGCAGTAGCCATAATCGCAATAATTGTCTTTAGGGAGTGAACCAGTTTGTTATTAAGAACGGACTAGGTACCTATATATTACTAGGTGCCGTACTAAAAATCATAAAACATAGGTAGGTATTAGATTATTCAGGTCCGTATTAATAAAGAGATCTATCTCGGAAATCTCTTTTGAGTGCCTAATTTAAGATGTGGTTCTGACTCGGAGATTGAACGTTTAATTGATGATAATATGGACTTAAAGATTCAATTCAAGTTATGGCTAAAATGTATGCTCTTATTGCGCTCCGTACAAGCCAGGTTCCATGACAAAATCTCAATTACTTGTCGTTACAAAAACCATTGATTTTGTAATGACCCTAACCAATTCTAAAATGCGTGGAGAGCGTCAGACCCGCACATAACTGTAAAACTCACTTATCAGCAAACGACCTCTTCACTTTCAGTTTGGTCACGCAGTTGTTATTTGGAGTTCGTTGCGTAGAAAGTACAGTCTCTACTTTATTGTTTGTTTGACAAGTTCGCATCACGTCGGGATAATTTTGACATTAATTCACATTCATACGTCTGTCAGCTTAATGTCACACGCGCATGTCAAACGCATTTAGAATTCGAAAACGATGTTGCCCTACGAACTTAAGATCAACCTACCACGTTGTTACATTGTGACATTTGACCCAGAATCAAAAACGCTTGTTGTAGTTGAATAATGAGGTCAACATTTCGTAACTCTTACAGATAAATGTTGCAGAAACATACACATTCCGGCATCACACTTGCAACTCCTGGGGTATTGAATAATGGATCTGAAAAGACCTAAGAATCTATCAACATTCTAACAGCTTCAATAAAAATTATGAAATATGATTGATTGAAACGTAGTTATAGCAGGTATCGTGATCGAACGAATTCGCCGCTCGATTGGCGATTTAATTATAGATATCGCAGCCCCTACTCGGTGACTGTCACCTATTCCAATAACGAAATAAAAAGAACTCGAGAAAGTTACTATGCAGATTAAAAATTAATTTGGCAGTAATTTGTTTCAGATGTAGATCAACGAGAACAAAGTCTGAAATAAAAAAATAATAGACCTCGCAACTAACCAATATAAGGCACGGCTACTTTTAAAATGAGAAAACTCTTTCTTTTTAAACTCCACAGCTCCATCTTTTATTTGCACACTTTCTTGTTTCAGATATACCTTTCTATGTTGTTGCAGTTTTAGATGCCTAAACGTTTCACGTAAAACACATAATTATTCTTGAGCAAGTTTCTGTTATTTTAGTATTTGATGAATGATTAATCAGAAAGTATTTCCAAAACCAATTTCCCTAGATACTGATTATGCCGATATTGGACCTGTGACCTATCATTGTAATTGGTATAATTTTAAGAAAAGGTATGTTTTTTATGTAGCCTATAAAGTACAAGCGCAGGGCACAGGCCTTCTCTCAGGACCTTCGGTTACGTAATTATTTATGATTAATTAATTAAAATCTAGTAGTTTATGTCTCATTACAATTATAGTTAAGAATACACCTCTCATACTTCAAATTTTTTTTAAATCTTTCCAATGAATATCAACAACATACTCGAACAGACTTTATGGAAACTAGGCTATTGTATAATACTTGTATGCTACCCGTTAGACTACCTTAAATAAATAAACCAACTTATTTGGCTCATGCAGGAAGAGACCCGTGCCCCAGCAGTGGGAACATACAGGGTTGCAATCAATTTGGCTCACGCCAACATGAGCAAAAGGCAAATCATTTAGCAGTCCCTTTCTTTAATCAGCGTTGTACCAATGGAGCCAAGCAATTAACAAATAAATAAACGAGATAGTCGCGTGTTTATTAGCGGATCCGTAGTAAGGGCTGGGAACTGAAATGTCACTCGAGTTGGACACGAGGTAATTATACTGGGCTATTGCGGACTTTGCTTTGTCCGTGGGTAGACCGATCACGACTTATTAAAATTTTGTTGAACGCACCATGCAATGTTCCGTTTCCATAATAAATTGTAAGCTCGTAGCTCCGGTTCTGTAATAAATTGCTGGCATTGTGCATAACACTTGCATTTACGCAGTTTTTCTACAAGTAAAAGTTCCGTAAAAGCCGTATTAATAATAAAGCGCCTTTGAAAATCCCTTGCAACTCTAGTTTTCAGGGATCTCAAAGCTAAGAGCTCTTTATTAATTCCTTTATAAATATATAAGAGTTTGGGGATAATTATATTAATTCTAAACTAACAAAAAATTCTATTATTTTTAATGTACTAACCCGTGCTAAGGACATTAAAAACATATACGTTATCTAATAACTCTGTACGTAATACAGAGAATATTGTAAAGAGGTTCGAAATTTCACTGATGCCGGTGAGTCGCCCATTACCTCAGTTGGAAAAAGCGCTGGCATGGATATCCAGAGGTCCCGAGTTCAAATCCCGGCATGGGTGGAATTTTTAGCATCGAAATACGTTTTTTATAACCAAAAATTCGCGAAAAAGAGAAAAAAATGGGTCAACAAAGCACATAAGTTCAAGGATTTACATTGCCGTAAGCCTAGTTTCATAACACTAAGTCTGCTATCTCGTTTTATGTCACTAAACATTGGCAATGTCACCTGCAGTGCAATCTGTTTGCAGAGCAAGGGCGTCTGATGTTATGCATCTGTCACCCCGTTTGTATTAGACAGATTGACTGCAAAGTGTCTGAGGAATTCTTGAAGAAGAAGAAAAATTGGGTCAGCAATTCGCATAAGTCCAAGGATTTACATGGGCGTAAACCTAGTTTCATAACTTTAAGTCTGCTATCTGGGTTTATGTCACTGAATATTGGCACAGTCACCTGCAGCGCAATCTGTTTGCAACGCAAGGGCGTCTGGCGATATCCGTCTGTCACCCCGTTTGTGTCGATAACGAATCGATTAGATCCGCTTTTAAAATATTGTCATCGGACAAAAGGTTTCATAGGCGTCGCCGGGCGTATCGAAATCGACTTTAAGATTAAAGTGGAATTAGCTAAATTTGATAGTCAGCGCTCGAAGGTTGGCCAGGAATGCAATTCTCGCGGTGCGACTCACGCTCGCGCGCGGCCTTGCTCGCAATGAGATATACCTTTAATGGTCCGGAAATTATAAAATTGCCTTTTGTCGTGCGAACAACATGCGGATTCGGGAGAATTTAATTCAGCCTTTTGGTTTAAGCTCGCGAGCCAAATTGGTGTATTGTTTCGTAACGTTTGGGGCAACAATGTACGCTCCTTATGTTAGGTTATTATCTGTTACCCCTCCAAGTGGAACACTGTGCGTAATAATGAGGAAAGAGTCCTTGTTTTGTGCGTAATTTAAACAAATTGTATTTTTGATACAGTGCGCTCGGTAATTGCCTAGGCTTTTGACTGATTTAAGTGGTTTTTAACAGTCTCTACATTAGTACGGTCTGTTGTGTAATAAAACGTTTATGAGGGTCGTTTATTAAATTTACAATACTTTTCGTTTAACCTGCATGCCTAATGTAAAACTTAAGTGGTTGTAAAATACGCATTGACATATTACGCATTATAATTATAAATTAATTATTCCTCAAAAGACTAAAGCTAACCTAACCCATAGCCTATGGCCTAACCTTTCTGATATGCAGGAAGCGGCGTGCCTCAGCAGTGGAGACATATAAAGGGTTACACCCTCATTGAACAAAAGAAAGTGAACAAAAGATGGATTCAGTTTACATTTTGTACACTTTCTACTGCATTTTCGGCATTTTCTACTAGTCAACCCGCATTCATATTTAGTTTTCAATAAGTAGTTAAGTAAAGATCGCAATAGCAACGAGTAAAAAAAAACTGTTTTTCCCCAAATATAACCAGAACAAGGTAATATTTATGTATGGAGTCAAATATAGCTTCAGTAACTGCTAACTCTACCAGTCAAATTAAATACGGCTCTGCACCGCGCTGACTGATAGAAATAGCTTCGAACTTGGTTAATTGATAAACCGCGTTCATAATGAATGGTGAAAGTGGAGTGAGCTGTAGCAGATCCATATTGCTCTTATTTTTATTTAGTATACTTATTTTCATTTTTATTTAGTTATGGGGTGCAAAGTAAAAGTTCTATTAACAATCATGTAATTAAATGGACATATATCAATCTTATGTAACCTAATTTAAGCAAGAACTAGGGAACTAACTTTACTAGCTGACGGCAGTTGCTATCCAATTATTCATCGGTGCACTGCTCCAGTTTCCAGTTATGTCCCAACCTTGTCACCGCTGCTCCACTGTGCAAACTCGTCGCACTCTCACCGACCGATAACTCGCAGAATAAAGTTGCACACAAGTTCTACCCTTTTGGACCGATATGCTTTTCTGGACGCGGTTTCAATGCGTTAGGCAGTAAAAATTTTTTTTTGTTTTGGAGCATTTTTCACTTTGCCGTTTTGTGATAATACTGCTTTTGGTCCCAATTCCTTTATTTTAATTTTTTGCTTTCCACCTTATTACATTTATTACATAACATCAGAAAATAACATTATGAAATGAAATGATAAGGTTTTATTCAAAGTAGCGCAGAAACTGCGGCTTAATGAACGTTACTATTAGGGGTATTTTGCCGACCAAAATGAAAAGCTGGAACTAAGTTAATAAAAAAAAATCTTTTAGTAGTCACTCCGAAAATTCTTTACATATGTGATGTGATGTTTTGGAATGTCAGAACAATATCTTAATTATGTTAATAGTGGTTTTTAGGACTCATGGCCCTGAACTTAAGGAACAAAACTCAGGACTTGATAGCGTAACGCCACAAACTGCTGCTTTTGGCATAAACAATATCTATTGCCATGTCTGTGAACCTAAGTTCTCGGCCGTAGGTCCTAAAATCACTAATAACATGATTGCGAGCTTGGTGAACCACTTTTTGGAAAAACGATAACGAAACCATTGGTGGCGCTTGTGCATGAAGCGCCTTAAATGGACTTTCTGTGTTCTTCGCATTGCGACTTCTGTAAACGCATTGCGACTCGCAACACCAGTTTGGCGAAAGTAAACGCACTGAATGCAGTCCGTGTCCTTCGCTCTTTCGCAGGGTTACGTTATATTAGCGTGTTACTCGTCTTACGCTTATCCACATTCTGAGCGTTTCGAACCAGAGAGGTACCAATGGGACTCTCTGTCATAAGATTACGTAACATTACTATAACTAGCGCCTGCATCCCGAAGAGGTGTTCAGAGATCAGGGCCTGGTACCTCTGCCACCTCCGTCTTGGGTCTTATCTTCACTTGATACCGCGTCGCTAAAACGCTGGCCTCAAATTCGAGAGCTAGTTGGTTAGGTCCCGGGATGTGTAATTTTTTTCTAAGATATGCTATTATTTAGTAGCAATACAACTAGCTAATTGTGAGGAAAAATTTCGTGAGGAAACCCTAGTGTCTGATATATTTAAATACCTTTGCACGGCTCCACTATGAGGCTAAGTCAGGACTAAGTATGCTAACAGGTCTATCTTTACTTTCCTATATAACCTATTTCTTGAACCGTTCCAGGACCTAGTTAGTGAGAATATTCGCAGAATGTGATATGGGAGAAGATTTTCTGACTAATAATAATACTTAATTAAGAAATTAAGAGGTCCTAATCTAAGAAACGTGAGTTCCTTAAGTTTAAACGTCCTATTTATAACAACACGATTCATTATAATAACACTCATCGAAAGCAGTTTAAATAATCTTTGGCAAAGGCCTAAACCACCACCGTAACGTAACCACCGTAACGTAACCACCGATATATTAAAAAAGAAAAAGAAAAGAAAAGATGCTTAATCTGCTTCTGAGGAGTGTTATAGAGTAATTTGTAAATCAGCCCGTTATTGTTTACACAACAATCGATCAATGCAATTTTAATTGTGTTATAATTATTATATTGCAAACTCAGCTTTGTAACGAATAATAGAAGCCGACCTAGTGTGAGACGGACTTCCGCCAACTAAATGGTAGAAAACCCAATTATTTTTGGCAAATCAAACATAGTAATACCAACAGCCGGTAAAGTGAGATATGTATACAATATAGAGTTACAATCTACCGCGTCGGATCTCAAATATTCGAAGTGCCGACTTCAGTACTTTCTCCGCTTTAATCATTGTTTTAGGCAACGCTGTGAGAATCGTCCATTAAAAAGATACGATTTGCTAAAAACGTTTTTCTGGCACACCAAGAGAGCTTTTGTAGATTAGATGCCATTTATTATTTTTGCTTTCACTGCGTCGTGGTATACTTTTTGTGAAGATATTGAAATAAAATATAATAATTTCTATTAGCAATAAGGCCGCTAATTGCACCTTATGTTCTGCATAATCTGTTTCTGCAACTATTTTTCCGATATAAAATAAAGAATATTCTTATCTTCTCTTTATTTCATATTTCCCGATTAGGTATGCTTTAACAGTTGGACAACCTATTGTCAGGTCGAAGTAACTGTAGGCTTAACTAATTGTCATCCATCAAGCTTTGAAAGCAACTACGAAAACTTTGATATATGTTAATTAAAATACCGTTAATTAATTAACTACTAAAAGCAGCTTTCTGACGTCCTTGCAATCAACTGTAAAGATAAATTCACCAAAAATGGGGTAAGGTAAGTTCGATCAGAGAATGGCAATTTTATAGTGAATGGCAAAAAGTGTATCAGGGTTACCTTTTAATTCTTTGGACTGGTTAACGGTGTTACGCAATCGTTAATTTGAAAGCTGTTAATTTTTGCTCAGTAACAGAATTAATTAATAATTAGCCTCTCAATAGTCATTTCTCTCTCCGTGGAAAAAAATGCTGTATTAACCAACCAAATAGTATTTCTTCGTCTATCTTTTGTCCATTACTTGATTAGACTTGTCGGTGGCCTGTATATTATTGAAACATAATTTGGAATTTCTCAAGAATTATGCAAGAATTTACTTTTAACGCCATTGGGTAATTTTTTTTTCAGAGCTCATTTACATTTCACGCGTGAAGTGGATTTCTTTATAAATGAGACCAATTTTAAGTCATATTCAGCACAGAACTTCCCTTATGCGGGATCGTTTCTTATAGATCATTGCAAATGAGCCATAGAACGCAGTTTTTAAATCATTACAGCCTTACTAATAAACTTGGTGTAAGTATTGTATAACTATGCAGTGTTTTGTCTCTTTTCTTCCAATTGGAAATTACATTCAAATGACGTGAACAAAACACTGTGTAACTATACCAGGCTTATACGGTGTTTATTAGTAAGAGCCTTAAAGTTTAATCAAATTATCACTTATCTCTAAGCGATTTCGTATTAGATGAGTTAAGAAGACCATGTAAACACGTTAGAACCTTGTCGCATCAACCTCTTCTAGCCTGATGTATTAAAATTTACTATTTTTAACTTTGACAAGGTAGTGAAGTGCATACATGTTACTTCTCTGCCATCGTCCATCCTCATCCAGTCACTACCAAAATCTGCTTCATAGGTCAACCGAGCTGACGGCCATCTTGCGCTGGGTTTTTCAGTGCGTGCCTATGTAATCTGTTCTGGTGATAAAATAATTACTTTAAAAACTAAATGTACAATGCGGGATTTCAAAAAACGATCGCGGGTCAGCGAGTAACTGTGTAATACAAATAATTATGTTTGTGCTTTCGATTTCACTGTTCTTTGGAAACAAAAAATTTGGAAATAGTAATTCTATTTAAAATAATTCAGCGAATTCAAAATATTTAGTCTAGTCCAGTATTAACAATTTGAACTTTTTTTATAAAAAATAACCAGTTTGATCATCTAACAATTAATAGGACTCAATGGAATGAGCGATATCTGCTCTAATTAAAGCCAGGATTTAGGGATAGATAAGTGGATCGCGAGGAAACCTGAGTGTCTGAGGTCTTAGTACCTCAGCGCACGTGGCACGTGTGCTAATAAGACCATACTCTCTCTCTGAGAGGATTTGCCACTTGTAACGAACCCACTTTTTTATGTAGGTTATAGGTAAACGTCCCATAACCTACATAAAAATAGGCCAAGCCTTCGGACTATTTTGTATGTAGGTTACAGGACGTTTACCTCTAACCTACACAAAAAAGTGGATTCGTTACAAGTGACAAATCCTAGTCTCTGCCTTCCTCTCTGGGATACCTGCTTGAGCTTATGCCAGTATTTGTATAAATAAGAGTTACCTGCGTTTGCCATGTTAGACCTGGGACCCAGTTCTCACTTCATTAGCAAATAAGTCGTATACGACTCTAAGGCTTATGATTTTGAATTCTACGTAATAAGTCGAGCTATAGCCAAAATATGTATTCTGAACGCAATGCTAGATTAAATTCGAATGAGAAAATAAATGTTTATTGACTCGGTCTCGTTGTCTTATCTTATTTTTATGCGACAAATGTCTAATCCTATGAATATTTTGCGTCTACGCTTTTAATTCGCATGGGCGAGAATCGGCCCCCAGTCCTATTGGTCACCTCAGAATGTAACGGCCTTATTTATGACAAAAAGTCGATTTCACTAAAACTTTCCTTTTAATGAATCTGTGGTTACATCTCTATGGCATAGTGGTAGCGCATCTGCCTGCCATGCAAGAGGTCCCGGGTTCGAATCCCGGCTGGGGAAAATAAAATCAGGTCTTGGATGTTTACATGTTTGTGATGTCGTTGTTTCTTGTTTCCGCGACACAGAGTATCCTAGTGTGGGGCCAGAAGCAATGTATGTGCCTGTATGTAAATGTTATGTTATGTTATCTCCTAATAAAATCTCCACCACAGACTTCAGTCAGCGCTTTTGGAGTGATTTAAGGAATTGTGTTTTTACTAACAAGGCCAAGACTGTCCTAACGACCATTAAGGCTAACACACTTGCCAAGATCCACGTTTCAAAACAACAAACTGTTTAATTGATCCAGTTCAGCGCGATGCCAATTATGGCGCGTTGACAAAGATAGGGCCATAAAATGCCTTATAAAACTTGAACAAGCGTCTTATAAGACCTTACGCAAACGGTTACACAACGTGCCCTAAAGGACCGTTAGCAAATTCTGAGATCGTATCTCACTAAAAGTGATAACCGTATTTAACTGAGCTGAGAATTGTCTCAGCTTACTTGGTACCCAAACACTTTACTTAGTTCCGTTTTAGTACTATGATGTAGTCCATTGCTTCTGTGGGGGAGCCCACGGCAATTTTTTGTTATACGACTTTTTATAAGACTTTGTTTTTTAGTGATAAGGCCGCCGTCTGTACTCTTAGGTTAAGAAATATCTGTGTAATTTCCATTTTTATGTACAATAAAGTATTCTCTATCTCTATCTATCTCTATATCACTTTCTATTTATGTATATTATTGGTATATATCTATTTGCATAATAATTTAATAATTTTCCTAATTAAGCATGTATTATTCATATGTATCGGAAATAATTTTATTTATTTGTACATCTAAGTACTTTCTTCCTTCCTCCCTCTCTATATTGCTCCAGTCCATCTGAAGGTTATCTGGAAGAGATCACTTTTAGTGATAAGGCCGCCGTCTGTACTCTTAGGTGAGGAAATGTCTGTGTAATTTCCTTTCTTATGCACAATAAAGTGTTCTCTATCTATCTATTTAGTTAAGTTTCCTATGTCTATGAGAATACTTGGACATGCGCATATAACTAACTCCGTAGTTTGTCAGAAGAATTCGTCGGTGAAGATGTTGACCAGACAGTATCTTAACTTATGTTAGCTGGTAGACAGTGCCAAGTAGCAGTAACAAGTACCAAGTACCAATAGCAAGCAAGTACCAATACTCAAGGAGCAATTCCTATGTTTACAAACGTAGTTTGTAAATCAAGCAACACTTAGTTTAATGCAATATAGAATTTGAATAATAACAACAATATTCACAATGTTTCAGTTTTGCATAGTATTGCCAACCTACGTATGGATTTGTCCAGAATTTAAATGGATCGGTAATCGTCTGGGGGCAATTATACTTACCAACTGTTCTTATTTGCTGGCACCATACGAACATTGCCCACCATGATAATTGATTATATTTATTTCGGGGTCGCTGCAGGAAAGCGAAGTGTTTCTGCTTGCATGGCCGGCAATGTAAGTTGTACAAAGTGTAATATCCTAGAAGGATAGTTTATACAACGGCTTACCTCCTGGGAAAACACGCGTCTGAGCACGCCAGTTAACGGCTGGAGAAATAGACTAATAAATACCGAAACACATTCTTGCATAGTAATAGATACCGTTTCATAGAGCAATCGGGTGTGAATGTATACCATTTTTGCAGGTTAGAAGGCTTCACACTGTGACGTAACGGTAACTGATCGATATCATTTGTCGTATAGGGTTATTGTCCAGTGTGAAACTGTCTAGCTGACGTACACCACTATTTACTTATTTTGTCAAAATTTACACATTGAAGAATTTTCACGACATGCAAATTAAATACAAAACTCACTCTATGTTAACTCGGAGTATTTTAGTATGACACTGAAGATACGCACCTGAAACAAAATAAAAAGAAATTAGAGGTGGTATTCAATAATCATCATTAACCTATTATGTCCGCACCGAGGGGCACGGGTCTCTTCCCTAAGTGGGCTAAGTCCGGATTGGTAGGGGCTTGCAAGACTAGTGGCTGGTCTTACTGTCAGAACATTTCAAGAAGCCCTAAGGCCTCTGACTTAGCTTAACGACGTTATTCAATACTTGAATTGAATTGAAAAATTCTTTATTGCACAAAAATTCAAATTCAATTTCAAATTCAAATCAATTTATTTCAACGTAAAGAATTTACATTCTGTTTGATGAATGTCAATGTACAATGTAAAATCTAAGCCGCTGCCTTCGGGCCGTATTGTAGTGGAAAAAAAAACTCCACTCTGACCATCTTTTCTCAAGTCATCTTAAACCAAATACATCAGTTGCCAAACGTAAACCTAATAAGATTTCATGATTGCAATTATCACAGCCCTAAATGCCAAAGCATTAGTCAAATGTTTTACAATAGTAGGGGAAAACATAAGTGCTGGGGCCAGACACACGAACAACACTCGTTCACCAGCATAACGCAGTGGTCAGCCATCATCAGTCTCAACCATTTTGGAGGGAGATAGACGACCCGAACACCACGCTACTAATCGAATGACCTATAACAAACCTGCAGTTAAGTTTTTGTTAGTTATAGAATGTATCATATAGTTTTTAATGTGCAATCACGTGGTCTGTACACACTTTGTATTGTAAAATATGTTATAGTTATACCTAACTAACAAAATAGGTGCTTGTACAAGCGAGCTTAATAGTAACAAGTATTTGCCTCCAGCTAACCTTTAAGGGTTAGCTGGAAGATTTTTTTTGTAAAAGTCACAAACTGTCTTATAACAAAATAGCGTAGTTATAACGAGTTATATACCAAAAACACTCTTTGAGAGGAGATCCTTGTAATGTGTTAATATCTTACTTTATTTTTTTTTTGAGATTTCAACGTTTTCATCATCTGCACATGCAGACTGCAACTATGACGTAACTCAGCGGTCTTTGTTAATTTGGTGTGTAATGGTGACTTAAATTATAACAGGCAATAAAGTGCGAGTTAGCAACCATTCACTTTCACGAGCATATATTTTTTAACACAGTCTCTTCAATTTGCAATGCAAAAATATGCCCAAATAAAGCGTGCGTTTTAATCAGTCTCGTCTACAAAACCTTCCACATATGAAGCACATCCTTGTAGGATGTTTAATAACTCTAGTAACACTACCAGAAGTAACGAAACGGATGTGTAAAAGGACCTCGAAATGATTGACAGGAGAAAAATGTAGTGAAAGCTGGTAGGAGGAAAAAATGCACGCCCGGTAACTACCGGCTATAAATTATGTCCAATATCTATTAAACATAATTTATACACAAATGTCAAGGCGGATAATCACGCATGCACAAATCAACAACTGCTACGACAAGTTCAAAGATGGCCAAGAGTTCATCTCGATGCCACGGCCGAGTCGACCGCACTTGACCTAGACCCGATGCGTATCTTTCGAGAAAAAATATCGATTATCGATGCGATGCTGGCAGGAGAAATCTATTTTCTAAAAAAAAAAAAACGCGCGGCTGTTACGTCAGTGGCGGTAAGAAATCTTTTGACGCTGTCACATGACGTAATGCCTAATACGATTAACGAAAGTGTAAGAGTCTTTTACATTAATTAAGCTAATTAAATGGCGAAACATTCAGTTTTGTTTAACAATGAGATGAAAAGCGAGCCTCGTTCTTAATCGCCCAATCTCGTGATTCAACTCTTTGTATGATTCGTGGTAAAAATAATCTTCGTGAGTATTGCGTATAACATTTTTATTACTTAACCGACTTCTAAAAAAGAGGAGGTATTCGATTCGACGCTTATGTTTCGTTGTTAGAACAGGTATATCGTCTCAATTTAGTTTGGAGATCAAGAGCATTTATAAAAATACGATTATTCACGGCTTACTATGATAAATTGATGTGCATTACTAAATTACTCAAACCGCAGATTAAACAGTACACTCTGCAACGCAATACACATCGATTATTGTAGTTTTATGGAACAGGGCTCTCATTACAATTTGGTGTAGATACTAAATATTTTTGGAGATGGAGAACGGAACAATTCATTTGTCAACGGTAATGGCCTGATTGGAGCTTAAGTGATGTATTGAATGAGATGCTAATTTAGCGATTAATTGGTGAATACTTTGGGTACGGAAACTTTTGAATGGATCACATTTACTTGTTACAGCTCCGTTAGTAATTTATGATCACATTTTTTTTTATCTTCTATCACACAAATCTTAAAATTAGTAGTCTTCAATATGCTACGGTAATTAAAATACAAAAATAATTTAATAAACGTGACCTCTGTCTGTGTAATATACACTGTAATTGCAATTTTTGGAGACGGTGAACAAAGCATTTGTGCTGCTCATACGGCTTGGCTCAGTCAGACTTGAAATTCTGAGCCTGAACTTGCGACTTAACGATGCTCTAATTCCAAAAAAATTATAACCTAAAGATAACGTGAGCTCTACGTTTGTTTTATTTCTGTGTCTCTAGTGCCGTAGTGTTGTGAAGTCGGTTTTAATTTTTTTTTTGTTTAATTAATTTCTCCGTACAGCAGTTTAGCTGAATCGATAGTGCTTTGACGGAGTCGTTTTTTTATTTGGGAAAGATGCGTTATGCATGTCCGTTGAATCTCATTGCCTTTTATTTCTGAACGAAGAAACATTGTTGTTGCATCGTCAGGTAGCAAAATTAATTTTAGTCGCATTAATGTGCAGTGTAAAGCGTCCTGGCATAGGTTGCTTGTGTTTTTATTTTAGTAGGTAATTGCGTCTTTGACAAAATTGAATTGAATTGACTAATGAAAGAAATATTATAGGAGCGAAGGTGTGTGGAAGAGTCGGTAGAGAACGCCCTAGGACAAACTTCGGCCAAATGAAGGATGTATTCGCGAAGGGCGAGATAAACAGTACCCCAAATCGGCGTGCATACACGCAATGATTAATGGATGACGACCTTGCTGATGGTGATGTCGCTGTTTCTGGTTTCCACGACACAGGGTATCCTAGTGTGGGGCCAGATGCAATGTATGTGCCTGTATGTCAATGTTATGTTATAAAGCGAAAGAGATCTCTCAGCACCATAGCAAATGGCAGGCCCTGGTCTCTGCCGACCCGTCCAAGATACAGGCGTGAGCTTATGTTACGTTGTTATGTGTGATGACTTTTATGCAGACCTGTGGTATAAATAAATAAAGTCCTAGGTAGGTGCTGTAATGATGACGATAATGTCTTCCTCATCGTAGTCTGACAATGGCGATCTCAAGGGTTGGAGAGACTTCTGCCTTCTAAGACTTCTGATTGGTAGAACTTTTGCGGCAACGGGCTGGGACTTTGGAATCCCTTCTTTCATTTCTTCTTTCTTTCTGAATGTAAGGCTACATTGACCGTAGTGAAGTTCACCGCGGTCATTGCACGTGTGTTGATTGTAGTCGCAAGTCTCAAGCCGAGCGTGTACCATACGACTTAAGGAACAACTGATCAAATATCTATGCTAACTAGCTGAACGACTACAGCAGGTATGTTAAATAACTTATGCAATACGATCTAACAACCAGCTACAACCAGCTAACGGCTCACTGGACCACGTTGATTGTTTAATACATTTACCTAATCGGCACCATGTTAGACATGGAGCTATGTAATAACGCCACTACTCAATGAACCAGCAAAGTCTCGAAAGGGAAATCTAGTCAGTGGTCGCCGGCCGGCGATGGTCTTGACGGGAGAAAGTTTAAATTATACGTACGTAAACTGGTAACATTGAGACAAGGCCATTTTACGTGTTAGGCTAGATCGTTAAACGATGAGAAGATAAATCGGGCGTCGGACGTATTATATTGTACGATTACGCGCAGATCCGCAACGCATCTTCGACTAAGAAGCGTTTTAGAATTATTTCGGATGAAGATGACTGAACGAATCTTTCTTTTTTTCTTCAGGCTATATAGCCTGAAATGTAGTCCACTGCTGGGCATAGCCCTCCCCTAATGATAGCCATAGCGCCCTGTATAATACCATCATTGGGGGTAATGACCATAATCCCCACGCTGGGCATGCGGGTTGGGGATCGCAGATTGGTGGAATTGTACTGCAGGGGGCGCTGCTGCCCACCCCCCGGTTTGTGTCCCTTAATCACCTTTTACGACACCCGCGGGAAGAATTTGGGGCGGTGCTATTCTTTAAGCCGACACCACACATCAGAACTGCATTCGTTCAGTTCAATGAATTAAAATTGTTTGTTACACTAAAAATAAATTTGCACAAAGGTGAGCTTAATACTACTTGGTATTTTCTTCCAGCTGACCTACATTGAATATAATTCGACTGAAAATTAATGTAGCTATGACCATGAAAGCATATAAATATATTAATATATTAGACTAATCGCATAGTTGTTACTAAATATGTTTTGTGATATTAGCAGGCCAGTTGCGGTTATTTGATACTACTTTGCAGACTCCTAAAGAATAGCTTTGGAATGTCATTCAAATGGTTTCGTCCTTGCGATTTAAATAGGCAAGACCTTCAAGGCCCACCTGGAGAAGGTTAGAAAAAGGTCTCTACCAGATGTAACCTCATTCGAAAGCCCGCAGTTACTACTTGTGCCTGCAAAACGAACACTCTGCGCAAATCAACACTGGCTCTGGATTTTAGTACAGCTAAATAAGTGTGCGCAGGCTGCCACCGAACTGGTTGATGTAGAACTCAACTGTGCTATGAGGATTATGTCACTTACCCCCAATATGTGGTTTCTAGTTCTGTGCAATGTTCTGCCCTTAGACCTACGCAAGAAGTTATGACTCAGTAAGGAGTATGACAAAATTGGTCAAATGCCGTAGCCTCCAATCTAAAAAGATCTTGGATGTACAAGAAGCGAGCTGCATCAAGCGTTTGCATTGATGCGCCCGAAGCCCTACAGCAAGAAAAGACGCTGTCGTAAAGATGGACAAACTCCGAGATATGCAAGAAGAAGCTGAACACCACTTGCAGAAGCAGAGAAGTATAGACTTTTTATCATAGTACTGATCACTGGCCATATCTTGCGAAGAACCGACAACCGTTGGAGTAAACGTGTCCTTGAGTGGAGACCGCGACTCGGCAAACGTAGTGTAGGACGACCCGACTAGGTGGGATGACGATCTGCGAAAAACTGCAGGCAGATGCTGGATGCGGCAAGCTGAAGACAGGGCGCTATGGCGATCATTAGGGGAGGGCTATGTCCAGCAATGGACTAGTATAGTCTGACGACGACGACGACGACGACTGATCACTATCTGCTATGTTCCTTAAAAGGAGGCGTGTGGAAAATTCACGAAGCTGACGAGGAAGTGTCCGATTGCCGTCAATTGGACACTTCCTCGTCCTTCCTTTCCGATCTTAATTACCCGCTTTACCCAAAATTAATTAATAATGAAACTTAATATTTTAAATAGTACACGTGGAACTACTTGCGATTTAATCATCACACTATTATATAATATTATTTATTATCGCACTAATAATATAAAGGCGAAAGTTTGTGAATGTGTATGTCTGTTACTTCTTCACGTCTAAACGGCAGGAGCGATTTTAATAAAATTTGGTATGGAGTTAGCTGACACCCCGGATTAAGACATAGGCTACGTTTTAGTGCAAAAAAAGTATCCTTTCCTATGGGAAAATCGATAAACCGCGGGTAACACCGTGGGGCACAGCCAGTTGTTATGTTAAAAAGCCCGTGACGGTCACTGCTTTAGTTAAAATTAAAAAAATGTCTTGTGCGTCTTCTTATCTAAACTAATTAAAAGAAGACAATCTGTCAAACAGGGATAAAATGTCTGGATTACACAAGCATTGTATAATATTTACACGCCGAGGAAACATAAAAGGGGGAAGTAAGTCCGTGTGAATAATTCTTAAGCTGCTGACAGACCGAGTATAACGCGTAACGAGCATTCGAATATTCATTACAGGTAAAAGATCACAACATAAACGACAGAGCTAAAGCGAGCGCTCTAGCGAGCATTCCAGAGGAATGATAGTAAATTTGCCTCGAGCTATTTCCCTGGCCGAGCAATTTTGTCATTGTTCCGCCGTCTAAATTTACAAACTAAGATTTCAAACGGTGCTAGAATGTTCGTGAAATTATTCATAGCTATGTTTGACTCTACGGTTCTGTTGGACAAATTATGAAGCGGCGAATGTTCGACGTTCTTTTATAGGTGAATGTTCAGGTTTATCCATCATTAGGCTTTATTATTGTCGCTGACATCACCTGTCAAGTGAATCCACTCGAACTGCGCAAGAACACATTATGTTACAAAAGTTAGACAGAATTATTCATAAAATACAATTTATGGTTATCATCTTTCGCTGTATTAGCGAAAGAAAGCTTGGAATTACACGATGTTACGCAAAGTCCGTATAATAAATGCGCTTCGGTCATCCGTCGAGTGCCACTTTAATGGCTGGTTATCAGATTTTAACGCTGTGCAAAGTTTTGTTTTAGAAACTGTTAACAGCATCTTAAAGGCGCTTGCTACATAAAGAGAAACCTTACGACTGTTAAAGGAAAACCCCGATATAAATATCCTGTTACACATGCCTTCCACGATTTTTTCATATACTTACGACCGTTCTTTCGTTAGAGAGGGCAGTTCTCTCAGAGAGAGAGAGAGTATGTGGGCTTGATAGCTACGCGTGCCCGCCGCGGTAGTATTTACTTTTAAGTAAGTGAATAGTTCTTGCAAGCAAAATAGTTCAGTGGGAAAAACTCTAATGCCAGTAAAATTTGTATGTGAAACTTCAATGGTCAATTTGTACCTACGCATGGTCATTTTCAATACCCGACTTAATTATATAGGCAATTCCTGAGATAGGCTTAGAGAACATAGGTTTTATAACAGGTTTTGTTTAATGAGATTTTCTCGCATATCTTTAATAACAGAATGTCCACGAGTGGACAATAACAGTTACACGGTTCATAGTTCAAACGCCGAAGAATCTCACTGGTAATAATCGGTTTCACATCGCATGACAACGATAAAAAACTGACACCAATAAGTACCGATTATAACTACCCCTTCGGGATATATAAATGTATATATCAACAAAGTAGTTGTAAATAATTAATAATAAATTCACGAATTGTGCATTTTGGAAATAACCTCGAATAAATCTTTGGTTACGCAATTTGGAAGGGGCTTGTTCTTATAATTATGCAATATTTAGCTCCAGATTCTGACCTCAACCTGTGGGCCAACCACATTCACCTTGTAAAGGACTTTTTAAAAACCGAGCCGTTTTGCAACTTTCCTTTTTTCAACTTTAGCAACCGGCCAGTTGCATGGTCTTATCGTGGTTTTATCAATAAGTAGATTGATTTCAAAGAAGGCCTCTTAATTATAGTGCCGGTGCTCGACAAATTGGAAAGAGCGCATAATACTTGACCAAATGTCTGACTGTGCATGACGTATTACGATTACGGCTGTCCCTGGCGGGGGACGCAGCATGTGACTTCGGTACTTTGATATCAAACCTTGTATGTCCCCACTGCTGGGGCACGGGTCTCTTCCTGCATCGCAGGAAGGTTAGGCCATAGTCCACCATGGGGGCCAAGTCCGGGTTGGTGGAGGATTGTAAGACAGTGGCGGGCATTACTGTCATAAGTTATCAAACCGCCCATAAGCCCTTTGACATTGCTTAATGACTGCCATTACATGACAGCCGGCACCAACGGGTTAGCGTGCCTTGGGAGGCACGGAAGGGTCCGGAAAAATACCACTAGCGGTAGTCACGAGATGGTCACCCATCCTGCACCTGACCGTGCATGTTGTTAACTCAAATGATTGATGCCAATCGCTGGGTTCGAGAATAAGCCACGAGCGCTTCTACTTCGGTACTTAGTTCAGTCAAATTAATTATAAAGATTATATTTTCTCTTACGGATTTCCCTCAAGTTATCCGCCGGACATCATACGCAAATATTGATGGAAAAATAAGAGCGAATAGTATCTTTGTACATATACAGTACAGCTCATGAAGGACGCCCACTGTTGGGCCAAGGCCCCCCCTGTGTCTTCGTATTATTTTTCTCCCATGTAAATCTAAGTCAATAAAACAACACAATATACACATGCAACAGAAAAACAGGCTAGGCAACAGATAAAAGGGCGGTTTCGGCACTAAAACCTATACATGCATGCACTCTACTGAGTTACATTACGAACGACAATGCAACCAAAATTGTAAGGGCTGACATGCCGCCGTCTGTACTCAACGAACGAACTCATTCGACGGTTTTATTTCATTTTGCATTTTACATGGAGCCCGCGTGTATTGAAATGCACGAAATAACCTTAGAGAGCGGACAAGTAGTTTTTTTTGGTGAAACCAATAGGAAATCTCTAAAATTGATTGTGTGCTGCATACTTTATTTATTCTCGTTTTGTAGAAAGTCTTCAGTTGCTACTCCGTATCTATCTTGGTGGAATCTACTAGTCTTTTTATTTGCTTTTCGGTCAGTTTCAAATTGCTCCACATTGCAGTAGACGCTCTGGCAACAACTTAACAATACCGTTGCAAGTGACCGTATTTAAATTGTAAAATTCCACAAGTCATTTTAGTTGACGCGTAATAAATTGTGACTTATTTTTTGTACAAAATCAGTAAAAGCTAACTGCGGTTTTTCTATTACTAAGACAGTTAAGTAGTTGATCTAACTGGCTAGATTTTTTTCGCCCCCGAGTTACAGCGGTAACCGCGCTTTTTGTCCGACCAGCCAAGATAATTGGACTTGAGTTTTTCTTCACTTAAAATAAAAGGCGTGGAGGAACATTGTGTAATCGGAAATATGTTGTTAGATCAGCACGTTAATTCCCCTGGTTTTATTGTTCGGCTCTGTTCGATCAAATAACCGGCTAGGGTTGCACTGAAAAGAGTCTACTTTACTTCAACAGAAATTATAGCTAGTGAAATCATACATTGTTACGAATATTTACGTAAGTAGGTGGACTGATACGAGGGGCGTGGAGCGCCCGCGAGTTTTGCGATACCTCGAGGCCAAACATACCAATCAAAACTACAGATAATTCTTAATCTAAATATAAAATGGGGCTAGTTGTGAGACAAAAAAGTATTTTTACATTATGAAAACGTAACACTTATATACTCATATTTGTTGACCGAATAGATTTCTTGTCTTGCTTTTTTTGCTTGAAAAAGTGGGAGGGAGGGCGGTGCATTAACTAACCGCATGGTGCTTCTAGGATTTTTGGCGGAATTTAGCAAAGTAATTTTTACATTTTAATGCTATTATGGATTTCCGCAAAGTAACGCCTGATTCCATACAATATCGAATAGATTTGTTGGCGGTCCCTCCGTCTGTCTGTAAGGGTCTTGACTCTAGATCTCGGGAACGCGTTTAGGTGTCGAGTTGAAATTAAAATCATACCCTCAAATCTATAGTCCCTTATAGCTGTGAAAACAACCAAACTTTTAAGTTGGACCAGAATATGTGCGGCTTTTTATGACGCAAAATCTTATATTTCGATACTCACGGAAATAAACATTTATAGGATGCTCTCCGTTGACCTAGAATTGTGTTATATTACAAGCACCGTTAAATATCTGTAACTTTACATTTGTCATGAAAAAATAGTCTTTGAAGTTCGGAAAAAAACTGCGAGACTTGATTGCTGAACTATTTATGATAACCATGTAACCTACATGTACGGAAACCTCGGTGCGCGTAATATGCCGGTTTTTTTCTTTTATTAACTGTACGGATGGATCAAATCTGCCGGCCGGGTCGGTTAGTTTGCAATAAAATTAACCAACGAGGAAGTGCCACGAAAGGAAATCAAATCATTAATTCGACATCTCAATTAATTTTTCATTTCAAGCATAGATTACAAATAGGCCCTAAATCTTGCTAGATTCAACAAAACTGGAAAACCTAAGTAGATTTACTTAGCCGTTCCATATCCGTCCTTATGAGATACTCTATAAGAGTTACTTAGGTGAACTTATAATGTCGTGGGGTACGTGGATAAGCACTAGTAGAAACGTATTAAATTGATCTACGTGCCATTAGTCCAACTCTTTCGTGGTTTAATCAACATTTTAGTGTTCGTTTCATGTCTTAATTTAGTGGTTTGCTTTGAATACTGCAATTAGGTTTAGTTCCTAATTTAGTGTGCAATCAGCTTATAAACATTAGTATATAGTTAAGTTTATACGTGAACACACAAGATGTTTTTTGAGGTTGAAATTTTTGTCTTCGAAAAAGTCTTGCCCTGTTAAAAATCTACTTTTTATTTTCTTTCCGCGGACAACCCCAACCCGAGTACAAAAGCCAGGAACAAAATTGAAGAGGCCGAAAGTCGACCCTCGTTACCACGCCGAGGACAAATGCCGAGCTCCGTCCAGTCCAAGGCCGAAGGCCGACGTTAAGTTCTCATGCGACAAGTTGTAACCAAAATTATTTTGGGCAAAAACGGAAGTCAAGCACCGGTATTCTATTTTAGAGAATAAAGAATAGTTTAAAATATAATGTTGGTGATTTAGCCCTTAGATTGTCGTTCTCTATTTTCTCCTAGAAAGCGCCTTCTTTTCTCGGAGAGATGTGTAGATAGATAGATAACTCTTGATTGCATACCAGTAATTTACAGAGATACTCGTAAGGTACTAAATGTCTATGTTTTCAATAATTTACAATCGGCGGTCTTAGCCCTAAAAACAATCTCTTGCAGAAAACTATAAGATTTCTTTTTGTTTCATGTCATGATTTTTTCAGTTCATGTTTATCAGGAAGTCAAGAGTAGGGTAATGTCTTTAACGTTTTGAGAATTACCCCCCAGCTGTACAACACTCAGATTGACACACAAAGCATTACTACCCTGACCACAAGGTAAGTGTAGCAATAACACTTGCACAGTATCCATGATTTCAAAGACATTGATTAATGATCTTTTATTTGTCAATCGGACGGTAGCTATGTCCATCAGTGTCCAAGCTACCAGTACCATCACCACACGTGTAAAATTACAGGAAGTAACTGAACTATAATGATAAGTATTTGCCAATACTGCAAATTCTTACATACATACATACATACATACATACATACATACATACATACATACATACATACATACATACATACATACATACATACATACATACATACATACATACATACATACATACATACATACATACATACATACATACATACATACATACATACATACATCACCTCACGCCTGTATCCCAGAGGGGTAGGCAGAGACCAGGGACTGCCACTTGCCACGATCCTGACAGATCACCTTCGCTTCATCAACGTTCATATGTCGTTGCATGCACACACGACACACATTAAACATAAGAAGTTTTTCCGTGGTAATCGTAAACGAGATTGATCTGTGTGACATACTTTTATTTAATCTGTTTGTGTTTAATGTGCGTCACCATAGTCCTATTTTCACATTTACCATATTTGTGGAATTTTAAGTTATGAATTTTTTTTTAATCTTATCATAAAACAAATATTTAATTTAGTCATAACATTTTTCTCATAGCATATTTCTTCAAATAAAAAAATGATTCTGGACCGCTGCAGCTGGATCTAGCCAGTCCCAAGATGCTGATTCCCCCTCGCTGATGCGCTGGTCGAGATAGCTACCAACTCTTGGGTTGCCCGACGAGTCGATAAGGCGCGACTATATTTCTTTATAAAGTTTACGCGCCTCAGGCCCCTCAAACCAACACATTGTCTCGACCCCAACTCTCAGGTATCTAATTCTTACGTAGGCCGTTCTACGGTCATTTTATTCCACAGTTATCATAGTTAATCAGTAAATGCACAAATTGTAAAATAATAGCTTTTCAAATCGAAACAATATTGCATCTACCCACCAGCCCAATTTTGTTAATGTAGCTACATTGTTCTCTTGTCTTCAATAACGCGACCTTCAATATCTTTTAAAGAACATGAACGATCCATTTATTTTTCTTCATTGAAAAAGTCTCGGATGCCCATGCATGCCCAATTGCCCATACTATAGACACAACTGTACGTAGTCGATTTTCGGGTCTCTGTCAACATAGTCTGTGAATACGGTCCGCCACCACAAAGTTTGAACAGATGTTTTAAAAAATAGCCACTCTTGCTTCACCTTGTATACCATAATAAGATTTATTATTTTGCTTTTAAAAGCCTAAAAGGCAAGTTCGTATTTTGCTGATAAAAGCCTAAAAGGCAAGTTCGTAGTTCGTACAAGTGTATGGGTTATTGTAATGCAATTGCACATAAATGAGTGAAAATATTGCAATGAGTCTTTTCTCGTAGATACAATGCAGATTTAACAGGTACATGTTGCCAAGTTAATAGGTACATGAAAGCAATGGTGTAAATATTTTTTTCCTGACCTAAGTGAAGGGTACAAAATATAGTGTAAACTAAATTCTGACAAATATTTGAAAACATGGGAACACATCAACACAACTAAAGTTAACTAACTTTAACTTAAAGTGGGAAAAAATTCAATCTCGCGTTAAATAGTGACAACTATTCCATTCATATAAACACCGCAGGCCGCCTTTAGTGTTATTTTTCTTCTTTCTATGTCTCTACACTAATAGAAGTTGGCCGTCACCTTCCCATATTCTTCTTAATTTCTTGCCAAGCCGGTCAGGTCAGGGAAACAGGTCTTCAATTATGGCTACACCTGGCCATACCCTGATGTTTTTCAGTCACAACTTTCTTCTTCTCCCAACACCCCTCTTTCTCGCTAAATATATACTTAAGTAACAACGTTCTGTCACGCTTTTTGCTAAGAAAATCAAGGAGATAGCACTACAGTTAATATTTACATACTTATTTACACGAAATTCTCATAATCTGCTAAAATTTGGTAGTGGGTCTTTCAGCATAAGCAGATTATGGGGTATTCTAATCCCCATGTTTGTACATACAAAACAGAGAAGTCACTTCAAGATAGCGTTCCAAACAATAAATTACATAATAAACAAAAAAATCACTAGACCGATCCCAGACTAGGATACGTTGTGTCGTGATAAGAACAGACAAGAACATCGAAAACGTGAAAAACGCCCAGAATGAGGCTCTTTGTGGGTAATGCTCGAAATAACATACCTGTTATTTTTAAGTAATGTTTACATAAGAAATAACAGATATTTAATTAATTAATAATTGTATTAATTCATTACCAATTAAATAATAGTTTATTAAAACACATGAATTATGTACAGATCCGTATTAGTAAAACTCTCGTTTCTCTGAGATCCCTCATGAGTAGACTTGAGTAATAAAGCTGTAAACTTCTTTATTGCTGAGTTGAAACATAACGGATCGTAAACGGAATGTATACTAACTTCCCGTTTTCCTGAGTGTCCATTGCACACTTCATTAGCAGTAATAAATTAAGTTCCTGGCTTAGGTTCCTGGTTCCTGGTGGTTCCTGATTTGCAGTTAAATTCTAAACGTTACTTTCGGTTATATGTCATTATTACAAACAGGCTGTGTCCGCGACTTCGTTTACGTGGGAGGCAAATGAGAGTCAGCACCTACATAAATAATAATAATACCTTCTGCACTCACACACTCACTTGTCCTGGTCTCAAACTTTAATTAAGGATTTCACAAAGAAATTTCTTTTTGTCTAAATATTTTTCAATGAATTTACAAACGGAAGATCCGGGTCTCATTGGTTTACACGAGTAGATATTAACTTAATTCAAAACATTGAACAGAAACTCTCTTTCACCGAAAGAAACAGGTAAGTTATCGGCGGAGACGTGACAAACATTTAAAACTAGGATCTAGTGTAGTTTTAATTCATTACACGTCACTCCAGTTAAAATTTGGGTGTGATCCCAATTTCAATTAAATTAAAAATAAAACTCGCCCACCAACTAAAAGTTACTCTTTACTTTGAATAGCTATATGTAGTTAGGCGATTAGTCTAATTAAGTATTTATGACTATATTTCTTTGTTGTCTTGAACAAAGACAATTGTAAATAATTTAGCAATATGAAAAAAAAACATATGTTATTCCATTTGATTATGTAAATAGCTTAAATTATGTAAACAACGTAGTTCATACGATAATGTAAATAACGTAATACTTTACAGAGCTTAAAAAATATGCTAAATGTTGAGTTTTACAGAGTAAGCGAAATAAAAACATTTATTTTGGGCAGAAGGGCAATTAACAACGACTAGGCTAGTTTAATATTAACTTAAAAACACCTGCGGCCTCATTTACAAAACATGATTCCACTGGAACACTTAGAGGCGTTTCATTTAATCTGAGGGTACGTCTTTTCCCTGTAAATGTCCACCACAGACTATTTTAGTCAGAGTTTTGAAATATTTTAAGGAATTGCATTTTACACAAATGTGTGAAATGTCATCCGCTGAATGAAATCTTTATACCAGCTCATTTTAGCTTAATCTAAGTAAAACATCCTCTTTTACACAATTAAATTTTCCAAACACATCATTAATGACACTATCTATCATCAGGGAAACGTCATTCAATGACTGTCATACCTTAGCCATTTTAGCGGCATTCGCCCGCAATGACCCATTTGTTACGGAGCCTCTTAAAGGTATATCTTCGTGTAAGAACATTATTTAACTGAATTGATCGGATTAAACCACCTGCCATTGTTATTACCCTCACGTAAACTAAACATAGGTACTCTTTTGTTACACACCTGAATTTCCGCTCAGTGACAAAACTCTATACAAAATATTACTTAGTATAGCGAGAAATATTCACACAGCTGTGCGCATTGTCATTCGCTTCACAGAGAAAACAGTGTCACTTTGGAGCCTGGTAACTCGCTTGAATAATTCATCCATGGGCCCTACGTTATGCATAAATGTCACCTTACCTGGCCATTAGGGTAGGTACTAACGCACATGCCGAAGTAGATATTTAGCCATGAATTGAGGACTCACAACGCTTTAAACCGCTTTTTGCTGTAAAAAAACTTTGGATTTTGTATCTACGTATTGAGATGTTTTAAACAGCAGCGTCCAGTATCACATTCACTCACACTAGATAGGTGATAACTACTTGGACGCTGTAGTGCCTGGGACAATGTTTTTTGATGGAGTAGTCTTGCTCAGTATATATACAATCCTGACGGCTTAGTCTTCCTAACCCACAAGATAGACAAATGACTTTGACTATGACTTTTTGAACTTCAAAGTTACGTATATCTTCAAATTCGTAAAAACAATACCACACGCTAATGGTGAAGGAAAAGCATCATTAGGTCTGGATTTGGTTGGCGCCGTACGTATTTAAGTTTGTTCTAAATTTCTATGCAATCAAACTACATTCATTACTAATATCGTCGCTTAGCAAACAACACCGAACAAGTAATTTTTCCCTTATCTACCTTCATGCGGGATAAATATTTTTCTAACAGAATTCACATGCTTACTAAATTTTATTTAGTTTTATATTATGACTTTAATAACACTGTATTCATTTTAAAAACTGTACAAATAAAAATAATCAGAATAAAATAGGAAAAATGGATAATTTGTAGGGTAAAAAAATATTGTCAGTAGTTGTTCGTCAAAAGGTGAAGGGGCAAGTGGTAATACAAAAGAAATCCGGAATGGAAGACGTAATTTTAAATATAATTTAAATAAGTTGGGACAAAATGAAAGAAATATAAAAACCGGCCAAGTGCGAGTCAGACTCGCGCACCGAGGGTTCCGTACAAACCTGTATTATAGACCTGAGTATTTGGTATGAATTTCAATTTAATACCTCTACGCGTTTATGAGGAAATGGGTAGTAAGTTTAAAATTATTAAAAAAATATATATTATGCGATGTAACTAAAAATTTATGGTTTTCGTAATTTTTCCTTTATCTGTGCTATAAGACGTTGCTTCGTACCAAATTTCAAGATTCTGAGTTCACGGGAAGCACCCTGTAGGTTTTGATTCCCTTGCAAGTGTCGAAAATTTGCGGCATAAACGGCTGTATCTTTTGATTGCGTTGGCTTAGAAGTTTGATTTTTTCACAGCTTCAAGGGACAGTAGACTTGAGTAATTGATATAAATTTCAGCTTCATACCTCCACGCGTTCCTGAGAAAAAGGGTCTTGACAGACGGACGGACGGACAGACGGACAACAAAGTGATCCTATAAGGGTTCCGTTTTTTCCTTTTGAGGTACGGAACCCTAAAAACGGTGTAAAGAGGTTTACACCGTTACAATGTGAATGAAGTCGTGGACAAAACTAGTTATGATAATATTTGTGTAGGAAATAATACTTTTTATTTCACATTCAAGAACTTATGCAAATTATATTAATGTGTAAGGTCACCTAATTAACTAGCCGTATGATACATGAAGTGTAGAAATATTTAAACGTTTAACTGCATAAAAAAACCTAGATAATAACTCAGTTGTATCTACCGGTAGTGATCACGTAAATAGGCAGTTTGATCTTATCATAATGAAGTGTTTAAAGTTGTAACTACTCCGGCCTCGACTGCTTTTTAGTGTCAATGTTTAGAAACATCTAAGTAAGTTTTACGTCACATTTCTTTTTATAGCCCGACGAAATAACTTTCGAAAATGCCTACAAGCTTTAGCACTTTTCATTAGCACTAAATAAAATAAAACTGTCAATTTATTCTAACTGCTATCATTAGAACGACAAGAGCCACTTTTGGCCGCTATTCGCTGTTTGTACGTAGTAGCTACAGAAGATGCAATGAAATTGCTTTGGAAAATGTTGTCTGCTATCGTCGTCGTCATGTTGAAAACGAGCGTACTCTCGCTTTCAACTGGATCTTACTTTTCACGCTTTTGAACAGGCTATCGAATCTGGTTGATTAGTGAGAACGCAGCGCTTCGCTTATGCTGCCGGTACTTGTACAGACGGGAACCTAAGTGGTCTTTACCTCTTTTGATGTAAGTGCTATAATTCAGTAAGAGGTTATAATCCTCAGAGCTCCTTTTAGAGTGACAGAAAAAAATCAGAAAAGTGACCGATCAATCACGGTCAGTCATGCTAGTTGACGCGCCCGAAGAAATGACGGTTTATTTAATTTGAAGCAAAATTGTGCTTTAAAGGAAGGTATAGTGTCGTCCGTTACGTGAAAAAAATAATAAGTATATAAAAGAAAAAATTGTCCTTAGCATGGGTTAGTGCATTAAAATAATATAAAAGAAAGAAAATAGACCAAACCGTTTCGTGGTCTATTTTTTACTGTCAGTAAAAAATATATAACAACTATTTAATTATTGTCAACTTTTTTCTTTTCTTGAGATCGTTTCGTTCGCATATCGTAATGTTTGAGTCAGACTTATACACTAAAAGTTCAGTACATAAGACTCTCACTTAAGGAAAATTATTTTGATGCCATACACTTCACACTTAGCCGGTTGCCGGTTGTTGTTATGCTATAGAAATTACTCTGTAACGTACCCACTCTGTGGGTACGGTACTACACTACTACAAGTGCTACACTACTTGTATCACCGATTATCTGATGAAGTTAAAAACAAAAGTTTAAACGTCATGTTCCGTGCAATCAATTGTTGATTATTTGTTGAGCAATCCGTCATAATAATATTAAACCGCACAATTACTCTACCTATTCACGTTCAAGGGATCCTTTAATCCCTATAAAGAGAACTTAAGTTTAGCACTCCAACCACAAACAATGAACACACAGACATAGGTACAGACAGACGTCGAATCGTAGTATTTTAATGGTCACAGCGAATTGGCAAAGCGGTAGGCAGTGACTGGAAGAGAAGAGCCGAAGATCGGACTCAGTAGCGTGTCTTGGGAAAGGCCTATGTCCAGCAGTGGACGGATACCTGCTGATTATGATGATGATTTCTTAATGATTCACGATGCTCATACATCGTCATCAACCCTTGTATGTCCTCACTGCTGGTGCACGGGTCTTCCTACATCGCAGGAAGGTTAGGCCATACTCCACCACGGGGGACAAGTCCGGGTTCATTCATGCTCTTATATACTTATTTATAATTTTACTTAATAAACAATCGCGGTAAGATAAATATTATCCCGTTTGGCACTCTTTGGCTGCAAAGCCCTAGTGGGCACATCGCAAAAAATTAAGAGCCAACACTTCGAAAAACTCAATCCTACAAAGAAAATTCTTTACCATAAACGCTAGGAAATGAATTCAAGCGTGTTGCGTGAATTCGGAGCGCACTTGAGTCATGCTACTTCTTGCCAAACGCCACTTTTGGCCTTAAATGTGTAGCAAGCATCGTTGAGGTGCGAAAATTGTGGCAGCGTGAAAAATTCGCCATTTACGGGCCAAAGTAGATCGATTCGCCTGACGACCGGTGAGCGTTTGCATTCTAGACTAATTGATTCCAAGACTTAATATATTTTGACCATATTTGTATTGACGGGATATCGGTCTAATTTTTATTGGCGTAGGTTTGAACTAATAGTACAGCTCCTAGTGCTATAGTTTGTATAGATAGATTGATAGGAAATACTTTATTGCACAATCAGATAAAGGATTGCAACCATGATTTCTTAAATCTAAGTAATTTTATACAATAGTATACCCAGGGACCAAAAAAAACTGCTTGAAGCGTAGTAACTACATGGGTAAACAAAATGCCCAAATACATCGAAACATGAGGAGTTCCATGAAATACAAACAACTTTTATTTTACGAGTGCCACTCTTTTTTTATGATCTTTTTTATAACTTTTCACTAACAATCTGACAGAAGCGTCCATTATTATTTTTTTAATGTAAAGGTATGCCTAACCTATGACACTTGCGTCGTCAATACTTTTCATGTGGCATGTAGTTTGTAGGAATTCGTCTATCCGTTTGTTTTCTGGGTGGTCGTGGAGAAACGTACATATCTACATTCTATTTTCTATACACATGCTGGAAAAACACAACCTTCCTTTGAGTTCGATGACGGGTGAACTATTAGCTATTTCATACTGCACTAGAGTAAGAGATATTTTTGAAGCTGATTTTTTTGGGCATCTCGGAGCTCGTCTTGTAATTAAAGCTGTTTTGATTGTGATTTAGAACAACCCCCTAATGTGCGTTTTCAAAACCGAGCCCTATGTCCACATAACTGGAAAAGTTCGTGAGGTGTTTCCTAAAGTGTTAGCTAGCTAACGCCACAAACAAAATAAAATCCTTTAATATATGACTCGGTCTCATTTTGCACTGTCCTATCTTGTATTTATTTATGTACCTCTGAAATTATATTTTTCTATGGTTTATTGTTTTTTTGTGCTGTGTGGTGTCGGCTTAAAGAATAGCACCAACCCAAATTCTTCCCGCGGGTGTCGTAAAAGGCGACTAAGGGACACAAACTGGGGGGTGGGCAGCAGCACCCCTGCAGTACAATTCCACCAAACTGCGATCCCCAACCCGCATGCCCAGCGTAGGGATTATGGGCATTACCCCCCAATGATGGCACAACCTTGCTCTGTGGCGCTCATTAGGGGAGGGCTATGTCCAGCAGTGGACTAATATAGCCTGAAGAAGAAGTTTTTTGTACATCTACTTCCTTCGTACCTATAAGTCCAGTCCATGCAAAGGTTGTCTGGAAGAGATTATTTTTAGTGATAAGGCCGCCTCTGTACTTTTAGGTTAATCAATATCTGTGTTATTCCCATTTTTATGTAGAATAAAGTGTTCTCTATCTATCTATTTACACAAACCCCCATATCATTAAAAGTTGGTAAAATCATACATGTTTGTATCGTACATTTACGCTACAACATCCTGTAGGGTGGCCAGCCACTATATCACGTGCACCAAATTTTGAACGATTCAAAAGTCCAAGTGTCAAGTTCCATACTAATCGCTATCGCAAACGTCAGGATTCTGACATGTCAGGATTAGCTCTGGATCACAACAATTCAGTAAATAATAATAATCATCATCATTACCAACCCACTACTGCCCACTGCTGGGTACAGGCATTTTAACCCAAATGCCATCTCTCACGACCCCTTTCCAGACTCAGCGACGGACCCTCTGCCGACTCAACGACATCGTCTGATCATCGGGCCGATGCTGGTCTTCAATAAATGTTGTTTGTAATATTTACTTGCACTTGTGAGCCTGAGGATGCCTCGTGTTAGAGGCGAAACGCGTCGCGTGTTTTTTCACACAAGGGTTGGTGTCGGTGGTGGTGTGTTCGTGTCTTGTTCCTGCTTGAAAAAGTGGGAGGGCGGTGCATTAACTAATCGCATGGTGATTGTGGGATTTTAGGCGGAATTTAGCATAGTAATTTTGTTAGTAAAGTTAATGTAATGATTAGTAACTGTTTTTGTGTGTGCTTCACTTGCCCCTTTTCCGCAGTCTGTTTGACATTCTAAGCTGGTTGGAAGAAATTTATCTATGAATAATTCCCTTATATCTAAGAATAAGAACCTTAAGCTCATAATTTTAGACAATCCTGTGTTTTTGTGTTTTTAATTTCGTATATTGTGCAATAAAGTGTAATAAACGATAAAAATAAAACACATGGGGACTCATTTTTGTAGTTTGCAACATCTTGAAATTTTTGTTACTAATATTTACCAATCCGATTATGTCCGATTACTAAAAAATAAAAAATGTCTTGATAATGAGGAAACGAAATCAGTAATATTTATGGCAAAACAGTTTGAAGATTACCTCAGTTTAATGATAGGTACTAATACTTAACGAGCATGCAACTATGCGATTTTCCGCGCGATGAGCAGTTTGTGAGTAATAGTTTATGAATGTGTTTATACCCTATGTAAGGAAATAATTTTGAACTACAGTAATATTAATATAAAGGTAATTGAAAAATGATAATTACGTTAACACAGTAGGTCACCTTGAAGATAACATTAAAGATATTACAGACAACTTCAATCATGTAACTGGTAATTGTTAGGAGCTGACAGACATTAATTCTTCACAACAGTAATCAGCGGCGGAGCTCCTCCCTAAATAAGCTGATAATATTGCATTTCCTTAACAAACCAGTATTGAGCTATCAAGTTAACGTTATGAGTTCCCGAACTCGATACTTATGTAAACAGTTGGTTGGTTCTAAATACCTTTTTTCCGCTTGGGCACCACTCTGACGGCGACGGCCTGCTCCACCACAAGGCACAAGGCCGCAGCCAACAAACAGTACCTCCCACTGCACCCCATGTTCCAGAAACACAATTAAAATCCGACTCAAATAATGCCAAAGTCACACAGAACAAACGGTCATTTGTAGCACCAGTTGACGCGGGCGCGGGAATAAAAGGCGCGGGGCGCGCGCTTTTCTTTTTTTCCTAAATTATTTCGTTGACAACGACACACGCCGGCGAGTGCCCGACAAACGAGTGAACCGCCCGACTACCCTATATTTTTAGTTATAGCAATTTGGCAGTGCGAAATCCACTTGTATATAAAACCTTTCGCTCGGCCGGGGCGGGCGGCCATTGGCTGGAGCGGGTGCGCGCGCGCGAAGGTGAAGGGGTCTGGTAGCCCCCCCTCAAGAGCGGTGGGGGCGCCAGGGTCGGCGCACACTTTTGCTATCGTCGCTAGAGGCAGCACGCCAAATTACGTCACGCTGCGTCATCGAGTGTCCCAGTAATGCGATCAGATGAGAGGCTAAACGGGATCAGGGCAATTGTGACGATTATTGAAATCACTACTCAGGTCGTCTTTCAACGTTTTCAATAAGTGCCTTATTGCGAGACGCACACGCGTAATGGTAATGAGTATGCGCATTTATGATGCAATACAAATAGTGGAAGTAACATAATTGTTGGTAGATGCACGCATTTGTAATTCACTGGTTAGCTAATGGGAAAGTAAAAAGGTAATTCTCTAAAGTCAGATGTGTACGAGTAGTACCATTAACCGTGAAATTGAATTCGATTGTAAGCTGTAACTTTTTACTTTGCCGAGAACACCAATCGCTACAAGCGATTAAGTTTGTACTTTACATCTGTAGCTATTAAGAGTTAATGAGTGTAATTCATGAGCACTAGAAATTTGTGGGATTTTTTTAGACTTATAATATTGAATTACTTTAATTACCTATCGTGGAAGTAATAAAACATTCAATATGTTTCCGCTGCTACTTTTATTAATAGTAAAGTCAAGCTATATAAAATAAAAAGCGGAGTTAAACACGAAAGCGTTAAGTCTTTTATACCCAATGTTTGCAACTGTATGAACCTTCGAACCCAGTCTATGTATATCTACAAACAAGACATAAGAGACAAAAGTGAACTGAACAAAAGTGAAATAGTTACCTTTAGATTTTCTAAGAGTGAGAGAAGCTGAATGAGTAAGGGAGAGAAATGGAGATATCGGGAATGGAAGAGAGTGAAACACAGTAAAGGGGCGGGAGAGATAGACGAGAGAAAAAGAGAGGAAGCTGGACAGATCAAGATTGAGTGGAGAGGAGGGAGAGAAAGAAACAAAGTATACGAGAGCAAGTGAAATAGGAAGGGAACGAGAGAGGAAGAAACAGGAAGGAAAAGACTGGTAGTGAGAGTGAGATGGAAATAGTAGGAGAGAGGGACGGAGGGAGAAAAGAGGTGGCGGAGAGCAAGCGAAATAAAGAGGGCTGAGCAGAGAGATAGAGAGAGCAAGTGAGGAAGAGCGGCAGAGCAAGAAAAAAATATCAGAGAAGGGAGCAAGATCTTAGGAGAAACTAAGAGAAATAGGAGGGGGGGGAGTAGGAGGGAGAGAGAGGGAAAAATAGAGCGAAAGAGAAAGAGAGAAGTGAAATAGAGGGGGAGTTAGAGAAAGGGAACCAAGCAAACCAAGAAACCAAACAAAATAGAGGAGCTGACTGAGGAAGAGATAGAGAGAAAAGAGGGTGGGAAAGCAAATTAGAGGAACTGAGTCAGGAAGAGATAGAGAGAGAAAAAGAGCAAGTGTGAAAAATATTCGATTCGTTGAGTATCTAATTCCTTATTAGAGTGAAGAAAGAATAAGAGGTCTGAAGCACAGAGACGAACAGCTCCATGTTGAAGACGACCATGCCTTTGCCGGTCAGGATGACGTCCTTCTGGGCACGAGCGATCATGAAGACGAGGATCTTGGTCACCGTGATATTGCCAGTCCTCTCCCAGGGTAAGAGGTAGATCTCTTCGCATACTTCTTCGCCAACCTGGAAATTGGATAAGGTAAGTTTTTACATGAAGCGTATATTATACTTTCAACTGCGGGCACAGGCTTCTCTCAGAAAGATAGAGATAAAAATTAAGATATCATGCAATTCTTATGTAATTTCTGGTGTACATACAATAAACAATAATGGATCTATTCATAAAATCGAAGGTATAAAGTGTACATAACATTTAAATTTCACATAGGTAAGAGTAAGCACGTAGACGAAACTGTAATAAAACCTGTATATTCGGCCTAAATTATTATAATACAGATATAAATTACAGATAGGTTACCTCAAAAACAGATAAATATGTCAAAACTGTGTACAAACTTAATTTTGTGGTTGGTTTGTACGGGAGAATATTAAGGAGTAATGCAAAGTAATATTTGTAATTATTTATGTAGGACGTACTGTTCAGATATTTCGATTTGTGTTGTTGGTTTCTCGCAATGCTCAGCTGTCTAGGTACTTTTACTATCGATAAAATAATCATTACTTTTCCTCATTTGCATAAATATGATCATCATACGGTCTAATAAATAAATGTGGCATAGAGTTAATAATAACAACTTCCACAGAACACAATCACTCTGTCCTGGTCCTAAACAAGAACACACCGTGCTATGGCAACCAGGAACATTTCACAAACAGGGCGACACACAATATAATTATGGTGATCTCCAAGTGGTAATCAGACGTAATACCGATAGGTCAATCAGGCAGTTATAACGAACACTTCTTTCTATGGATTTTCCATCTTATTTTATGATCAGTATTTTTTTATGTAGATTAAAAAAGGTTAATACTCACTGTTTTGAGTTTATTAGCAAAATAGCATGGCGCAAATACATGCACCACTGCGCATATAGCAAAGATGAAGTACTTTGGGTCAGCTCCCCCGCTCAGAGAGAGTTGGTAAAGGTTGAATGATACTACGGTAGATGTCAGAAAGAACGCAACGAACAGCCACCCTCCGTACATCTTCTGTATCATGTTGTAAAAGTCATACGCTTCTTGGTGGTTCTTTATAGCGTCCCTGACTTTATCCTCAAGCTCATGATCACTTCTGGCCTCACTGAAAGCTTTTTTCAATTTCAGAACAAAAAGTTTAAGCTTCATGCTCAAATGCGTCGTGCTGATGCAAAATGTTCCGTCAAACCCAATGAAGTTGGGAGCTAGAGTCAGGCATTGTATGAAATTGTAGGCATAGATAACTTGAAAGTAAGGTGTCTTGTATTCTTTGCCTCTCAACAACAATAAGTCCATATCATGGACCATTACCCTTGGATTTTCGTCCTCGTTCAATGTTTTGTATGTCATAGAAACACTGGCATAGACCGGGAACAGGCTAGCTAGTACTATGGGAATGATTATCCATACGGTTTGCCCAAACTTCCCCTCCTTTATGTAGAAATCGTACAACTCTTGGTAATCATCGCTCATGTTATTGCCCTCGAGCAAGTCCTCTGAGATTTTGTCAATAATCTTACAGAACAATTTGGATTTTATATTGATGTAGAAGGATTTGAAAAAGAAGAGGAAAACAACAATACCAATAGTTACGTTTCTGGTGATGTTGAAAATGTCTTTCTTGATCAAGCAGTGCAGAAGGTAAAAGGTAAACCAGAACAGCTCGGCAGAGTTAAATAATATAATGAGGCAACCCAAAATTACTTTCTTTCGCATATTGTATTTGTTTGGATACACAAGACCAAATGCCAGCCCAAAGGCACAATGGGGAAAAGTTGTCTTGAAGTCTTGATACTTCTGATCTCTCGGAGGTGGTAAGGCTTTTTCGCGCATTTTCATCATGTTGAAAAGAATAAGTTCACAGGTGATCCAGTGTCCGAGAATGAATACAAAATGCGCTGCAACCACCACCATACTGAACATTATATAATTACGAGAAAATTACGGAAAATTTGTAATGATGAAGCGCAAGAACCAATTATATTGTTAGAAAATTACTCGTTGATAACATATCTTCACACTAAAGGGCGTTTTAGAAAACTCTACCTCGTGTTTCAATGGAATTTGATAAAAATTGTTGCGAGGCCCTATTACCTGGTATTTAGAGTAATTCTGCAACAAAACAGTGTAAACGAAAGTGTGTGAAGATAATTATTGTTTCAGTGCTCACTAATTGTCTGATTAAATTTTTATTATCAGTTCATAGCCAAGTGGCCAGATGAAATGTAATTTTTTTAACAATGGTTCCGGTGAAAATATATAATTTTAATTACCTTGCTTACCTGTTACATTTCTTTATTTAATTAAACAACAATAGGGAAAGAAAGCACCAAAATTGTGACTTTTGTACAGAGTTCTTCTCTAGAAAGCGAAACATTTTACGATAAATATCGTGTTACTTCACGATTTTCCCACCACCTCAATTATCTTATGTCTTTTATTCCCTTGATACCGATAAATGCGTTGGAATAAAGATATCGATAAACTATATTTGAAAAATTACACACAAAAGATTACACACAGTAGGTACGTAATCAAACGTATGTTATACGTCATAGTAATTGTTAATCAGTGTTAACGTTTTATTATGCAAAAATTTAAGTAGCAACGTCAAGACACTAATCAATTAACGAGCCAAAATTGCCCAAAAGCTTCATATTATTACGATAACGATCATAATGCAGCGATAAGGACTAGGAAAATATATTACAAGGTTGCATGCCACACACATTGTTACAACTCCGAAACAGCGTCTGCGCCTTGAAAGATTGATTTATTGACAGTGAACAAGTGTCTAATTATCAAAAAGAAAAAATATTTTGGCCTGTCGGTCCCGCCCCCGGTAGATTAGCTCAGATAAGCCATGGACAAATAAATGAATACTTACTCAAAAAATAAACCTTGGCCACAATAAAAAATAATTTATCCTGATCATAGACTAGGATATCCTGTACTGGCAACTAATCAATGACAGTTCAAACAATAGATTTATCTTCATATCTTAGATCGATCCTTCAAACAGATCCCCGCCTAAAATCCAAACTTAAGCTTTTCAATTGTGCACAAACATGGTACACAAATTTATAATTTATCCCGTGATCACTTATGGAAGCTAATAAGCTGACGTTGACCAGATTAATTTGAAAAAGACATTATTTGTATTAAATTTTCAGTCGGATGAGGTAATAGGAATCTACAACAAAGTTTGTGAAACCGATCTTGAAAATCTCAAGGCGGTTCTGAATACTGACTTTTTAATATTGCTTTTTGTTTGCTACATTGTACTCATTTCACCACGAGCGATATCATTATTACACAATCCGCCAGTTTCTGAATTGAGTACAAAGTAAATTTTTAATTATGTAAGCTGCAACAAACTGGCCAAGTAGATCAAGACTGCTCCCGATTTATTTTGCCAGTTTGTTATGAATAAAAAAAATATATTTATCACAATACTCGAAATTATGTTACATATAACGCAGTTTAAAATTTTTATTAAGCACACTGAGCATAAAAATACCCTATTTACCCGACTGCAGCGAAGCCCAAAAGGAGGGTAATGTGTTTAGTGCGTATGTATGTATGTATGTAAGTAAGTTTGTCCGATTCTATGTTCCCTCATAACTCCTTAACCAATGGTCAGATTTTGTTAAACAAGATGTCATTCGATTCGGCATCTTTGCGCGGGTGTCATAGGCTATATAAAATCATAATTATGCGATCAGAACTGTGACGAAAAATAAAATTCGTTAAGAAGATTCGTTAAAGTACAGCTAGGAGCCACTAGATGGCGCTGTTATATTTAGTTTATTGAAATCAAATACTAATTTTATTGAACTACCCCTAACAGGTGTGAAATATTTAAAACAGAATTTTGCGGATGACGTAGGTTACATAAAATCATCATTAATAGAGAACTAACGGAACAAAAAATAACATTTACTTCTAAGCAATTAAAGTACCACTTTTAGCTACTTGATGGCGCTGCTATATTTTATTTATTCTAATACATATGTATACATAATTTCGGCTTTGGTCTACATGTAAACAAACCATTTATAGAATCGGTACAAATGCGGAAAGAAATAATTCCTATAAAGTGGTTTGATCTTTTAGATCATTCATTTAATTAAAAAATATAATTTTGTTTAACTACGCCTAACACGTGCAAAGTATTTAAAAGAGAATTTTGCGGGTGTCGTTGATTAACATAAAATCAGCATTAATAGAGAACAAACGCAACACAAATAATATTCACTTCTAAGTAATTAAAGTACTGTAGCATTAGTTCCTCTACCCAACCACAGATGGCGTTGTTTGTGTTCTAAATTGCGGTATGGTTTTGTCCGAAGGCCCTACATAATATTAAACAAAATTGGATAGTATTGAGTGTGCGCCCTCCTCGGCCTCGAAGGGGTCGCTCCCGATGTGGGTTTAGGGGTCTTTAGGACCAAAACCAGTCCCAAGGTGGTGTTTAGTGGGTAGGCGCACTTCTTGTGAGTCCCACATTGGCAGCACGGCCGGGTCCGTGCTGTTATGCATGAGCATTCACCACCTCCCTCCCCCGTGTCCTCCGGAGGGTGCCCTTTATAGGGTTAAAAAAAAAAATAGTATTGAGCACTCGACCAATCACATCGACCAATACTGACTGTCCACTAATAATTGGCACGACTAGTGACGTAGGTAATATACCTCGCTTTGCGCTGTGGTGCGAGTAGTACAGTTACTAATCTGTAATCCTTAGTAAGTTTCATATTGCTTCAATAAATAGATCCCTAAGTACGTGCTGTCGTGCTGAAACAACGTTTCTCTTCTTGTCTGCTGAAACCCTGTCCTACAGTACCACTTTTAGCCACTAGACGTATTTCTACGCCATTCGTTTATCTCATTAATTTAAGAAATATCAACCTCATAGGGGGTAATAATACATTACTGCAGAGGCCGAGAAGTAAGGGATTGCTGGACGAGTTTGGGATAGACGGCCGAGTCGTAGACGAGGCCGTCTAGAACGAGTCCTGCAATCCCTGTTCCGGCCGAAGATTGTATAATGCTTTTCTCAAACAATGCGAGGATATATTAATATTAAAATAATTACTAGGTAATTAAGAAATAATAGTTTAGTTTGCCGCCTTTTTTATTTTTTAAATACACTAACATATTTGAGCACCATGTTTAACCGCACAAAAACCAATACCATAGATTGTTTTTTTTTAATCTTGCAAGTATGCTTACATAACTTAGTAGGTGGTTGGCTGTATGTAATTTTTCCTTGGTCAGTTTAATTTTAGTAAGTAAATTTAAAAAGTTAGAGCAGCGGACGGTAATGGATTTTCATACTTACTTTACTGGCTTAGGCTAGTAAAGTGAGGCGGGAGCAATAAAAGAGAAACTTTGTGGCTTTATTTCATGGTAATAACACAAACATTTCCGAGCATGTTTGAGAAAAAATAATTAATTTCTTAACACTGATATTAATTTCCTACTGACACTTAGACCAAAACTAACTGAACAAAATATATAAAGTGTAGCATGTAACTCCTTTTCCCCTGTGCGGTCATAGTCAGACAAGCTGGGTTCAAAGAAGAAACAATAAATGATAAAAAAATATTTGAACGCTCTCACTGGTAACCGAAGACGGATCCTCCATGACCTCGTATCGTAGGACCCATGAAATTTAAAAAAATTCTAGCTCTATTCATCTTAACGAATTTTATCTCGTTTCCTCCGAAAATAAGATTATGATTTTGTGTTAGGTTTGCTGTTCACTTGTGAGACCAAAGATTGCTTATCTACACCTAAATATTCAGTAAAATTTTTCAATGCTTTAGGGGGCCACCTCAAGATGAATTTGTTATAGTTTCATTTTAATACCGGTAATATTTTGGCATTCAGAAAACCAAGATTTTGTATGTCTCCACGCCCATGCCACAACTCTAAATAACTACGCCAGGCCGAAGGCCGAGCCCCATCATGCGGGTGCGAGGAAACTTGCCGCGACGAGGTTGAAGGCCGAGCTCAATACAGGTCGCGGCACGGCCGAAGGCTGTGAAGCGGGCTAGAGGAATACTCCCACGGCGATTCCAAATGCTGAGCTCTATTTACGCTGATGCCAAATGGGGAGACTATTAGCGCGGCCGAAGGCCGCGACAGTTACTTAAAGTTGCTGTTAGGAGGAAACCTGTCGCGCCTTTGTACAGGCAGCGGCTGAAGGCTCAGACCATTTATGTTCCCATTTACAAGTCCTTATTCTAAGTAATTAGCGAGACCGAAGACTGGGCCCAGCAATGCAAGCACGAAGAATTCTACTCTGGAGATGTCGAAAGCTGAGCGCCGTTCAGGTCGAAGAGATAATTCGTGACTATTCCAGTCCCCACCTACAATCGTTAACATTAAATAACTAGGTGCAGTGGAGCGTTTTTAGGCTACATAAAAAACAGACAATTTATGTAAGGATAATAAAGAAAAAAATCTGTCGTTTCCTTTGCAAATATTCTAGATAGTTTAACACCATTAGACCATATTCATTATACTAGATAAAAAATATCGTACGACATAAATTTTTAATGCAGGCAGGTGGTACCTATGACTATATCAAACAAGTATATCAGTAAAAATATTTATGATTTGCCGAGACATGTCCATTGTCGAACAAAAGAAAATAAAGCAATAAACTAAAATTCATTTAGGAAATAAAATAATATAACGATTTAAAGCATGTAAACAGAACAGATGGACCTTTAAATTTTATCGTTTTACTGAGTCACTAAAAGGTCAAAAATAAAAAAAAAATTTAAAAAAATAAAAGAACCCGACTGCAGTGATAAATCAACTGAAAGGGAAAAATAAGATAATTTTATTTTCAAATGCTAATGTCGAATCAGAAGAGTTCATGCTGCTTTACTTGAGGGACCAAATAATATAACTTTATAAGCATTATTTGCTCAAACAGTTGCATTTATTATTTTATATAAAATGATGCAGTCGGGACCCATTAGAGGACTTTAAACAAACAGTAATGGGTCCCGACTGCATCATTTTATATAAAATAATAAATGCAACAGTTTGAGCAAATAATGCTTATAAAGTTATATTATTTGGTCCCTCAAGTAAAGCAGCATGAACTCTTCTGATTCGACATTAGCATTTGAAAATAAAATTATCTTATTTTTCCCTTTCAGTTGATTTATCACTGCAGTCGGGTTCTTTTATTTTTTTAAATATTTTTTTTTTTTATTTAGTTGACAAAGCTACACAGTAGATGTTAATGGATATTTAGGCGATGATCATGTCTAGTGTTCAACACATTTAGGGTGAAAAAAATATGTTGAAAACTCTGAAAAATGTAAAAACTATTTGAAAATAGTTAATGTGCAATTGCTCTTGTTAGCTTCTTCTCCACGTAATCTATTTGTTTCTGAAAGTAGCAACTTCAACGTTCATTAAGTAAAGATTTTGTTTTTATAATGAATAGAATATTTTTAATATAACCTATATGTTTTTACAATATACTTTTGTAACCTACATAGTAAAATCCATCATTGGCTGCGTGTACAAATTGTTATTAATTAAGTACTGTTTATTAACTTCTGACAGTAAGGCCCACCATTGTCTTACAATCCTCCACCAACTTGGACTTTGTCCCCTTGGTAGAGGCTGGCCTAACCTTCCTGTGATGTCTGTGAAGGAAGAGACCCGTGCCCCAGCAGTGGGGACATACTAAGGGTTGATATCAATCATCATCTGATTGTTTATTGTAGTTGTATTGCTCTGGATTTCTCTATAATAAATTTTAAAAAATAAATATACAAAATGCCAATGGCTACTTGCAGTGGGCACGCGCGGTAACTAAGCATACCATCTCTCAGAGAGGAGGCATTGCCTCAGTCTGGGTGTATTTTGCCATAACACAGCGTATTTTAATTTGGGGTGAAGAAAAGTTAGTTAAAAACAAAACAATACTTCAAGTTATTTTGGTAACTGATGGTGTGTGTCAGAATTGTTCACACAGAACTGTTAAAAGCTGTTCCATGCACCACAAAGTGTTAGTGAAAGAATTTTCATGGGATTTTTTTTTAAGGCCGATCAGCAAACGGAAACCGTTTTGTTACCCTGGAATGACTAAAATGAATATTCTCTATGATCAGATCTATAACACACATTATTAATTATGCCTAAAATTGCAAGTAGAACAAAAGGTTATAATTTATTTTAGCAAGTTTGCAACATCACGTATGCACCTTCGCTAGTACAGATGATATATTCGATGGTAGTGACAATCATAAATCAAAATATAAATGATCAGACTTTTACAACATGATCATTAAAGTTATCATCATCGCTTTGAGCAAGTTACATCGATCTGGAGGAGAATTATGCAATCGGGCAAACACATGGAAGGCAGCTTATTATTTCGTTGATTTTTACTTAGAATGCCACGAGACCGGTTTCATATTACGCTTTAGTATTAAAACATTTAGAAAGTGGTGAATTCGCTCTCAATTCGGAATTTTGAATTCGTCAGTCGTCAGTAAAACTTGTATTGCATATTGAGGTAATTTAATTTCAAATAGGCGGGCTAAGTGATTTTCTTGTATTCAGATTGCGTCATCGTTATAATTTCGTGTAGTTTTAATTTAAAATACGAATGTTGCATCTACTTCCGACTCAACTGCGTGAAACATCGAACCGATTGCTACTCTGCGTGCGCTCTGCATAGATGTATCATATACCTACATCTCAAGTTAATAGTTGCGTAATAGTGAAATTGTTACGCTGTTTAACTGATCTCAAAAGTGTTTTCCGGTCGTCATCGAATTGCCGAATCACTATATCGATTTGAAGAAAGCCACTCTCTCTATTGTGGTTACTGGCTACACTATTTTAGTAATAAACTTAGATATTTCAAGCGCTGGTTTTCAGATAATTGGGTAAAGAGTAGCCGAGCACGGCTTCGTTATTGCGATTGTTGAGGAGAGTATAACTAAGGAAAACTAATAAACCGGGTGAAATGTGGTATAAGCGTGAAAAAGCAGATAACTTCAGAACTGTCGTGATGACAGTTAGAATAATACCACCTCCTCATACCTCTACCTCCTGCGGTTGACTAGTAGAAAATGCTTATGACATTAAGTTCGCCGCATTGTACAATTTCATGGTGCAATAAAGTATTAATAATAATAATAATAATAATGAGTAACATGTGTAAGGGTTGATGTGCTGTTGGATGTACTCCATTTATCTCATCCTTGGTTGTTGTCTCTGTATAAATCTACAGAAAACGCCACTGGTTGTACGATTACATACGTATGCACGTAAGATTTTTTTGACCTGAAACTGTATTGTACAATTGTTTTCTTTCAATAAATAAAAATGAAAAATAAAAATAAATAAAACATGTGACACAAAAAACCTAAAGAAACACATAGAGTTCTAATTTAGCAACTTTTCTATAAACTTTTTTAACACATTATTAGACAAACATAGCATTTAAACGTCCCACAGGCATTCTTTTAGAAAGAGAATGAATGCTCTGTCACCCCGCGTTCCCATTGCGGATTGACGATTTCAAGCGTAGACAAACAATCGATCAAAATATAGATTATGAAGATGACATAACTAGTTTAATCTTGTATGTCATCTTCAATAAAAATTGTCAATAAAAATTTGAATACAATGCCATTGGAAACGACTGAATCTCTGGTTCGGCAAAAACTGGACGCAGGAGTGCTCCGAGTGCGATACCATCAATTCACTCTGTACATGCATCTCCCACCTATTTGCACACAATGTGACATGAGGGCATAATGTGTAAATAAAGACAGGTTGCTCCATTCCGTGGGAAATTCACAAGGCACATGCAATTTGAAGTTCAGACCTAGTACATTTGTAGATACAATTTTAGTGAAATATGCGTAAATTTAGCATAGTTTGGCAACTCTGTTTCTTACGATTTATATAACGAATCTAGATTAACACTGAACAAAAATATTCGAGCGTTATAAAAACAATTTTTTATTAATTTTGGGGTATAGAATATTTTAAATCTGAAACGAACCTTTATTTAATCGGGATATAATTATGTTGTGAATAATGTTCTATTAGACTGTAAACTAAATAAAGCTTTGGAAGCGTTCTTACTCTAAATGTAACTTTTTAGGGCAATATGCGTAAATTCAGCTTAGTCTGGAAACTCTACAATTCATCGATATTAATCTAGGCTGACACTGAAAAGCAAAGATTAAAATGATTCAAGGGTTATTATAAACAATTTATTATTAAGTTGGAGGAGTCGAGCATTTTTAATCTAAAATGGAACCTTAATTGAATAGGTCTTCAATTGTTATTACGAGGGCTGCTACTTATGTATGCGGAATAGAAAAAATAAACAAATGTATATGGCTAAATATGCTTTTATTGTTTTTCAAAGTATTCTCCTCTATGATCGATGCACTTTTGCATTCGATGAAACCAATTTGTAATAGTACATTACACAACTAGGGTGGTAATACAAAGAAAGGCCGAGATCGCAGAAGTTTGCGGCCCGAGCTGCAAGCGAGGGACGTAAATATGCGATCGAGAGCTTTTTTTATTACCTCCCGTGTTGTGTACATCTTTTTATGTCTACACTTGGCCAGAAAGCCACTTTATTGCCAGGTGTGGCATAGAACACTTTTTCCACTCTGATTGAGGTATCTCCAAAACGTGCTGTTTGAATGCATCTACGGCATCTTCACGGGTAGAAAATCGTTGACCACGTAATTTATTCTTTACATTTGGGAATAAATAGAAATCATTGGGAGCCAAATCAGGGCTGTACAGTGGATGACCAATCAATTCTATTTTTTGATCATCCAAAAATGTAGTTGTTTCCTGAGATGTATGACAGCTAGCATTGTCATGGTGAAGTATGATTCTGCGTCGCTGGTTGTTTTGGCGTATTTCATCAAATACTTCCGGCAAACAAATGGTCGTGTACCACTCCAAATTAACCGTTCTGCGATTCTTCAGTGGTATTGTAGCCACATGGCCATTGATACCAAAAAAGCAGGCCACCATTTGCTTTACAGTGCTTTTTGCACGAGCCACTTTCGTAGGGTTCGGCTCATTTTGAAACACCCAAACTGTTGATTGTTGTTTAGTTTCGGGATCGTACGCGTAGATCCAGGATTCGTCACCTATGTAGATATTATAAACAGATTTTGAGTCGCCTCCGTTGAATTTTTTTAAGGTTTTCTTGCACCATTCGACGCGAGCATCTTTTTGATCCTGAGTTAAGTTGTGCGGGATCCAACGCGAACAAATTTTTTTTACAGACAAATGTTCATGTAATATCCTATGCTCGTCATACATATGCCCAGAATAGCCTCTATCTCGCGATACGTAACATGGCGGTCTTGCATTATTAGTTTTCGCACAGCTTCAATACTTTGTGGCACAACCACCGATTTCGGGCGACCTTCTTTAACTTCGTCCGTGAGCTTACTGCGCCCGCGATTAAACTCACTAAACCAGTGATACACAGTCGTTTTTGATGGAACTTCACCACCAAAAGTCGAAGTTAATTGATCTACGCACTGTTGTTTCGTTAAACCACGTCGAAAATCGTAATAAATCATAGCACGAATATTTTCACGAGTGAGTTCCATTTTTTCAGCGATATGACATTTTAAACCCAACAAAAACAAAACACTAACGTATATAAGAGAAAAATATTAGCGGCCAGTCTTTAAAAAAAGAACGAATTTGACCATGGAGGTCAGACATTGCGTTTAAAATTATTGGAATCCCAGATTCCGCATACATAAGTAGCAGCCTATGTATTTGTTTTTGTAAGACCGTGAAAAATTAAAATTAAATTGAAGCTTTGAAAGAGTTCTTACTCTATATATGTAACTTTTTACATATATAGAGTAAGAACTTTTTTTTTTGGTAACTCTGTTGTTACAATTTTTAACGAATCTATGTTGACACTGAGCAAATAAGCAATGATCGAAATTACTCGAGCGTTGTATTAGACTATTTTTCTATCAAGCTGGACGGGCTGGTCAGGTCATTTTAGATCTGAAATGCAAAGCGATTCGGCAATAGGTTGATTGAATAGCAGCAAACTATACAGGGTTTAAAATTAGCATTCCTTAAAAAACAGTACAGTATATTAACAACACTTTTGTTTTACTAAATTTTTATCAGATTGGTAATTTTTTCACAGTTCGATTGTAATCGTCGCAAGAACTTTGGATGAAAATGACTTTTTCTTTGTAATGTACCCTTTTATTTCCACTTGATAATCGTTAAGTATTATTAGATAGATAAAGTATTATCAATCTAATAATACTTAATAGCACAACTAGAAAAAGAATACACCCATGATTTCTTAAATCTAAGTATATATATTTATTACGGTTTGGTGATTTGGAGTGGAGTAAAATTAATATTTCTCTATGTAAAATAGAAAACTAGTAAAATAGTATACCTACTGCTAAAGGCTGCAACATTGGCAGAGCGCGTAAAAATATTGTGTGATATTTCAAAGTATAAAATCTGAGTCAAAATCAAACGTTGATGCCCGACAACAACTCTATTTGTCAAAGAACAAACTATTTACGGTGTTCCAAGATTTTTGCATTTCCGAATCGACCCTGTATATTGGTCATCACGATATTTGTTAGAAAAAGCACGTTTTCAATTAGCGGAATTACTTAATTCCATTTGGACAGGCTGCCTTGCTTAAACTGATATTTCCTGTCCTAAAAAACTTACGCTATTGCAGGATGTCAGATGTAGACTGTATCTAAATAACAGGTAGGTAGCCGTTAGTGGCTCGCGCATAGTCGCAATAACTCAATACTTACCTACTTCGTTCTAAAGCAAACGGCTTTTTTGGGGTTTTGTAGTCGACAAGGTACCCTTAGAATGTCACCATAATTATCCATCCGTATAAATGTCTGTATGTCTGTCCGCGACCTAACTTATAGATGATTAGTACGATTAGCTGAAATTTGGCATATATTATTTATACATATATTATATACATATTAATCACGCCGACAAAACGATACAATAAAATCTTAGATATTTTTTTCATGACAGCCCCTTCAATTAGGGATGCATTTTTTTCTTACCTACACGGTGGTGTGGGGTATTATTCGATTAGTCGTTTAAAAATATTGTGGGTGTAGAAAGATAATTTTAATTATTTTGGATTCCAATTGCGAAAGGCCGGTTTGCCGGTGTTTTTTTGTAGCTTCGATTGTGTCCCACTGCTGGGAAAAGACATCCCTTTTCGCTTTCCAATCCTTCCGTTCATGGCCATCTCCTGCCTGCTCAATAGGTAGATCGTGAGCTCGTCCTGCTATCTACGCTTGGCTCGGCCATGTTTGCGATATTTGTCGCGTGGAAGCCAGTCCGTGACGATTTTCGTTCAGTCGTCTGGGCCCATACGGCTTATGTGGCCCAATTCTAAGCAAACGGCTAAAATACAAATAAAATCGCTCAACCGGAATATGAATGACATGCTTACATTCTTGCAAATTCTACACTAGAAACTTTCGTCGATGTTTGTACAAAAACTGCAATGAATCAGTACCTACATAATACTATGACAAGTGGGGCCATCTGATATTAATAGAAATTGAATGGTTTTAGTAACTGTAGATATAACACACACTATTACATTCTGTGTGTTACACAGCAAAAGGGAAATATGATTAGCTCATTCAGAAATCAATATTAAAATTAAATTTGAAAGAAAAAGATATAAAAAATGCAAAAAGCCATTAAAATAAAACGCCCCAAGACACATCCGACCCAAAGATACCCAAGATCCTTGCAGGATTGCCGCGCTGCGCAATGAGCGATCTTTTGCATTAAACATTCCCCTGAGTCACCTAAGAAAGCACGGTTCCAAAAACGACACCCTATTTCCTTGAAAAATCTCTCCCTGGGCCCCCCAAGCTTTAGTAGTTCAATTGTTTCGATGTGAAACATCGAAACAATTGAACTACGTATTTGAAAATTCTCTGTAAAAATTCTCTTAAGTTCTCAGTTGTCTATTGAACTAATTACTGAATCCATCTTGAATGAGAACTTAAGAGAATTTTTACAGAGATTTTTCAAATACGTAGTTCAATTGTTTCGATGTTTCACATCGAAACAATTGAACTACGTATTTGAAAATTCTCTGTAAAAATTCTCTTAAGTTCTCAGTTGTCTATTGAACTAATTACTGAATCCATCTTGAATGCTTTTTTCTATTCAAGCGAAACCGGATACTTCAACAACCAAGTAACAATTAGAATAATTTGTAGGTCATAGATCGATCGTTAATCTATGCGCGAGCCATGTGTTGACCGAAATTAGCTCCGGCATTATGACAAAGGTGGGTATTTTGTTCTAGAACTGGTTGTCACTTTTAATGATCGATCTGTTGACTTTAGAGGGGCATTTTGACTGCAATACGGAAAGGGTCCGGCCGTGATGATCGAATTAGCTGCGCTTGAGTGACGAGGTGGAATTTAAGATGTGACAGCTTATGAGGTGTCAACACGTAACTTTGCACGAGTTTTACCAAGCAATGTCCGGTATAGTTTTTGACCGAATTCAAATAAAGGAAGTGGTTCTTGATTCGAAGAGATTTTTTTTTATAAATTTTCCCCGATAACTCGAAGTCGTTTGGACGGACTTATGGATTAGGTCTTTAGTCACCAAGTCAGGATTTAATGATGGGAATATGGAGAAATCGTGGCAACTCTCCAAATTTCAAAGGCACTGAAAGCGATTTGGGTGTTTTTATAGTGATTCATTTGTTTTCGGACATTGACATTTGTCGGAGTCATAGTCGTAGTCGTAATATTTATAAATTTTTCGATTAAATTATCTCTCTTTTAAGTGCTTGAGTGCGTCGAAGTCGGTTTTTATTTTTATTTAAAAACATTATAACATCATAATTACGTCCGGCGTAATCGCCCGGTTGTAACGTTATCATTATCATTATCAGTGGAACTAAAACTTTCGTAAGCACTATATTATTAGCATTATTAAACCTTTTTGAACTCAGTCGACCTCTGTAGCGCAGTGGTAGCGTATCTGCCTACCATGCGACAGGTTCCAAGTTCGAACCCCGGCTGGGAACAAAAAAAACCCCAGGTCTTTGATGTTTACATGTTTGTGTTGTCGCTGTATCTGGTTCCCACGACACAGGGTATCCTAGTGTGGGGCCAGAAGCAATGTATGTGCCTGTATGTAAATGTTATGATATTCGACACAACATCAAGTAACTGAATCCGGAATTAATCTGATAATTATTATTGCATTGAGGTTTTAAGAGCATTTTTGAAACCTTTAACCTGTGACTAATTGGGTCGCTCAACAGGATGCCGGCCGACACATTTAGCAAAATTTTTATTACTGTAACGCCCCAAATAAATGCACTTGATTGTAAGAGAATTAGGCAATAAAATAAGACAAATTAAAGACAAGAATAGAGGGACTGTTTATTCAATTTATTTAGGATCGAGAGGCCTTATGGGCGGCTTGAAAACTTTTGAAACAAACTGGTCACTGCTCGTTGTGCGACCAGACAACTTTGTTACTTGTGCGTTACACGTAACAAAGTTGTAAAGTAACAAGGCAAGGCAAATTTGTCATCTAAATAATCGTTAACGTTCTCAGTCCTGACGTTGAAAATAACAATAGAAAACCATTTTCATTTCCAAGGTTAAGACCTTCATCCTTCACAGGTTATTGTTATAGCAGCCTTTATTTCAAAAAGTCTGATTAAGACTTTTTCATTCCTATTTTATAGCTATTGTAATATAGGAAGGTAGGTAGGATTTATAACAATGTAATCAAACGCTGCTAAAATTAATGCCTTATATGGTTAAGGTAACGTTAAAATATACGTTGCATAAAAATAGTTGTGTGAAGTGTTGACAGATACGTTTACATTGCCAAACGGCAGTTGTTACGCTTGAAATACTCACAATGGTTGCATGAACTCATTTGTAAACACAATTCGCGTATCGTTGCATTAGATATTGACAACTTTATGAAACTTAAGGTAAAAGTTTTTGAAATCAAGACATTCAAATTTGGTAATTCATTTAAATACTGGACACGGTGATTATTGAAATTTTCATATTTCTTCATAGTTTTTCCACAAAGCCGCCTTATTGCTCAAAGCAGTTTCTACCAATCAACAACTTTGAGACCCACGACACAAACGACATTGAATAGAAGTGAGAAAAAAATGCTTTTCGTTACACCCCAATTTCTGATAACAAAGAACGGTGTGAACAAAAAATTGTTTAATTCTAACGGAACCCAAGGTGGTGAGTCGAGTCGCGTACTTGACCGTAGATTAGAAACCTATTTCACGCTAAACAGGGTTACCTTAATAATCCGCAATAACAGAGAAGAAAGACAGTAAATTGTGTTGGAAAAAATGGATTCACTAAAAACATATTAGGTATAAGTAAAAAGACAGCACTACTGTTAACTATTAACTGAGAGACATTCTCAATTCAGGAGCTGGCCTTATAAAAACGTTCTTTGTTTTTTATTTAACTTTATTGATAAATTAAGGGAAGCAACTCATCATAATATACTTAAATATATATATATATATATATATATATATATATATATATATATATATATATATATATATGTAGATAATATTTATGTATTTATTGTATTTCATATTTATTTGTTGTTATGTTATATAATATTCCCCTACTATTTTTAAGTTAATACATAAAATAGATATAATCAGTAAATTTTATATTGTTTAATATTGCACTACCTGCTAATCTTGTCTCCAAAACTTAGGTTAGCTGGTAGATAATGCTAAGTAGCATTAAGCTCGCCTATGTGCAAAATTTATATGCAATAAAGAATTTTAATAATAATAATAGTTGTTTATTAAAAGTCATATTTTATCTTCATCCTGTCTCCTTAACTAGGCAAAAAACCTGTATCTTAGGAAAATAACTTTAAATTAAAAATGGGCATACCTACATAAATTATATTACAGATACATTGGATGTCAGTGAATGTCAAAAGTCCGGTTTGTTAGTATACGATAGGTGTGGTTTATGTGACGCCGAGTGTTTTTCCAAATTATGGGTAATCGTCTCTTACTTATGAATAACCTGTCTTAAACAGGAATACGGTAAACGAGACGGACGTTTGCTTTGCAATTTTCTTTCCTTGTATTTTTTTAAGAAATACCCAATGAAGTCATCACGAGAGTATCAAATTCCCCAACTAGAAAGAACCAGTCGTAGCTGGGTGCTCCCACTGATTCTTTGACCGCATCGATATCAATCCTTGTATGTCTACACTGCTGGAGCACGGGTCTCTTCCTGCATCGCAGGAAGGTTAGGCAATACTCCACCACGTGGGCCAAGTCCGGACTGGTGGAGGATTGTAAGCCAGTGGCGGGCCTTACAGTCAGAAGTTATCAAGCCGCCCATAATGCCTCTGACATGGCTTATCGCACATAAGAACTGATCTTTTTCTTATGTAGCATATAAACGTCGCACTGCAGCGCACAGGACTTCTCTTAGAGAGAGAGAGAGAGACAAAGAGAGATAATAAGGGGTTAATACCAAGCATGACTACCGTGGATTGGAAATTTTAGGCGCTGAAGAAAATTCCCAGCCGTCACACAGGGGGACAGAGCTAAAGGGGACTAATGGGAACAATCTGTTTGAACGATTACCTCAGACACTCAGGTTTCCTCAGGATACGTTCCTTCACGTTACTCGTATTGCTACTAGAACTCCAACTTAGGTTGTCTGAAAGAAATTGCTCTAAGCAGTAAGGCCACCTATTGTACTGTATCTTTTTATACTAGGTATATTATACTTTATTGCACACGAAACATTTAACAGGACATTACATTTACAAAGGCTCGCTTAACTCTGAAAGAGATTTCTTCCAGCAAATATTAGAGAGTCAGAGAGGCAGTCTATATACATGTAAAAAATATATAAAAAGAAAATAAAACTTTATAAACATTAATATGTAGCTCAATGTTATGACAGAGATAGATGATGATGTGATGCCGTTTGAACCGCTTCTTAAACTGAATTTTTGTAATTATTTAATGTTTATTTTCGCAAATGTACTCGTACGTAACTTAGAAAACAAAGTCATAGTTACATGTCGGGTTACGAACGCACGACCTCCCGATTGAGAATCCGGTGGCATACCGCTCCGACCACCGCCATAGTGGTTATTTATCTTCATTTGGTAGTCCACTAAGTTATAGCAGTAAAACGTTATTTTAAACCCGATTAAGGCGTTTTTACAAAAAAATTAATCATTTCTGAAAAAAAAACACGATAAAACTTCATAATTTTGTACCTGCAGCAGTTTTTTCGAAAACGACAAGGATTGGTTGAATCAATAATGACGTCACAGCTCAGTAAATATAGCGACCCGAAAATCCGAGAGTTGACTTAACATTGTTTGTTTACTTACCAGTGATGTCATTTATTCATGTGCGAATCCATATTTCTCAAGCGGCGGCTTATTTAAAACAATTAATTTTAGTTTGCTTTTTTTTTTGGAAAAAGTTCCCGTAAGATTTAATTTTATCACTTTCTGATCACAAATTAAACAGCAACAAAAAATCTGTGTTGAATTTCACTAACATGTCAAAGAGCCTATTGCGGAGGAGGACATGGAAAAAAACTACTGTTGCCGTGTTCATGTCATTCTATTCAAACGCTATGCGACTATAACTAGGTCCTAGCGAGTTGCGTTGGAGCCAAAAGCAGTAATACACTCCGGCTCGAAGGAACAAATAGATAGACTAGGCAACAATAAAGAGAGAGAGAATGGACTGCATAATGTTTAATTAAAAAAAAAACGCTAAATTATCCTATTTTTATTTTTAATGCACTAACCCGTGCTAAGGACAAATTTAAAAACCTATTTAGAGGCTAAAAATTGCGGGTTCGAATCCCGGCATGGGTGAAATTTTTAGCCTCTAAATAGGTTTTTAAAACGCTAAATGTTTAACTGCGCCTCTGCTCCTTACGGATCGATCAAAGTAAATCAAAAAATGTCGGGTCATCGCTGCTACTCTCATACGATGGCCGTGAAGGGCCAACGTGGGCATGCTGTATCGTAGACAAACATACAATTACATACAGGCACATACATTGCTTCTGGCCCCACGCTAGGATACCCTGTGTCGTGGGAACCAGAAACAACAATATCACAAATATGTAAACATCCTACACCTGGGGTTTTGTTTTTTTTCCCAGCCGGGATCGAAGCAGGGACCTCTTGCATCAGATGCGCTACCATTGCGCCACAGAGGCCGTCAATGTCACTCATTAGGCCGTAATGTCCGCTGAACAATCGCGGTCGTTGTTAGGTCACCTTCTGTGATCTAGATTATTAAGAAGACAGTTCTTGTGTGAAAGTGGTTACGACATGAAGCATTTTGGAATTGATATCAACTCGATATGGCCCGGTTATTGCCTCAGGAATTGCGGACGGAGCAAAAAGCTGTGGGCACAGGCGTATGGTAAAAGTACCTACGAGTAGTTAATTGTAAATGTAGGTCGTTTCGAAATGTCAAATGGGCAATGAATGAAACACATTTCAAACGACAGCTCAAAATCTAAAACGACGTTTTCCATATCAACAAACAAATTTAGGCACCATGTTGCAATGATTCGGATTAGATGCTGAATATAACGCTACTATTTACCTAACTTGTCTTGCTTGGCTCATTTGTATGTCAATAAGTTTGCAAGTATCGATTAATTTATAGTTACGCGGATGAAGTAAGCTTTGAGCAAAAGTTCAAAATAAAACAAACAATAACTTTATATAATTTAATTCTTAAATCGTTTATTTCGTAAAGAGTTCTCTTTAAAGTTAGTAGATGGCGCTGTTATTATTAAGACTTAAAAAACACTAAGGAGTGAAGCAAGTCGGCACACTCCTTAATATCATTTAAAAACCATTTAAATTGAGTTTTCTGTGGAGAAGTTTAGTTAAATGCTACTTAAGCCCCATTGATCAAAGTAGTGCAATTCGAGCTTAGAAAATAAAAATATAAAGATATAAAGAATAAGAAAAAAAATTGCCTCATCAAAAAACAACTTAAACAAAGTAACACTTCAAACTAGGTTGTGATATTATTAAATAAGGCAAAAGGCAGTGGCTCAGCTGGTACATATAAATTGAAATATTTTTTACCTAGCTTTGGGTCTCACAGCTGCGCAAAGGCCTCTCCTACTCTTTTCGATCTCTCCTTTTTCTCCAGCCACATCGCAGCCAAATTGAAATATAAAGCAAGAAATACTCAATTGTGCCTACTAAGCAGGCGGGCGGGACCCAATTCAACATTGCGATCTATTGTAACGTACGTAGGTTGGTCGCCCCCCCTAAAAGAGTGCCCTGCGGAGGAACACCCCAGTAGTTTTAGTCGGTAAACCGCCCTTTTTAGGCGGGGAGTCCGACGTAACACGGTACCCGTAATAAGGTTCCTCCTGGGTAAAAAAAAGGTTGGCTGCTTAGTAGTTATTGCTCAGCAACTCAGCCCATACATAAGCATTATTATTATTACATATAACTAACTACTCTCCTTTTTTGCTTTGTTCTCATTCATAAATGCTGTGATTACCCACCATTATTTAAGCTCCAAAGTGTGGGAAAACCTACCGTTAGGGTCAATTTGTCAAAGTCACTATCCGTCCTCCAAGATACAGAGGTAATAATATATATAATGCCGGCATTAAGTAGGCTTTAAACATATACTTATTATTTCCCAAACTAAAATTCTAATAATAAATAAATTCTAGTTATTATCCAACGCCGCAATCCCCTGTCAATCGTTATAATTTAGACAGCTCACTCTCGTTACGAAAGAAATTATTGTCGCCCTCGTCCAGTTAGCCACCCACACAGTGACATGCCCAACTCTGTGTGGCAACACAAAATACAACATAGAACGGCCGCTCAATCTTTTTCATTTTGACATGAAAATCATAATGTGATTTAATGATTATTTTCGACCATGTTCCGTCACTGCGACTATTTCGTGAGCGTGTTCATGACAATACCACGGTTGGGATTTTAAAACTATTGGTCTGATTATTTTATACCTTTTTTCTACTATTTGCTATCTACAAAAAGAAATTTGTAGTGGCATGTATTTGCCTTCTATCTAGAATTTAACAAGCGGCTGGGAAGAACTCCGGTTATGTTCTCTCATTGTGACTGATTAGTCTATATTGGTGACAGAAAGGTGCGGTTGCACTGACATAATGCAAGTATGATGCGTTTCTTTGCCGGAAAACAATGGACGACATCGGGAGGTAGCCCAGTACGGAAGCGTTCTCCATTTGTTCTAAATTGAGAATATTGTAAAGAGGTTTCAAATTTCACTGATTCTGGTGAGTCGCCCATTAGCTCAGTTGGAAGGAGCGCTGGCACGGATAGCCAGATGTTGCTGGTTCGAATACCGGCATGGGTGGAAGCTTTAGCCTCTAAAAAGGGTTTTAAAATTGTCCTTAGCACGGGTTAGTGCATTAAAAAGAATACAGTCAATCCTGTCGGAAATACTCGTAATTTGAAATCGACAGTCGAATTCCATACCAATGACCCGTATTCAGTACAAATTCACAAAACAATTCATAGATGGCGCTTACAGGCGTGGCCATAGAAGAAGTGGAATACGGCTGTCAAAATTAATCGTGTCCCTGTCCTCCTATGTGCCGGTAAGCGCCATCTATAAAGGACTTTGGGATTTTTTCACGACTCAATTGCTAAATGAAAATGCTAATTGAAAACGACTCATTGCTATCAAAAACGTCAGAATTCCGACAGGAATAGCTGTTTTTGGCACAGTGCTGAAAAGAGAGAAAGAATTTAAACGATTATTACTTTAATTCCATGTAGGTATTGTTGAAGCCGGACTGAAGCTGAAGACAGGGCGCTATGGCACTCATTAGGTCAGGGCTATGAACAGCAGTGGACTAATACAGCCTGAAGAAAAAGAAGAAGAAGGTATTGTTGAAGTATAGTTTTGATCCGGTGCTAGGTTACAAGACGAGCACATACATTTTGGGCACTGAATCCAAGATATAATGCTAACTTACCTACGACGAATTTAAAGTCATATTCTTTTAATTATTTCTGATGTAGTGTTATAAAGTATAGGTCAAGATAACGAGACAAGGTCATCACAAACATTAAAATACACCTAGATATACTTCTTTAGGCATTATTTATTCTAGTTTATATTTCCCGAAAAACTTTTTAGAGCCTTTTCGATATTAACCCTTGCATGTCCCCAGTGTTGGGGCACGGGCCTTTTTATACATCGCAGGAAGGTTAGGACATACTCCACTACGGGGCCAAATCCGGGTGGGTGGAGGTTTGCAAGACTGTAGCGGGCCTTACTGTCAGAAGTTATCAAGCCGCCCATAAGGACTCTGACATGGCTTAATGACTCATTACATGACAGCCGGCACCAACGGCTTAGCGCGCCTTGCGAAGCACGGAAGCGTCAATTATTACTATTTTTTTCATTTTAATTGTATAACATTACAGTGAAAATAATTGCGTAAAACAATTCATTAATACAAAATATATGCAAGTATATAAAATAAAATGATGATGAAAAATGCCAACATTTTTAACAATTTTCAAGCAATATTTTACTTTGAATTGGATACAAAGAAGAACAATAAAATCAATCGTTTCACAATTAAGGCGCCCTTTTATTACGAATTTCATTAGTAAACCTTTTTGTGCTACGCTGTGTTATGTATGAGACGGAAAACTGTGAGCAATTACGCGACGTAGAAAATATGCATTGATCTAGTTACGATTCGAGCTTTCATCGATACTGGGGTATCGAAGTGTCGCAGTATACACAAATGACTGCAATTACACACAGTTATGTTATATAAGACCCGTATTTTGTCTGCAACGGCAGCGTTAGCAAATAAAAAATCTAGTTCATTTGAATTCGGTTCAACTTCGATATCGATATCAACCCTTGTATATCCCCACTGCTGGGGCACGGGTCTCTTGCATCGCTGGAAGGTTAGGCCATACTCTGCCACGGGGGCCAAGACGTTGGTGGAGGATTGTAAGACAGTGGCGGGCCTTACTGTCAGAAGTTAGCAAGCCGGCCATAAGGTTTACGTAAAAATACGAAACATTAAAAGGTAAACACGTAACATCATAGACCCCGTCTTCGCTTACCATCAGGCGTGACTGGCGTCAACTGAAAACCTGTCTAACTTAAAAAAAAAACATTTAAGAAAAAGTAAAAAATTCTAAACTAAGATGCAATAAAATTCTAAGCTAAGATGCAAAAATAAGGCGCAATAATAGCATAAGGCTGTACCTCTACTTTTATTAGCATTGGCGTGTTGTTTTAATTATCTATGTACTTAGCTCAATGACACCTGCGGTCTAAGCAAAATATGCACATTCACAAAGCAAATTGTATATATTTATATTAGTTTCGCAAGGCAAGGCTACGCGCAATTGCTGTGTGAATAATGACCGAACTTCCGACAAAAACTATTTAATAGATTCACTGGGCACTTCATCGCCTCGGCTTCCTTTCCTGTAGAGGTTAGGGGCAAATGCGAAATAGAGGATACCCCATTTAAAACTAACTTAACCAGCAGCTTAGAGGTCTGCGTTTTAGGTTACCACAGTCGACAAGGAACCCTTATAGTTTGGCCATTTCAGTTCGTCTGTCTGAGCGCGGCCTAGCTCAGAGACGATTAGTACAAGAAAACTGAATATGGTTGTAACTCTTGGGTATAGGACCCACCTAAACACTAATAAGTGCATGTTTCCCACAGGGTTAAGGGATTAACCACGACTCTGCTACCAGCAAATGTTGGGTAAAGGACCCACTTAAATACTAATAATTAAAACTCGAAGCGCTCGTGGCCTAGGCGAACCGAGTGATTGGAATCAATCACTTGGTTAAGCAACAACGGGCGTGGTCAGGTACAGGATGGGTGAGCGTCCCGTGACTACCGCTAGTGGCATTTTTCCGAGTGCTTCCATGCTTCGAAAGGCACGTTAAGCCGTTGGTGCCGGCTGTCATATAATGGCAGTCGTTAAGCCACGTCAGAGGCCTTATGGGCGGCTTGATAACTTCTGACAGGCCCGCCACTGTCTTACAATCCTCCACCAACCCGGACTTAGCCCCCGTGGTGGAGTATGGCCTAACCTTCCTGTGATCCAGGAAGAGACCCGTGCCCCAGCAGTGGGGACATACAAGGGTTGATAACGATAACGACTTAAAACTAATCAAAAACAAGGCACTTACAAAGTCTGTCTTCGTCGATGCCTCTCGACTTGGCAGCCGGCGCCGTTCGGGATGGGTGCACTGGAAGTTCTGGGGATCCTTAGACTTCCCCGTCTATCCCAAGAGCTCTTTCCCCAGAAAGCTACCTACCTTCAGTGCACTTTCATGGCACCACGTTTTCACCAAATGAGGTGTCCACTATTTGGGCGATCCGTCGCCCGACAACTCAACACTGGGATCCGTCCCTGAACTTATCTTGCACTTCACGCGAAGATATAAGCCCGGCAATCTAATTGCCACACAATTTTGGGAAATCACACGTTTAACAAGCAAGACACAAGAGGGAAATTTTTCAGTTCATCTAACAGATGACAAGTAGTTCAGAGTGCTTAGTGCGAGTTTGACAGATCCAATCGAATAACTTTACTACCGCGTTAATCGAGCATTGGGTAGTGAGTATGAGTAAGTTAACCGTTCGAACTGGCAAAACGCTGTCACAGTACAACTCGCACTCGCGTTTATTCGTGTTTGGCTGGTAAACGTGTTCACTTCTCAACGTAAACCATTACAACTCGCACTCAGCAATTTTAATTTCCATACTTGTCGCTAGGTGGCGCTTCCTTGATGCCATAGAAATAAGTTTAACTACTCGATCGCGTTAACGTAAGCTCTTATTTCTATGGCATCAAGGAAGCGCCACCTAGCGACAAGTATGGAAATTAAAAGATTATGAACAATAAAACAGAGAGCGGAGATGGCAAATTGGCAAATATAGCTGAACAAGAAAAATAAAATTTTGTGGATGTATGAAGATAATTTTTGATTGACGGTTCCATTTACGAAACATTAAGCTTTAAACCGCCACAAATTTTGTGCGAGTAATGTTGAAGTTAATGTTTCGACAATCAAGGGCAACGAATTCATAGGGTACTTCCCATTGACCTAGAACTATGAAATTTGACTACTATCGCCTTATGTTCTCTCTTTAGTCTAATACTCTCTCTTCGAAGCGCTCGAGGCCTAGTGAAGCGCTAGTGGAACCACGTGATTGAAATCAATCACTTAAGTTAACAATAACAGGCGCGGTCAGGTGCAGGATGAGTGACCACCGCTAGTGGCATTTTTCAGAGCATTTCCGTGCTTCGCAAGGCACGTTAGGCCGTTGGCGCCGGCTGTCATGTAATGACAGTCGTTAAGCCATGTCGGAGGCCCTATGGGCGGCTTGATAACTTATGAATCTTATAATGGTAAGGCCCGCCACTGTCTTACATTCCTCCACCAACCCGGACTTGGCCCCCGTGGTGGATTATGGCCTAACTTTGTTGAAGAGACCCGTGTCTCAGCAGTGGGGTTTCGATAACAACAAGGGTTGTTATCGAAACTCTTTAGGACAAAAGCTGTGGCCTAAAGTGGGACTCAGAGGGGCTAGGAACAGCCTTTGATATACTTACCTCAAGTCCGGACCTTTTGGCTAAGCATTGGTACTTAAGAAAACATTTTCATCACGGAAACAATTCGTTCTAAAACGCAAGCGTGACCAAATTTAAAACGTCGAATTACTGTCAACACGACGATTACGGAGATTTAACACTGTAGCTATATGTAACAACTTTCGAACAATAAATCCACATTATTGTTGCTCAGTGACAGCCGCTTCTCCGTAATTCTAATCGGGTCTGGTACATTAGCGCAGTTCTAACTGTTTGTAGCCTACAATTTGTGACTTGCAGGACCAATTTTATTGCAATGGCAAACAATGCGGACCTTGTCCAAAACAAAATGTTTTATTATAATGGGACAGACATTATTAAAAGATAATAAACCTGTACGTAACACAGAGAGTATCGTAAGTAGGTTCGAAATTTCACCGATGCCGGTGAGTCGCCCATCAGCTCAGTTGGAAAAGCGCTGGCACGGATAGCCAGAGGTCGCGGTTTCGAATCCCGGCATGGGTGGAATTTAGTCTCTAAACAGGTTTTTAAGATAATTAACCTGTTTTTTTCCCACGATTATTTTTTTCAAGACTATAAACGTCCCATTGCAGGGCACAGGATTTCTCTTAGAGAGAGAGAGAGTAGGGGCTTGATTACCACGCGTGCCCACCGCGGATTGGCAATTTCTCGCGCTGAGGTATTTGAACACTGCAGACACTGGGGTTTCCTCACGATGTTTTCCTACACGGGAAGCTAGTGGTATTGCTACTATAACTTCACAAATGTACATAACTTAGAAAACAAAGTTGGTACATGCCCGTACTGGGTATCGAACCTGGGTCTCCCGCTTCCAAGTCTAACGTTCTACCCACTAGTTTACCGCCGCTTCACTAATAATACTTTTCGTAATTTAATTTGTCAAAAAGTAAATACAGTCATTTGATACAAAAAAAGTGCAATATAAATCAGCCTCATTGCAATGACTTCAAAACTTGCACGGTATAATAATAAACGCTTCATATACTTATTATATGAAGCGTCTATTTGAGTTCTTTTGTAAAATAACGTTGTTATCCATATACACCCTAATCATAAATCATTTAGAATTTGATGAAATACCAGGATTTAGTAAGTTTTTTTGTTATTAGAGTAACTTTATTTTTCGCATACTTTGTAATCCCGAAAACTTAGATTTTACACGGAAAAGACGTAACCACGAATTAGATAAAACTACTCCACGCGTAGTTTGAAGTGTTATTAAATTCACGAATTTGTGCTCTACCAATATCCAGAGGATAAATCAAACTGTCCCAATCGAAAACTAAGTACAAGATAGGAAACATATGCCTTGAATTTACTTAATTTTATTGTCTACCAAACCCTCAGAATATAATTATTTACCTAGAGTATACACATTTCATTATAATAAAGAAATCGAAAGAATATATACTACAACTATTTTATTTGACTTTTCATAATAATTCATTATGATAATTAATGATAAAAATGGAGATAAACCTAAAACATTCTAATTTAAATAAAATATTTGAGCTAGATCGCTGTCGGGCGGCAGAGTACCAAGAAGGCTGGCGGCATTGCTTCGCTGTATGGCTAGGCTTATCCTTTGGCCAAAGTAACCACCTCGGGTCTCCTGAAGCGTCGACTAGGCGCGACGAGATCTCCTTAAAGAGGAGTCTCGCCTCCGGACCCCATGGCCCCAGAGTCTCGACTCCGAAAGGCACAAATATATAGCCCTGCCCTATGGCTGCATAGTTGTGCCTCTTACTCGACTCTGCGTTGGACGCCGCCTCCCCCGCATGGCAGGCGGTCGCATGTATATGGGACTGTGCAAGCGTATCAACACAAGTTGCGTCCCAGACCAGCGACCGCCCATTCTTCCATGGAATGAGAGTCATTCCGTCGGGCCTCTTGCAATCGTCGCGCGCAATCCCAGTGGGCTCCAGGACTGCAGGCACGCCTACGCTGGCAATAGCCCGACGGATTATGTCATTCAGTAGGGCAGCGTGTCTAGACAGACTTCCAGCGCTACGGCAGCATGCCAGGCCATGGTGACCTAACGCATCGACGCCTCCACCGCAGCGGCAGCGATGTGGCTCGTTAGTCCTGGCTCCCAACCTCAGACTAACTCATAAACTAAATGTGGTTCTCTTTACCTATGATCGCCGATGGGAGGGCCCTCAACCCTGATTCCGAGTAGCCTGATACTGGCTCGCAGCTGGCTAAGAGACGAGCACGCTCCGCGTCGTCGCCTGCGGTTTCAAGGAGTTCTTTACGAACCCGCATGCAGAGCGGCTCGTCCCAAAGCCTCTGCGATCCCAGAATCTTTGGAATTACCTGGCTCGGGCCGGCTGCGTCGGTCCAGGCACTCCTGGCCTCAGCTACGCACGCGACCTCTACGTCTCCAAGAGACGGGGAAATAATTTTACCAATGAGGCCGATCGTGCTTTGAACCGAGGACAGGAACGCCGGGGGGGCCACACTTGATGCCGTTCTTATACCCAGGCCACCGTGACGGATCGGAAGTGTAGCCTGGGTCAATTATATAATTATTTATGTTATATTAATTAAATTATTTATACTACAACTATTTTATATTTACTTAGACTGTTTTGGATGCCTAATAAACAAAAATAAAAAAAACATCGCCACAATTATTAAATTGTGCGAGAAAGACAGCATGCTACACATAAGAATATTCTTAAGCTTTATGCAATAAGCAGAGCCACTGACAAATTAACCAGAGTTAAATTAAAAAAAAATGTAAAAAAACATACACATACGTAACCTCACGCCCGTATCCCAGAGGTGTAGGCAGAGAAAAAGGTTTGCCACTTGCCACGATCCTGACAGATCACCTTCGCTTCTGCTACGATCCTGACGGATCAATAAAAGTCGTTGTGAATTACAAACTCTCTTTGAAGTATTTTAGAAAACGAGCATTTTTAAATGGTAACCTTGCATAGTACCTATCATGTCTCAAATAAGTTCCTGTTTTTTTTTTCATTTTAGAACACACTTAATAATATTTTTTAACCCATCCCTTCTTTAAGCACATTTATATAATTAATTGGTTAGGTATGTATTAAAATAGTTTAGGCATTTTCAATTATGTATTCTCAACATTATTTTTACAAATGGTGTAATATCAATTAAAACATTGCAAAACAAAACGCAGAAGCTGCTTTCTTTTCAGAACCTAATAAAAATTGGAGCTAATATATGTAAATGGCCTTTATACAGGCTGTTCCTAGAAGTATTGCCGAGTGAAAGTCTAAAGGTTCTGTTCCCCCATAGTTATCCAAATCACTCCTAGAACTATATAGGTCAATACCGCTTTTTAGGTTTCGGTAGTAGACAAGGTACCCTTATGCCAGTCGATATAGTTAATTCAAAATAATTTCAGTGCTTTAAAATTAAATTAAAAAAGTGGCTTGTTGACAAGCCAAGCAAACAATTTATAATTTCGATGGCTGGCTTGATTGTCAATTGTACATGTTGCGTTATAATTATTGTGTTATTTTGAATTGTAGTATTGAATTCGAATTATTGATAAAATGACGTGTCAATTATAATTACGAATAAAGATGTCTGTGTCTATAGTTTCGCAATGACGGTTCGAATGTCTGTCTGTCTGTCCGCGGCCAAACTCAGTGACGATTCATCATTCAGCCACAAGAAGTATTTCTTAATTCGCTATACTAACAAAACATATCATTTACATACAGGCACACACATTGCTTCTGACCCCACACTAAGATACCCTGTATCATGGAAACCAGAAACAGCGACACCACAAATATGTAAACATACTCATACATAGTTTTGTACATTACTACCCTCAATAATTGACTATACTTACCACTTCAGTCTACCCGTGACCACAGAAACTGCAACGCTGCCGACTCGTCGGGATTTAAGGTAATTATGTTTTATCTAATAAATAATCGCGATTAGACCTGTTAAATATACAGCCACAAGAAGTCTACTGCTGGATGCGGCTTGCATCCAGCGTCTTCCCGCCCCTTGGATGAGGTTTTCTGTCCATCTTGTGACTGGTCATCTTTCGCTGCCCTTGCCGATTTATGATCTCCATTGATTCCATTCCACTCCATTCCAGAGATGATTAGGTCCAGAAATTTAAAATTTGGTATAGACATACATATTAATCATGCCTACAAAACGGTCGAACGAAATCATTAAAAAAAAAAGGAATATTTTGTACAAAATCACTGAAAATTACCTATGTTGATGTAGTTGTTAGTTCTATAAAGCGGAATTAAACCTCTCTGTTTCCGAAACTCTTGGTGGGCTTTCTTTCTAAATTTTCTGCTTATGAAGTGTTCCTATTTTCTATGAAAAATGTAATAGGTTTTTTTTTATTATTAGAGTACTTAACTGGCCTATTCACATTTATTTCACCTATATTACCAGATTATTACACTACAATTTAACTTTCGGGCAACTTTTCCGTTGGACGTTTTCGAACAGCCTCTATCGTTTCTACACTAAATAATACGGCTGTGTGTCTTAATGTATTAAGATCCACTTAGAGCTTAATATATTAGACTATTAGAGTGTAAATGAACTGAAGTGCGTTATAAATTACATAAAAATTACATTCACCTTCTAAATTTATGTAAACTAAGGCAGCTGCAATATTGTCTTGGAAATAAGGCACGAACATTAAAAAGTGAGAACAATTTAGACAATCTAAAGTTGTCTAATACTTTAATATTTTAATTTTCGCTAAGCGTCTATCTACTATGAGTTTAGTCAATACACCAAATTATGACGAGAACATTTCTTGGATAAGAATAAAGTTTTATTGTGTCAAAGACTCCTATTATTAATAATTATTTATTGCACAAAAGGTACTTTTCAAAGGCGGAGCTACCTTACAATTTAGTTTTCTGTGATTAGATTTGAAGTGAACCTCCTCAGACTGGCCCTGAAAATGTCAAAAGTTTTCTATTGACCTGACCTTCAAAGTGACAGTTCAGAACGAAGGGGATTAAATACGTCACTGTTTAGTTAGTAGCAAAAAAAACCGAACACATTGAATACGTTTCTGTTTTGTTTTAAAATACACACAAAGTTTTTAAGTTTCGCTTTTTCCAAGCCTAAACGCATAAGTAACATATAAATCGCAAAATAAATCAAACCCAATCAACAATGTCATCAAAACACAAGATTTGATGAAGTCGCAATAAATTATACCTACTTTAAGCGTTTCTTATGCCGTTGCATAACCAATAGGATTAATCGTGTTAATCAAAACAAAACAAGTAAGAGGGACATGGAAACGGTAACCGTTTCTACTGCCGGCAATCCCGCGCAGCAGGTAACAATTGATATCATCTATGCGACCAGGAACTGCGCAAGAGTCTTGCTCCTACTTACTTCTACGAAAAGAGTTTATTAAAAAGATATTTCAGTTCAACGTCCACGAGAAAAAAATTGGAAAGAATAATAATATATTGTTCACTATTCAATCAATAAATTAGCTCGTGTTCGTCCACTGTAGTGTATCGACACCAGAATGGTCTTGTTGTACTTAGATCAATTAGATAGATAGATAGAATATTCTTTATTGCACGTACACCAAGGATTACATAAGAGACAATTAGAATAAGAGTTTTAGAATTAGACTTCAATATATTTTTCTAAACTACATAGTCGATCGTCGTTGAGGCACGGGTCTCTTCATGCATCGCCACTCCACCACGGGGCCAAGTCCGGGTTGGTATAAGATTGCAAGACAGTGGCGGGCTTTGCTATCAGAAGTTATCCATATCAAGCCTGCTCTGACATGGCTTAACGACTGCCATTACATGACAGCCGGCACCAACGGCTTCATGTGCCTTGAGAAGGACAAGATAATAAATTTAGATAATACTAGATAGTATACGGATGAAATCTATTTTTAATCGGTAGCAATAAATCTATTTGTATTTCTATTGGCAGATTGAAATTGAAAACCGGGATTCGAGACCAAGAAGTCTGCTGCATAAACACGCATTGCAATTAAATATTTCCCTTTATTAATAAACTGTTAATTTTGAGTAGTGTCAGCCCTGTACCTACAGGGCACTCGAATATGCTTGCCGCTTCCAATTAATAAACAATGTACGTACGGTGAGTGGCTATGATAGATTAACATACTGGCTGTCAAAACACGGTCATTGATACAAGTAAATGTGATAAAGGTCATAAAGGTAGTAGTCATATTCAATATGACTACGGGAAATAATGGCGTTGTTGACACTTGACTGGTAGAAATATCGCAGACTCCCTTTAATTAACAGTATTATGTGAACGCTGATATGCCATAATGTATCAACCCACAAAATGTCAAAAATTGAGATTTTGATTCAGTTCGTTAGCTTAGGATTGGAACTACATTTTTCAAAACTGTGTTAAGCTACTAGAACGATTTTACTATATAACCTTCTAAAAAAACACTGCACAAAAAGACAAACAGGCCACATTTTACAATTATGGTCTAGTTCCATAACATAAGGATCTTTTTTTTGTCTATGTTATTTTGTATGCATGCAATAAATGTACTGTGGATTAAAAAAAAAGGTGATCTGATGTTATAAGGTGCCCTTTGTAAGGTGCCTTTATGTATTGGGGTGTCTATGGGAGCTGCCAACGAACCTAGACCGAACTTTGATTACTACTGATTGTTAGCAGACATTTATATCTTACGATAGAAATTAGAACACATTACGACAAGCCCATTTCAATAAAATAATCAGCCTTTGATACGGTACCGACACGAGTACGCGCTCTTGTAGCCACAAATATAAGATACAACAGGTATGGGGTAGAAACAATTTGAAAGTAGATTATACTATGAAAATGTGCGAATAGTGACTCGACAAGAGAACGCAAAAGCTTGCAAAATGTCATAGCGCGACCCCGTCGAATGACTGCACACTTCTACGGGTTCCATTCTAAGAGCTATTTAATTTAAGATTATGTACCAGACGTTTAAGGAGCTTAGTGATGCTAACCAGCGCCACCAAGGGAATTAAATCATAACCTGTATTATAATACTTTTTTTCTATCAAAACATATCAAAATAGTTAGCACCGCCCAGCGCCTTAACATCAATAGCAACCAGTTAAAGAAATAGTAACCTAGGAGAGACAACAAAGAACTTTTAAGAAACTCCATAACTCACATATTTTGGTCATAGGTCTGAAGAAGTTTCAGTTTTAGATTAAAAACCTGAGTTTATACTATTTTTATTTTTAATGCACTAACCCGTGCTAAGGACAATTTTAAAAACCTATTTAGAGGCTAAAAATTCCACCCATTCCGGGATTTGAACCCGCGACCTCTTGTGCGACCTGGCACGGATAGCCAGAGGTCGCGGGTTCGAATCCCGGCATGGGTGGAATTTTTAGCCTCTAAAGAGGTTTTTAAAACCTGAGTTTAGTCAAACACTTTCGGTTTTATATAGAATACCACAATACCTCTAAGTCAATAATAATAAGCATCATCATCCTGTAATCCTTGATGTACATGCAATAAAGAATATTCTATCTATCTATCATCTTCATTCAGCCACAAGAAATCCAATGCTGGACATAGGTCTTCATGGTTTCCATAAAGACTGTTTTGAAGCGGCTTGCATTCCGGGTCTTCCTGCCACTTGGGTGAGATCTTCTGTCCATCTTGTGGCTGGTTGTCCAACGCGCTTGCCGATAATTGGTCTCAATTCGAGAAATCAATAATTAAATGAGTCTCTATACGACTATAATAACAAAATAAAAAATTATAAAAAGCAGCCTGTATTTTCCAATTAAAACTTAAAGCTTCCTTTATGTTTTCTACTTAATGTTAATATGATGTAAAAAATGGTGCTCATTCATTTCATTATTCATTGATTTAATTTATTGACTATATAATTATTCTACGTCTATTAATATTTTTATCTCTAATTTAAATTGCTGGCCATTTCTGATCAAAGGCCTACTAATAGATTGATAAATGACCAATTGATAAATAGTTATATACAATTGATAAATGTGGGTATATGTCCGGCGGTGGATGAATGATGCATACACAGGATATCTCTTAGTATCGACTCCAGTCTTGATATCTCAAATTGTATACAGTTTGCATTAAATATAAAGAAAGGAAGGTTGGTTGGAGAAGAAGGCTCGGTTGTGAAAAATACAAACCATACTTAATTATAGGCAAGTGAGGAAGTAGGTATAAGATTATGATTACCGCTAAATTGGTTCCTTAAACAAAACAAAGATAAATTAAACAGAAATTGCATCTAACCAGCAGCTACTAGAAGTTCCTATATTGTATCATTAAAGTCGTAAAAAACTGTAACACATACTTAAACGAATTTTGTAGCGTACGTAGATGGCGAAAAAAATCCTGCGTCAACGCCCCCCGGCCTTTGCTTTAGATCATTGTTCTGCACGCAGGTCGAGTAGACCGTCAAATTATTGTGCCACTGCGCCGGTAACCTTACTGAAATTAAGAGCGCGGCATTCAATGGGTAGTTAGCAGGTGGCGCGTTTCCACTGGACCGAGAAAAGTAAAAGTTTGACCCCAAGCCGACCCCGAGAAGAGCCGCAGCGCCGTCATTGCCAGTCAAATCTTTAGTGTCGACGAGAGGATTTTTGTATTTCAAACAAATGTTATGCAAATTCTTTCATATCTTTATTTATTTAAACGATCAGTAAGAGCTTTTTTGGCAGCAATAAAAGTCTTTTGTTAAGCAAACTAAGTTTGAGCATGAAAGCCAAAATAAAGAAGCTAAACAATCAAATTGTGTAGCAAAAAATTCAGATGCAGAGCTTTCAAAGATTTCAGAGATTTCAAATTGATCAAGAACCTGAGCCTGATTATGCGCACCAAATCCTGAGCTATACCAATCAATGCCACTATCAAATTCCATAGTTATTGGCGGCACGAACATAGTTCCAATTTGACCAGAAAAACATGCTTATCAGCAAAAGATTCCATATTGAGCAGCAGACTATTCGAAATTGATGTATGGTGAACGCAGCCCCATGTCTCTGCCTAGCCCTCTGGGAAACAGGCTTGAGTTTGTGTTATGTGTTACACACAAGAACATAATCTATTAAGTAACTTCCACAAAAGAGTAACTTCCACAAAAGAACATAATCTATTGTTATTATTAAAAATCTTTTTTTTTTCACTATAAGAACTAATTCGAACGACACAATGGAAACGTACACTCAGTCAGATCCGCGGTCAACTATCTATGGCGTGAGATCGAATAGTTAAACAATTTGCCTTGAAATTGTAACAGCTACTCGCTTGGACATACCATGTCGATACCGGTTAGCACATTGTGCGACCGACCCTACACTAGAATTGAATCGAACTCGTATGTTATCGCGGTAAATTTGACATCGTTGACTATGTGCTGAAATCGAAAGCACGAGGCTGGTCACCTTGAATAGCCATGTCCATGAGAAAAAGAAGAAAAGTTTTTTTTTTTCGTTTTAATCGCCAACGTAACTGATGTAAGGTTGTCAATATCTTCGTGCAAGGAGGTAAAGTTTTTTTTACTATTTCATGACCATGGGTAGAAACAAAAATGTGAATTTAGGCCTCCTTTTTTCCTCCATTGTCAGTTTTCGATTTATAGAATAGTTTTTTTAAAGTTATTAAAAGATAGAAAACTTATCGTGATGATTGGTTATCAGTTAGGTTAGGCCAGCATAACTGATTAAATTATAATTTTGCCAGAAGCTAGTTTTTGTTAACATTATCAGTTGTTTATAATTAATAGTTGGTTCACCCCAGTCGTAACTAACCCAGAAATGGGTGTGGGTTTGCCAGAGCGTACTTAAATTATTATGTGATAACGTCTAATGTTGTAATATGTGCAATTAATACGTGTTAACTTTACTATTGAGACATTCCAGTGGTTATTGCTTTGAATGAATGAGAAATGTAACCGAGTTCTATGATTACTTTTATTGTTAGTTTTATTATTGATTTGCTATGACTCTTAATAAATGTCGGCATAGCTACTTATGTTGCCTTAGTTTTACATTGATAAGAGTGCAGTTTGGGGCATAGTTGTCAACATTAAAATTTTTTAGCATACGTATTTTACTGTCTTAAAGGACATACGAAATAAAACGACCCATATTTTTTATTTTCGGAAAATCGATGATTTTCATTCATAATTTTCTGTTTGAATTTCGTCTCATTCTAAAAGGACGTAACCACCAAATGACGTCACACGAACGGCTTAGTAATACTAACACCTTTGCCGCCTTTTTAAAAACCATTGAATTATGAAAAGGAAAACTAATTTCTCCGATATGGCATTTGAATGAAATTGAAAATGACATCTGTCATATCATTTTTAATATTAGGCAACGGTACCTCCTCATTCCACCGTATGTGTGACGTCATCACACAATTTTGGTTTTATTTATTTTCTCTAAAATTAAGCAATAATAAAAAATTCTATATATTTTTTTCGTAATCAATATAGCACAATTAAGAAACGGTATTTTTAGATTATGCGCGTTGTAAAATATGAAATGTTGTCAATTTTGTATAACAAGAGCATGATTTGGCTTGAACTATATTTCTCTATTTTTACTGTACATATGTTTGTATATATTAAGCAGTTATTTATACTAGTTCAAAGCATGCAATTAATTACGCAGTGGTTTGACTGTCATGTCATAAAGAAATTTGCAAATAAAAAAAAAATCTTTGTTTCTTCCTTGTAAAAAAGCCACCGTAGACTATTTTAATCGGTGATTACGGAGTGTCTTCTCATAACCTGCAACACAGTCTGTGTCGGGAAAATTGTAGGGCTCAACACTTTAGACTCGAAATGGTAAACGCATATAAATTATTATGTTACTTTTTTCTATTTGAGTCTGACAAATGTCAGGATCGTGACAAGTGGCAGTCCTTGGTCTCTGCCCTACCCCTCTGGGATACAGGCGTGAGATTCTGTATGTATGTATGTTTTTTTTATTTATTTTACTTTTTTGTGTGTTTCTTAATACCTATTTGATACGTTTTCATGTTGTTGTATTGTATGTACTCGTATATTGTGTTGTTAGTATGGTACCGTTAAATAAACAGATTTTCTACCTATCTATTTATCTATCTGTTTTAAGGACACGTGTTTGATAAATTAGCCAGTAATCATTTCTCGCTCTAACCTGCATCAGATTTAGCGACGAAAATAACCAATAACAATTTGTAGAAGGTATTGGATCGATTATTAACGGGAACGGTTTTATCTGATATCATGTTCGCCTGGTAAAACCCCACTCTCTTAGCAACAGAGACCACGCCCGGTGAGCAAACGCGAGCGTGAAAGAATTGCACACATTGTAGCTTCCTTCAAGTTGGGCAATGCTGCGGGTCGATCCCAAGTGATACATAGATAGATAGAGAACACTTTATTGTGCATATACAAATATTTCTTAACCTAAGAGTGCAGTCGGCGCTCTCCTTGCCTCCATTGAAACTTGCCTCCAACTAAGTTTAGAGCACAGAGTATTTACAACAAGTTACTGACAATGTATTTGGGGTATACCGAATTAAATTCAGAAACGCTCTCTTGAAGTAAAACCGTTTAAATATTGAATCACAATGTATTTGGGGTAATTATAAAACACTTACTCAAAATAGAACCTTTTAAATATTTAAAACCAATTTAGAGGCTAAAAATTTCACCCATGCCGGGATTCGAACCCGCAACCTCTGGCTATCCGTGCCAGCGCTCTACCAATTGAGCCAATGGGCGACTCACGGCATCAGTGAAATTTCGAACCTCTTTACACTATTCTCTGTATTACGTACAGGCAGCGACATCTGACTTAAGCAAATTGCATTACTTGCAGCCCCGACCACCTACTTTGCAGTTAGGTTTAACATCGGAACGATATCACTGTACCTACATGATTACACTATTTTTTTATTTTTAATGCACTAACCCGTGCTAAGGAACAAATTTAAAAACCTATTTAGAGGCTAAAATTTCACCCATGCCGGGATTCGAACCCGCAACCTCTGGCTATCCGTGCCAGCGCTCTACCAATTGAGCCAATGGGCGACTCACGGCATCAGTGAAATTTCGAACCTCTTTACACTATTCTCTGTATTACGTACAGGCAGCGACATCTGACTTAAGTAAATTGCATTACTTACAGCCCCGACCACCTACTTTGCAGTTAGGTTTAACATCGGAACGATATCACTGTACCCACATGATTACACTATTTTTTTTTTTTTATGAACTAACCCGTTCTAAGGAACAAATTTAAAAACCAATTTAGAGGCTAAAAATATTGTTTCACTTTGGTCTCAAAAATTACGTGAAAAATAAGTTACGCTAATAAAAAAAAACAGGTTCCGTTGAATTTTAAAGATTTTCTAATAAAGTTGTAGACAAATCAAAATATTATTTTAATACTGTGTAATGCGTGGTACATTATAAGGTATAACAAGCACTTAATGACGTCATATTTTACACTCGATTTGTATGGCACGCTTACCACGTGGCTAAAATTATGATGAAAAGTATAACTCGTAGAGGAAAATCTTCGCCGTAATTTATTACATGGCCTCTCTTTTTTTGCAACTTATCTATTGAACAGTTTTGTCGCATGCCTTTTAGTTCTGCACTCTGTAAGGTTAATTGTTCACTTTTTACCTAAAATTTTATATCGAAACAGTCTAATACTTAACTTCTTAAGTTTCGGTCAAAATTGCAACAAAAAAATTAATCCGGAGACGGTTTATCCAGGACAAATTTAAGGTACGAGTAAATTTTTCTGTTGCATTGAAAACAAATTGTGGTCTACCAAAGCAGATACTATAACTTGTTCTCAACCTGGCAAACCTCTTTTGCTTCATCAACGTTCATTCGTACACAAATTATTTCATTAGATTTATATGCCATCTCTAAAAGAGCGTAAGACATCCAATTGTTACAAACCATTTCTTTTTATAAATAAATTAACGTTTTTTTTTATCTGAACTCCGAATATTGGCACACGAGTTGTCGTCAACCTAGTGGGTCACATAAGAATCACCCAGCCTGTAACCGCGCCCGCGACTAGCTAACGCACGCGATGCGTGCGCTCATACTATCACTTGGCATTAAACAAATTAGTTGCGATAAAGCATCGGACGACTGCTGACTGACTGACATAAATACAGCGCTAAAATAAACAAAAATACCTACGCTAAAGAGATACCTAATCATAGTAGATTAGGATCGCTAATCCGCGGTGAGCACGCTTGGCGATTAAGCCCGTATTCTCTCTCTGAAGCTTTTCCTAGTATATGTAACGTATGAATTGTATGCATACGCATATACTAATAACTGGTAAATAAAATGTGAAGAAAAAAAAATCTTTTGGACAAAATATACACTCTTTCCAAATGCGTTACGCTCGTTGAACTTTCACACTAAGCAGTAATATTAACTCACTGCTAGATTTTGTCTACCTAACTTAATGTCGTTTTGTCACCGCTATCGTCCAGTTTAAACCGTCTAAGACCAGGAATTACGTTTATATGGAAACTCAAGAGCAAACTCAAAGCAAGGTATCAATTAATTCGTTCTCGTTGTTGGTGCACTTTGTCGTTTAAAGGTCTAGTCGTGCGGGCGGCACGATTTCAATCTAAAATAAACCTTAAATACTGTTAGGGTAGAGACTGAAATACAAGTTTATAAAAATGCTCGTAAGCAGCACGTGGCAGGGCTTTTTGTGCGCTAGTATTGTCATATCTAATCTTTTTTTATGTACCTATATACTTCCTGCTTCAGGGCACAGGTTTTCTCTCAGAAGTAGCGAGTATGGGCTTAATTACTACGTTTGCCCACCGAAGATTGTTGATTTCATGCGCTGATGTTTTTTAACACCTCAAGCACTCAGGTTTCCTCACTATGTTTTCCTTCGCAGTTAGCAGTGATATTGCTACAATAATTTCTCAAATGTATATAACTTAGAAAACAAAGTCATTGGTACATGCCCAAATTGGGAATCGAACCTAGGTCTCTTGCTTACGAGTCCATTGTTCTACCCACTGGGCTGTCGTATCTCAGACAGATGTATCCATATTATCTATCCATGTTTGAGTGAAAGAACGAACAAAGGACTATGTTAGTAACTTACCCATCATCATCATCATCAGGCTATATTAATCCACTGCTGGACAAGCCCTCCCATAATGAGCGCAATAGCGCCCAGTCTTCAGCTTGCCGCATCCAGAATCTGCCAGCAGCCTTTCGCAGATCGTCATCCCACCTGCTTGGAGGGCGTCCTACACTACGTTTGCCGTGTCCCGGTCTCCAACCGAGGTACGTTTACTCCAACGGTTGTCGGCTCTTCGCGAGACATGGCCAGCCCACTGCCACTTCAGCTTGCTAATTCTCTGAGGTATGTCGCTAACTTTGGTTCTCTGTCGGGTGCATTCGTTGCGAATCCTATCTTTCAGAGAAACTTCGAGCATAACTCTCTCCATAGCTCGCTTACTTAACTTACCTATCTATATATACATACAATACTAAAGCTTATTAATTCCACGTGTTGCCAACTGAACCCTCTGCGGTTTGGCGACTGCAAGTAAGCAAATATCTCAGCCATTGATCTTACAAACCATAAAATTGCTTAGAAATTTTAAACAACCATGACTCAAGTGCGGGCGAACCGAATGACTTGAGGCTGACATTATCCTTTGGACATTACGTTCATTATCAGCAATTGCAAAACCGTTTTAGAACAGACAAATTCACCCGCTTGCTGTGCGGTCCGAAGTATGCGAGTGACATCAGCGAGAACGTGGCAATTTCTAACTCGACTAGGAGCTTCGACCACTTATGTAGAGCCTTTGGAACTTTGGCCCCTATTCCTATGGCTGTAAGACCCATAAAGTTGGACATCCAACTTGTGAAACATATAGGTAACATTCGATATTCAAATCACAGAGGAGAACGAAAGTGGTAACGGATCTAAGATCTAAATCGAGCGCGTTCAGAGAGCAAATGCGCGTGCGCCCACGCAGTTTGACGGTAAAAACGTATATTTGTAGAGCGCTGATCGGCCATGACTCGCGAGTTTTTGGGTTATGTGTTTTAGCGATTTTTATGGAGTAAGTTTCGGTTGTGGCTAGTAGTACTTATTTACATTCCAGGAAAAACTAATAATAAGCGCTTTCACCTATTACCGCTAGATCCTATGTAAGTATGGATAGATGTTTGTTACTCCTTGACGTAAAAACTACTGAACGGATTCAATGAAACTTTACAATAATATCGCTTATACATCAGAATGACACAAAGGCTACAATGGATGAGGATATTGTGCGAATTGGCCAAAATATGGCGATAAGTGTCAAGTAAGTAGGAAAAAATCTAAAATCTTCGAGCTGTTCTGGCGTGCGCTGCCAAAACAGCGCTGCTAAAACCTTTTCTACGCCACATTAATATAAGCTACTCGAAATACTAATCCTGCGCAGACAAAGTCGCGGGCACCAGCTAGTATTAAATATGACTTGCATTTATGAATTCACTAAAGTAATCTCAATGAATACATATAATAATATGTAATATGAAATAAAAAAATTATTAATGAAGTTAATCGTACAAAATTTTATAGGTGGTGTATAGTGAAGCCAAGATGAGGGAAAGAGAGTGTCAAACTCATAACTCCTCCACCTTCCTCTCTTTTCCTCATACTCTTTATCTTTACCCTCCCACACAGGTTTTATGTATGAGAAGGTAGTATTAATTGTTTTATGTATGACTGTGCATACAAAAAAGTTTACGAAAAAGATGTTTTCATGAAGCTTTAATATAATTACACAGAGTTAACGATATATTTCCGTCGTCAGGCTATACTAGTCCACTGCTGGACATAGCCCTCCCCTAATGAGCGCCATAGCGCCCTGTCTTCAGCTTGCCGCATCTGCCTGCAGTTTTTCGCAGGTCGTCATCCCACCTAGTCGGAGGGCGTCCTATGTTTGCCGAGTCGCGGTCTCCACTCCGGTACATTTCCGATACACGGTAATTAAAGTTTGTTGTTACAACTTTTGCTATAGTCTGTTAGCTTTTAGAATACACCTCGGCTACGATCAGATAGAATCGGATATATTCGTCTAATAGAAATATCGGAACTAATATGACACTTAATTTTGAAATCAGAACTCGATCATCACTACGAAAACCGGCGAAAATTGGCGAAAACCGAAGCCTACTCTAGAGCCCGAGGTATATTCTAAAAGCTTACAGACTATACATGCTTTTTTCTCACATTTATGTATTTATTACAATTTTGTAAGGCTTACATAATTGGAATAAAATTGTGGTTCACGTGATTTATCAACATCGTTGCATCCAATGAATATCGTTGTCCTACATAGAAGAAAGTTTATACTATTTAATAAGATAGAATAGTCTTGGTGTCAAGCATTACCTGTGAAAAAGCAATGGCAAAGACAAATTTTGAAAAAAAAAGCAATTAACATATTTTTAAATTTTAATGTTATACTTAATTAATTAAAACGGATGTAATGCGACGATGAAAAAAAAAACAAAAAATAATTTGATTTATAAGGTTATGTCATAAGGTTATGGTTATTTGCTGTGTGGTGTCGGCCTAGAGAATAGCACCAATCAAATTCTTCCCGCGGGTGTCGTAAAAGGCGACTAAGCGACACAAACCGGGGGGTGGGCAGCAGCGCCCACCCCCCGGTTTGTGTCGCTTAGTGCATTACAATTCCACCGAACTGCGATCCCCAACCCGCATGCCCAGCGTGGGGATTATGGGCACTACCACCTATGATAGCACAACGTGGCGCTTTTTAGGGGAGGGCTATGTCCAGCAGTGGACTAGTATAGCCTGACGACGAAGGTTATGTCATATTGTATAATATAAAGTTTTTGATGTATTAACAAATTAGCGATTTTTAAGTTTTTGTAAATGTCAAGCTTTATTTGTAAGAAAGTAATATTATGAAATTGCTTTTAGTAATAAGGCCGCCATTTGTACTGTATTTTTTATATAATTTCTGTTACTGTAATTTCTGTGTACAATAAAGAATATTCTATCTATCTATTTATCTATCATTACAATTAACATAATTGTAACTTATATAACACACAAGTTCAAATAGTAATTTGTTATTAGTTTTTTTTTATAGATTTTATAATTTGATCTATAATTTAATATGAAACTTTATTTGACGTATTCATTAAAAAATGGTTGGGAAATCTACTTATCAACTACTTATTCTCAGAATTGTCTTCTTAAAATAAATAAATATCTTTTCCCATCCCACCTAAGCAAATCCGTGAAAAAAGAAAGAAAATTAAAGCAAAAATCAGTGCTTAAATACAATTAATTTCACGACAAAAATTTACGGATCTTAGTAATTTTACTGCAATGGCAAATGTACTTTTACAATTACTTGTACGTATTATTATTGCTATCATCATTTCTTCCTTGGGAATTGTCTGTAAAGTCGTGACTTGCATTATGAAAACCTATTCAAAATGTTTCTCAATTTTCCTTTAATATGTCACGATATCGGACTTGGATAAAGAAAATTGATTAGTAGGTAACTCGGAAATAATTATCTTCAGTCCTATACATATAGCACACACTACTTATTTGTACGTACGTAATAAGATAGTTTCCATCTAAGTTTCTTCTCTTGCTGACAACATACATGCATACATACATACATACATACGTACATACATACATACATACATACATACATACAGACATACATACATACATACATACATACATACATACATACATACATACATACATACATACATACATACATACATACATACATACATACATACATACATACATACATACATACATACATACATACATACATACATACATACATACATACATACATACATACATACATACATACATACATACATACATACATACATACATACATACATACATACATACATACATACATACATACATACATACATACATAACCTCACGCCTGTATCCAAGAAGAGTTGGCATAGATCAAGGGCAGCCACTTGCCACGATCCTGACAGATGACCTTCGCTTCATCAACGTTTATAAGTTGTTGCATGCACGCACGCCGGTTCCGGGTACTTTTTATCTTCCCCTTTGCTAATAAGTCCCCTATTTGGTTGATGTATGTCCGCTTGGGACGTCCCTTACCAGCCCATCCACTCACATTCGCAATATATATTTGTTTCGTCAATCTTTCTTCCTTCATCCTCTCCACATGTCCAAACCAACGCAACATTCCTGTCTCAAATTATAGTCACTACATCTACAAGTTGTTGACAACTCAATTGGTAATTTTCTGTTAATACCTCAGATGTTCAAAATTTCACTGATGCCGGTGAGTCGCCCATTAGCTCAGTTGGAAAGAGCGCTGGCACGGATAGCCAGAGGTCGCGGGTTCGAATCCCGGCATGGGTGGAATTTTTAGCCTCTAAATAGGTTTTTGAAATATAACTACATATTTATAAAAACACAATTATCGAAAACACTTCAAAAACGCTGACTAAAAGCCTGTGGTGGATATTTTATGAGGTTAATACAATGTTTATTTTGACTGTCAAAATTTTAGCTTTAACCCCCTTATTCATAATAGTCTGTTAACTTTAAGCAATGCTTATTCTCACTCTGTCCTCTTCTATTGACCTAAGTCAGAATGAAAGAGAACACTCTTTAGCAGCTGTTTTAAGCAAGCGGACTATTATGAATAAGGGGGTTAGTGTTTAGTATGGCTTATCCTAATATTTTATTTCACAATACTAATACTTAAAGTCATTTAACCACGTGAACACTGTCGTATGATAGCAGAAGTAAATGACTAGTTATGAACTTATTATCATCCAAGCACATAACGCTGAGTAAGCATTTGACCAAATCGTGTAAAGACACGAGCATCGCTAACAAAGGTGAGACTTTTCTGGTACTATAGCAGAGGCATTTGAATTTAAAATCCGTCTCCTAGCCCGAGGACCACCCCTTTAAACTTTCATCTCATCACAACACAATAGAAATAGATATATCTTTATTGAGAAATTCTTTTTGCCACAGTTATTTATGAAGCCCTTGCTCTGGAACTAGGATAACCTGTGCGTCAAGAGCAAGTGTCTTCCCTTAACGAAGTGTAACAATCAGGTGCAAATTAGTGCTAAACAATGTACCAGAAAAAAAAGTAAAACAAAGAGTTATACAGTCTATTTATTCTTACTTGTCCAATTTAGTAAACAAGATTCTAACCTTAAAATTGATATTAGATGCCTAAACTAGACATTTTCTCGCAAATTCATGAACTATCATGAATTATGTTTATAAAATTGGCAGCGTGTTATCTAAAAGAGTGTTCCAGGTTCCTTCATTTATGGAAATATGGCAGTTTTCGACTAAAAAGTCACAGTTTAAGGGTAGAATCTTGTTTACTAATTTGGACAAGTAAGAATAAATAGACTGTAGTTATCATCACAACACAATCTATGAATAACACAATCTATTCATAGATTGTGTTGTGATGTGTATATATTCTGAAATAGGCGGGGGGAAGCATTAATGTCTATCAAGTTGTTCGCTCTTTCTAGGTCATTCATTTATCTGATTGAAATACAGCAATTTTTTTAAACATTGCTCTAACTCATTTTCTTTAATTCACCCGAAGACAGAGGATACCATTGAACATTGACATTTAACATACAGAATGTACATTATTTACATTTAAATATTTCTGTTTGATTTCTGATTTGTTGATTTCTAAATTATTATTATAACTAATCTCTTAAGAATTTCTGTATACGTTTCGTTTAGGTGTTAGTGGAGACCTATCTAGGCTAGGATTTCGATAAAAAGAGATAATAAAAAGATAGTAATAATAAGCTTTTCAATAACTAGATCGTTACAGAAGTGCGAGTACCAATTTATGTGGATTGAACTGATCATTTTTGGAATACAACCAGAAAGTCCAGAATGTCGCACGGGGCCTAAGATGACTCATTACCTTTACATATATTGTGCTACAGCGGATCGAATAAGGTCCCCACTTCTACGGCACGCGTCTTTTCCTGCTTCGCAGGAAGGTTAGCCGTACTCCATTAACGGGGGCCAAGTCCCCGTTGGTAGAGAATTGTAAGACAGTGGCGGGCCTTGCTGTCAGATGTTATCAATCCGCTCATAAAGCCTTTGATATGACTTAACGACTGCCATTACATGACAGCCGGCACCAGCGGTTTAACGAACCTTGCGAAGCACGGAAGCGCTCGGAAAAAAAGCCACTAGCGGTAAGCACGGGAGGGTCATCCATCCTGCACCTGACCGCGCCTGTTGTTTCTTTAACTCAAGTGATTGATTCTATTTACTCGGTTCGACTAGGCAACGAGCATTTTCAGCGCATAGTTATAAATAGCAACAAAGAGCTGTAATGAGTAATCTACCGAAAACACTAGTGTTATTTGTTCCTTCATTAGTATTATTTGGGTGTTGATTATAAGTGTCTGTATCATGGACGTGTGAAGTGCAGTTATAATCAAATCCAGTGGCTAATTTGTATATTTTTACAATTTAGTAACCGTAATTACCCTGTAATGTAGTCGAGGACAGTGTAAAAAAAAATAATAATAAAATAACCAACCATCTAACTGCTGAGTAAGTATTAAATACTACGCAGTCGGGACTAACGTAGGTACCTAGGCGATTTTGAATTTCGAACAAAACGTTCGAAGGTCCCGTCTGCTTAGTAGATAAAGCTCAGCAGCCGAGTTGTCGGTAATTTTTAATTGCAGTTTCAATTTTTGTGTTTATTTTTATTTCTGTTTGATTTATGATCATTTCATATAGCCCATGACACACCCGCACTTACTACTAATTGATCGAGACTTTATTTGTCATCTGACGATTGGTTAAGGAGTTATGAGGGAAAATAGAATCGGACAAACTTGCACACATACATACATACATACATAGATACATACATACATACATACATACATACATACATACATACATACATACATACATACATACATACATACATACATACATACATAAATACATACATACATACATACATACATACATACATACATACATACATACATACATACATACATACATACATACATACATACATACATACATACATACATACATACATACATACATACATACATACATACATACATACATACATACATACATACATATATACATACATACATACATACATACATACATACATACATACATACATCATCATTATTATCAACCCATTATATCCCCACCGAGGGGCACGGGTCTCTTCTCTGAGGAAGGTATAGGCCGTACTCCACCAAGGGGGCTAAGTCCGGATTGGTAGAGGCTTGCAAGCCTAGTGGCTGGTCTTACTGTCAGAAGTTTTCAAGCCACCCTAAAAGTTTTCAAAGCCTCTGACTTGGCTTAACGACATACATATGAGCTAAACATTACCATTACCCTTCCTTTGAGGTTTGTTAAATGAAAAGTTAAGAGTTTTCATTACACCAAATTAAAATTCTTAAACTTAAAAAAAAATGCGCGACTCTCTACGTCACACTACGTGTGCTGGTAGTAAATAGAGGTCACTATAAAACAGAGTAGAGTGATGCTTTCCATGCCGATTTCGGCAACGGCGACAAATTCTGTTTTGTGTTACTGGTGCGTCCTCACATGACTAATGTAACCAATTTTAGCAGTAAACGTCCGAAGACAGATGCCACATGTGAGGACTCCATTTACATAATTGTACAAAATATTCGAAGGCGCTTTGTTTTTTAAATGTTCCCGTCGTAAATCAAGCTCGTGCCTTCGTTTATTTTCAAAGTCGTCAACCTTTATTTTAACTTTTTGCCTCCATTCAGATCGACTAGCAGCTTGCAATTCCCATGTCGTAGGCTCGATTCCCCACCCTTTTATATGCCTCTTCAGCACATCTTTGTATCTCAGATACTGGCCTCCGCTTTTACGCTTGCCTTCTTCAAGTTCTGAGTAAAAGATGCGCTTGGCCACCCTTTCTTCGGGCATTCCAGATACGTGCCCATACCAACGCAGCTGCCTTCGCATGAGGTAGGCCTCCACTCCGCACACATTCGCACGCCTGAGAACATCTGTGTTCCTGACACGGTCGGACCATTTGATGTTCCGAATGTCACGAAGACATTTTAGGTGAAATCTGTCAAGCGCACGTATGTGGTGGCGGTACAGGCACCACGTCTCTGCCGCGTAGAGGATGTTGGGCAGGACAATCGCCATGTATACTTTAATTTTAGTCTCAAGCTTGATGTTGTGTGAGCGGAACATCTTGACTCGCAGTTTTCCAAAAGCTGCTGAGGCGGCACCGATTCTGCTGTTGATTTCGGAGTCAAGGTAACCTTTGACTGTTACAGTGCTTCAGAGTAGTACAGAGTAGTACTACTATAGTTGTATAGAGTATAGGTATAGATCCCTCCTTTCCCGTGGTACACCTGCGCCGTCCACCAGGGCGAACCACAGGCATATTTTTTCCCGTGGTCCACCTTTGACATGAATTAAATAATGTTTAAATAATGTATTGCCCGTAGTCTACCTGGTAATTGTTCATAATATATGAAAATATAATTAAGTTAATAATTAGTGAAAAACATTTGTCTCAATATTTCACCACCCACCATCCACCCATCCTAGTCCACCTAGGTGGACCACGGGAAAAAAATAACCCCCTGGTGCAACCGGGTGGACTGCTTAGGAGTACCACGGGAAAGGAGGGGTATAGATCCTAAGTGTCCTCTACTTACAGATTTGTTCTTTCCTCTATCTATGCCTTCCCATTGCCCAGACTGGAAGTCTATTATTACGAGTAAATACAATTATTGCTCCATAAAATGACACTATTAAAGCTATATATCATTGCTAGCTCGGCTCTACTGTCCAACTAGGCCCTTTCACAATCACGGCATCGACAATCAGAAATGGACCGTGTATATTTGCGCACGTTTTAATCTGTAATTTAGCAATCGAGACTGACTCTTATTGTAAATGTAAAGGAACGTATAGACTTGAGTATTATTTTAAAAATGACGGTTTATTATTAGACTTTGGCTCTTCTATTCTTTATTAATAGGAATTTGATTTGTTATTCGGCTACGAGTTACAGTTCATCTCTAATTTCTTTAACGCCTTCACTGCACCAGATAGGAACCCATTTTGATCAATGAGGTCCCTTCGTGATTAATTATTATAGTTTGGTAGGAAGTCGTTCGAGCCTATCATGCTCATCACCTTATTTAGGCTTAAATACTGAACTGAAAACAAATTAAAATTACAAAAAAATCCAACACGGACCGATCAACATGGGTACATTGCTACGAGTCTTGCGTTTTATAACACTAAAATGACAGAATTTGAGACTAAGGTCTGATTTTTCATTCCGTAGAATTCTAACATTTCGTAAGTGTTGCTACTAAAAGAGTTCTCCACCGAAAAAGAGACAAATTTGACCCATTTCAGAATAATAAAAAGTTAAATGCTGCGTATTTTTTATGTTTTACCAACATAAGGTTAAATCTACGTATTTACTTGCTTAAGTGACTTAATACAAAAATAACGAATATTTCAATATCATGAACAATAGGTACATCAAATTAACTTTAATTACTTTATTTTATTCTAGAGCTGACAACACCGCCACCTAATTTAAGGTTTAGTAAACCTTTTTAGAAGAATAAAATGTTAGCTGTCACGTCGCGTCTGTCACTTTGATTGATTTTCATTCAATTGAAATGAAAACTTCAAAACTTCACACAACAGAAGTTTTAAAATGGCGGAAGTTAAAAAAACTATTACTGGAAAGTATTAGTAACGTTATTCCTGATCAATGGCAAGAATGTATCAGCCATACAATCAAAGAAGAAGATAAGATGTGCACTCTCGACGATTTGATTGACACAGTCGCAGACTCTTTCATAATTTATGTCAGCGATGATGATGATGATGAAGATAGTGATATTAGTATTAATGATGATCAAAGACTTTAATAAAAATATGTTATCTTTACTTGCGCGGTTTTTTCTGGTTTTGACGAAAAGAGATGTAATTATCACTCGTCGTAAATTCACTTTTAATGTGGAGCACCGCACTTTATAAAATGGAAGCATTCACTAACAAATAAAATGTACAGACTCAGATATTCAGACTCTTATTAAAATTGAAAAATCTGCCTGGCCCAAAAGGTTTGTAATCTCTGATATGTCAAAAAATGATAACTGTCAGAATTCTACGGAATTAAAAATCAGACTGTAAGTTAGTTGCTGGAAAGTCGTGATTGATTTATTTTATTCTGGTTATTCTGCATTACACAACAAATAAGTAACATATGATATAGTGGTGAAGCTTACAATCTAGTTACATATTTTTTAAACATGTGAGCGTGTATAAAATATGTACGAGAAAATAAACACATCAAGCCACATATATTCAAATACCTACGACTATCCAGCATATCGTATTGTTGACATGCGACTAGCGTCGTCGTAATACCCATGCTATGTTTGTGCGACGTTATCATACAAAATGACGGCGAAAACAAGGAAAATCTTTTAGAGGTCGTTTCACCTTTTATCACACAGTATGATGATATAAAATCTGCTTGAGCTAGTGATGGAATATTCAAGAATAAATAAAATGACCACGAGGAATATTTGGGTTCCCTGTAATTTCAGACTGGAGTTCTGTAAGTGATTGTCCAGGCCATTAAAGCGAATGTTTTGTTCAGGAGTCATATTAAAGTCATCGTTTTCATTTAAGATGCTTGTGGCACTGATGTAGTCTTAGGCAGTAGATATGGAAGGTAGTTTCGGGTGTTTTTCTTGGTTCTAAACACTAAAATGAATGAATTAGTTTTCGACCTCTGCACCATGTTTTCTGCATCGCTCTTATTCTGAGATCGCTTTGGAATGCGCCGTCAAGTTAATATTTTGTTTAGAAAAGCGTTTTATCTTAAAATTTACATTCAAGAGTAAACTCAGTGGTACCTACCTAAAACTATTGATATTGCCTTTTAACTTTATACACTATTATTGACTGCATTAAAATCGAGAAAGACAAATATCGTACAAACCATTCCGCAACATATTTCTCCAAAATAAAACCACGTAATCAATACTTTCTTCTATCAAAACAAAGAAAACTTTTGAAACTTCGTTGATTTGTTTATTATTTACGAACTTGAACTTAGCCTTTAGAAGTCCGTTTTCCAGGTAGAATGGAACAGTCCGTGTTAGGGCACGATCGATAGGGAAGCGGGTTTTCATAATGTGGCTATTGTTTTTGTTGGAACACATCGAATGAAACATAAGCCGGCAGACTCGTGACGAATAGAATGCACAATAAAATTGTTATTGTATTGTAACATTCAGAAGTTATAGTAGCACATAACAGGCCTTCCTCTTCGAAGATAAATAGTACGGGCTTAATCGCCAAGCGTGCCCACCGTGAGTTGTCGATTCCAAGCACAATGGTCTTATGAAAAGGGTCTCCGTATGACGTTTTCCTTGACGATCAACGACTGGTATTTGTATCTCTTTCCTCAAAAGATTTGTAGAAGACAATGAGATAAAAAATTTAGTGAAACTGACCGAAATACGTATCTTGTTATTTTTACCAGCCACATTTAAATTTTCATTTAAGCAGCAGTAGCCACGTGGGTAGAACGATGAACTCGGAAGCGACAGACTCAGATTCGATTCCCAGAGCGGGCATGTAGCAATGACTTAGTTTTCTAAGTGAACATTTGTGAAATCATAGTCGCAATACCACTCGGTAATTGTTAAGGAAAACATCGTGAGGAAACCCGAATATCTGAGGTGTTCAAATATCTCTTTTGCGCTTGAAGTTAAAAATCCGCGGGGGGTACGCGTGGCAATTAAGCCCATACTCTCTATCTGAGAAAAGGCCTGTGCAATGCAGTAGGACGTGTATAGGCTATATAAAAAACTACATTACATACATATATAAACTCACGCCTGTATCCCAGAGGGGTAGGCAGAGACCAGAGACTGCCACTTGCCACGATCCTGACAGAAATCAGAAACTAGACAAATCAGATTTACGCTACCGCCATAATGATAACTTGCAAAGCCGTCAAACTAAAGCGGCCTCACCGATAGCCATTGACATTGCTCTGATTATTTCTAAACCAATATGTCTCACAACCATCTGCGATTGATAAATTTCTCAAAGAGGCGAGCTCATTAGCACCACTTACTAACGGTCTGGCTGATTGATCCCGCCACACGTGTCCAAGGTTAGCGGCCACACCCTTGGAAACTGTGCAACTGGCTGCACTATTTTGGAAGGTAGTGCACAGAAGGTCGTCTCCTGCACAAACTCACTATTGTAATTCCATTCTATAGTGTTAGCCTTTTTACATCATTATATTATTTTTAATGCACTAACCCGTGCTAAGGACAATTTTTAAAAATCGATTTAGAGGCTAAAAATTCCACCCACGCCGGGATTCGAACCCGCGACCTCTGTACGTAATACAGAGAATGTTGTAAAGAGGTTCGAAATTTCACTGATGCCGGTAAGTCGCAAATTAGCTCAGTTGGAAAGAGCGCTGGCACGGATAGCTAGAGGTCGCGGGTTCTAATTCCAGCATGGGTGGAATTTTTAGGCTCTTAATAGCTTTTTACACCATGTTTATTATTTCTTTTCATGATGATTGATTATGGATATCGGAGACATATGGACAAGTGCTTGGTACTCATATGTCCCCGCTATTGGGGCACGGGTCTCTTTCTGCATCGCAGGAAGGTTAGGCCACACTCCACCACGGGGGCCAAGTTCGGGTTGCTGGAGGTAAGGCAATGGCGGGCCTTACTGTCAGATGTTATCAAACCGCCCATAAGGCCTCATATATGGCTTAACGACTGCCATTATATGATTTCTTTTATATGAACTCAATTTTTGTAATAACGTTAAGTACCCAGTCTAGAATTCCAGATTTCTTTTGGATTTTGACACGAAACCCTCACACACTAGCGCCTCCTTATTTGCGAATGAAATTTAATAAATGCTAAGACGGAATAATGGAAGATCTAAAGTGCATCGGCATGCATTTCTTACGCGTAAGGTTGTGTATTCAAATACTATATCACCTTAGTTACTTACATATGCCATAATACGATGCAGCAGAACATTATAAGACAGTTTATGATAACACTATTTCCCATTCTATTATTAAGGAATAAGCCTTTTTTTCTCTCTCTACTTCAAGTTCATCTTCTCCACTTTTCAAGTTTGCCAATTTGTTTAAAGAGATTACGCATTCTAAACGTAATTTTTAACTACATCCATTTATGGAACCAATGCATTAAGATTCTTGATTTAATTCCGAAATCACAAAAGTAAATGATACCGAATTGCTTCCTGACTTAAGGTAAGGAGGGAGACTAAAAAAAGTTGAATAGGTGTATTTCACTATTTTCAGTTTTCTTCCATAACTTTGCCAAGAAAGAGATAAACGTAGAATCTTGATATATGTAAAGGTTCCCTCAATCCTTAATTTCTAAAAATATCTATTAGAGGTTGTCACTTAGGTACAATAACTTTTTTCAAAGACTTTCCTAATGTATTATTTTTAAGAATTTCAGCATCACTTACTTGAGTTTTCGTCCGAAGAGTATTTTATGCAAGTTTTAAAAAGTCTATCATTTTAGTATTTTTTACTTTTATGTGGTTTCACAGTATTTTTGTAGTGTGGCAATGTGCCGTTGCATACGTAATACTTAAAACCATATGACTCAAATAGAATGGACGTTCCTCTATGTAGGACAATGATTTACCCAAGGTGGTGACACTGGTGCAGCCGCGTGAAGTGCGAATTTAGAGAAACTATGTAAGCTCTTATGTTCTTCAAAAATAATAAATCAAGAAAAAAGTCATTAAACAAAAGTCCTTGTAAAATACAGGCTCTGGGTGTGGTGTCTGGAAAATCGTGAATTTTTAGGTATTCCCGTTAAAGGTTTTTATTGATATATCAATCCAAAATATAGCATATATAATGCTATATTTTTAAATCGTCAGTCAATGGTGAATTCATCATTATCCACAAGATGTAGACAATGATGGAAATTGTCCTCAGTCCACAAAACCAGTGATGCCAACATCTAAGAATTGGTAGTAAAACTTTATAATGTTCGTGGTAATTATTGACATTAAATTGACGGATGATAATCGTATAATAAAAAATGTTTTCTATCCTCCGTCAGACAATTAATTTGCTTTGCATTATGGGTACACAAAATCAGTGAATGTCTAGTTGAAGTGTCACAATTTGTTATAAAGCCTCATAATTTCTGTTGTAATTATCGACTACGACTAAAGGCCTTCTGTCTTTCTATGTTTATAGTACTTATGAGAGTCATGAGAAATAAACATTGAGCGAAAAAAGTGAAATGTGAAGCTTAATTAGTTTCAATTTAACGTACGCAGAACAACGTAATGAATGATTTTAACAAACTTGAAGTCTAAGCGCTCGTGGCCTAGTCGAACCGAGTGGTTGGAACCAATCTCTTGACTTAAGCAACAACAGACGCGCTCAGGTGCGGGATGGGTGACCGTCCTGTGACTACCGCTAGTGGCATTTTTTCCGAGCGCTTTCATGCTTTGCAGGGCATGCTAAGCCGTTGGTGCCGGCTGTCATGTAATGGCAGTCGTTGAGCCATGTCAGAGGCTTTATGGGCGGCTTGATAACTTCTGACAGTAAGACCTGCCACTGTCTTACAATCCTCCACCAACCCGGACTTGGCCCCATGGTAGAGTGTGGCCTAACCTTCCTGCGTTGCAGAAAGAGACCCGTGCCCCAGCAGTGGGGACAAAGAAAGGTTGATATCGCATATATTGCAAGTCGAATTGCTTTTTGTTTGAGACTCGAATAAAATTAAATTAGAATTGTACGAGACAATATTGAAAGAGTGCATTAACAATTAAAGATGCTTGGAAAAAGGGTGACGATAATATTAAATTATGCTTTGAACAGATGTTTACCGAATGGAGCTGCCGAATCAGACGTATAAGAGAACCAAATTTTTGTATCAGTTATGGAAAAAATGGTACTTAGTAGAAAATGTAGATCACTCGGCTCTCAAAATGGTCTCAATTTTTGCCAATAAATGGCCTATCAACAAGGAATGCCAATAATACCATGCTATAATGCAAATTACGAATCACATATATTCTCATGCCGCTGCCCGCGATTTACGTCAACTATTATGGAGAGATAAAATGCTTAATTGAACCAATTAAGATTTTGTGTTTCGTTCAACATGTTACAGAATCTGTGCAGATATTTATTTAGAATATTGTGCTACATGGCTAGAAGGGAAGACGGCCGGTGGACCAGAGCAGTATCGGAGTGGTGGCCAAGGGAGGGAATGAGGTTGGTAGGCAGACCACCGACACGATGGTCAGACGACATCGTGACGGTTGCGGGTCAGACATGGATCAGATTAGCACAGGACCGTGAGGCGCAATAAAAAGGAGGCCTATGCCCAGCAGCGGATTGATGTGGGCTGATTATAGATTATACATTTTGCTACGTCCAGGGTGGCAGAATCATTATAAACTCGTACTTGAAATCACTATTGTAACATATTAATACAATCAATATAGAAAAAAAGATAATAACAATTATTATTTGTTACAATAGTGATTTCAAGTATATAGTGATTCTGATTAGTAGTTGATCATTTTATCGAGATAGTTAAAGGTATATCAGTAAGTTTCGTGATTTCAACTTTGGCGTTTTTTAGAGTTTCGTTGTCAAGTAAGAACCCTTCTAGTTTCGCCGTGTCCGTTTATCCGTTAATAATAATATGTCTGAACGAGAATGTGCGTGGCTTAGCAGCAGAGAGACGATAAGTACTAGAGAGCTGAAATTGACCCACATGTTTATAACACCAACAAAACTGTACAAAATATCCTAAATAAAGGATGCAATTATTTTTCTTGCCTACACCAGTGTGTGAGTATTGTTGAATCGATCCTTGTAGGTAAAAATATTGTTGGTGCAAGAAAACCATTTTTCTATTTAGGATTCCGTTTGCGAAATATTAAGCTTTACACCGCAACTTGTTGTTAGAGTAAGGCGTCCCCATTTGTGCAGTTGATTCGCGAAACGGTTGACTGTAGAAACATGAAAAAAATTAGGGCAGTAGTACATAATGAACTTAAAAGTAAATCAAAGGTTTGCAAGTTAACGAGTAATAGGCGACCAAGTTCTCTAAGGAGAAACCCGTACAAAATCCATTGAAAATTACTTTGATGGACTTGTTAGCTCAGTAAAGCTCATAAAAACCCTCATTGTACGGAACCTTACACTGTGCGTGGTCCGACATGCACTTAATTGTTTTTTTTTTTCAATGGTTTTTGACTACAGGCTATCATGGAGTTCTTATACTAACGTAATCGAATATCCGTCAATCGAGTCTACCAAGAGAATGTTAATTAATCGAATCGGACTAAACTAATGAGACTGAGGGAAACGGTGTTCGGGTAGGTAACGAAGTGACTTTTAATTGCTCGTTACAGTGCTCCTCAAAGTTTGATCGTTGAAAATAATTTTTAGTTTCTTTGATTCTGTGTAGAGTAAGTCAGTACTTTTATATTTATGGAAATCACTGAAAAAACTGAGAGAGAAGATAAAAAATTGCCCAAGCGGCAGTTCTACTCGGGAGTACGAGTAGAACTGCCTCACCGAAAGAAAAAAAATATATTTTTTTTACTACTTCAGCTAAATTGTATTTTATTTCGGGACCCGGGCAGGTAGTAAACTTTGGTTTATGCCGACCCCTCCAGGATACAGGCGTGATTCTATGATATGATGTTTTTTGTTTTGTATATTCAACTAACTCACAAACAGTTTGAACTATTGCGCATACGCAGAGCAATTGACGTCCTTAGTTATGACGTTGAAAATTACAATAAAAATCTACTAACGAGGTTATGCTGCTGGGCTGTGCTAAGTAGCGCCGCCAATGGAATAAAATCATGACTTGTTTTGCAATACTTTATTTTCAAAAATTAACATGAGAAAGCTTAACAACTATGACAACAATTTTTAGAACCTACAGTCTAGAACCTAGGATCAACATCCTGAGACTTTAATCGATTTCCGCTAAAACGGCCGTTTTAAAAGTCCCAGGATGTTTATATTACGTTCTGGGCTGTATGTCCTAAAAACAAATATATATTTTTAGGGTTCCGTACCTCAAAAGGAAAAAACGGAACCCTTATAGGATCACTTTGTTGTCCGTCTGTCCGTCCGTCCGTCTGTCAAGACCCTTTTTCTCAGGAACGCGTGGAGGTATGAAGCTGAAATTTATATCAATTACTCAGGTCTACTGTCCCTTGAAGCTGTGAAAAAATCAAACTTCTAAGCCAACGCAATAAAAAGATACAGCCGTTTATGCCGCAAATTTTCGACACTTGCAAGGGAATCAAAACCTACAGGGTGCTTCCCGTGAACTCAGAATCTTGAAATTTAGTACGAAGCAACATCTTATAGCATAGATAAAGGAAAAATTACGAAAACCATAAATTTTTAGTTACATCTCATAATATATATTTTTTTAATAATTTTAAACTTACTACCCATTTCCTCATAAACGCGTAGAGGTATTAAATTGAAATTCATACCAAATACTCAGGTCTATAATACAAGTTTGTACGGAACCCTCGGTGCGCGAGTCTGACTCGCACTTGGCCGGTTTTTTGTTATTATTTATTCAAGACATTTACAAAATACATACTAGTTATATACAAAAAAATCTTCACTGAAACCTGTACAGGTTTATATGTGAGGTGAGTTAACACAGATGTTAAGATTTTTGATGTTTACTTTTTGAAAAAAAAGTATTATAAAACATTTTATGATTTTTATTCCATTCGATTCGCTAGTTAGCACCCCAAAGCGTCTTAAGAGCGAACTCAGGCGGAACGGGCAATCGACACTAAAACCTAAATGCCATGCACAAGCTCATCGATACAAACTAAATTAAACCTTAAATATTTAAATGGTTCGAGACAGAGAAGCCCGGTTACTTCCCGTTTAATCTCGTTCCCGTGATGTTTTGCGCTTCTATTGTAGTCTCTAACCTTGTAAGTCCTTAAGGATCATTTTAGATTGAAATGGTGCGGCTCGCGTATCACCGGATCATTAGAACGTTGGATTAGGTCACACAGTTTGGGACACAGTTGCTAAGAAAAATCTTAAAACTCTGCCATATCCTGGTGGTTAATGGCAGAGTCAGGTTTAACCGCTATTGAGAGAAAACCCATCGTGGCTTATTTACGGTCATTGATTCTCAGAAACGATGGTGCGAGTGTCCGCTAATTGAAATGGTAGATGATGGCTGCGAACATTTTTTTTAAGTAACTTTCTGTCCAACTCAAAATTGTCTCCATTCGGAAGTCTTTTAGTATAATCTTTTTTTTAAAAGATGGTAATGTGGTTAGATCGTATGTATATTTTTTTTTTTAAAAGATGGTAATGTGGTTAGATCGTATGTATATATGTTTATGTATGCATGATACTACAGCCACGTCTTCATAAAAGTAGGTCTCGTGCTAAAAATATTACACTACTAATCCGTTTTCCATGAACAAAAGATTTTCGTCGAGGAATCAAAATAAAAGCATTAAAGTGTTTTCTGACGTGTAGAATAGAGTAATATTTATATTAAACGGGTCTTATCGTGATTATTTTTTAGTTAAAATGCAGTCACCTTAATTCCTGACGCCGCCGTGGCATCTATAACTATGTATATGTTTTGGGCATTTAAAACGAATCGTATTAGGTAACGTTTCGTTAAAACTCGATCGTGAGAACGGACTTAGTTCCAATATTATTGTTTGTAACATGTCATTTTGTTGTAAACCAGATGCATATATATACTCCACTTGAAGGTGTATTCTAGGCCAATAATTTCATTGATCATACCACTTCATTAACATAACGCAAAGCAATAATCCAGTTGGTTTTCTAGCTTGTTTGTTTTGAATATTGCAAATCAATGAGATTGTGTTATATAAGGCCAGTAAATATGACCACTGTTATTATTTTAAAGTTTTGTAACCGATCGGTTGTCGAACAACATTTTCCGCCCTTGATTCATATTTTTACTCAATTATTAAGGCTAAATGAACTTACGGAAACTGGATATGAGCGTAGTGACTGGAGGGGACACTCAAATTATAAAAACGAACTGTAATGAATGGCACATGACAATGCAATAGATGAATATGAATATGCATATGGATATGAAACTATCGTACCCCATGCTTTGGTAAAAATGTTTGGCATTGTAAAAATAATCGGTTTTGATTCTTCCATGATAAATTCACTGACTTTTGTCGTATCGTAGTTGACTATGACAATTTGGTATACAATGCAAAGTTGATCCCACAGATTACCAAGTAAGAAGAATGAGCTGCGCAATGTGCGTCAAATTATCATAAAAAACTATAAATTGAAGTTTTGTGAAACGCGGCGCTGCTGTCGACTGAACTCTGAATGACAACACAAACAGTGTATTTTTACAGACGCCTGTACTTCCTTTAAGCCTGCACTAACTAAGTAAAAGTCGTTATCACGTACATAATAATTTCTATCCGCTTTCAAATTTTTCAAATTTCAACCTCACGCCTGTATCCTAGAGGGGTAGGCAGAGACCAGGGACTGCCACTTGCCACGATCCTGACAGATCACCTTCGCTTCATCAACGTTCATAAGTCGTTGCATGCACGCACGCCAGTTCCGGGTACTTTTTATCTTTCCCTTTGCTAATACATACCCTATCTGGTCGATGTATGTCCGCCTGGGACGACCCTTACCAACTCTTCCATTCACAATCGCAATATATATTTCTTTCGTCAATCTTTCGTCCTTCATCCTCTCCACATGTCCAAACCAACGCAACATTCCTTTCTCAATTCTAGTCACTACATCCTCTTTCAGTCCATTTTTAATATTATTGATTAAATTTTTTTATACTTTAGAGATGATACTTGAGAGATAATAACCTGTTCTGGCAATCCTAAGAAATCCTTTGATATGCTAGCTATTACAAGAACTTTAAAAACTTGAAGGAACGTCCACACCACCAATTAACCACTTATAATCAAATTGCGACGATCCCCAGCGGAAATCAAACATACGACACCTGCCTTGGACTTGCTACCATTAGACCAGCGAGGCAAGCGACTTGACTATTTTGCACCTGCGGCATATTTGCATTAAGACAAATTCGCAATCAATATTGAATGGCCTAGAGGGAAATCGGGTTCACAATTTACGTCGTGACGTAAATAAATTATCAACAAGTATGTTATTACTTCAATTAAAATATCAATCCATGCCTTCAGTCATAAGACGCTAGGCTGCGCCTATATTTGATTAGTTCGCCACTCAACGTGTTCATAACAGTTAGTTAATAGGCGTTATTAATAAATAATATACAACTTGCAAAATTACGTTGCAAAATATCCTACAAATATTGTAAGTTAAGTGATTTTTAGTAATCTTCTATGTAAAATTCTTAGGTACTCGGGTTCCTTCCTGATTCTTAGCAAGAAAATACAGCAATGAATGAAAGGTTCACACATTTTTTTCGTAGGTAATTATTGTTAAAATTCATTATAATAAAAACCTATTTAGAGGCTAAAAAATCCACCCATGCCGGGATTCGAACCTGCGACCTCTGGCTATCCGTGCCAGCAAGGCTCGCGTGGTTCGCAAGGCTCGCTAAGCCATTGGTGCCAGCTGTCATGTAATGGCAGTCGTTGAGCTATGTCAGAGGCCTTATGGGCGGCTTTAAAACTTTTGACAGTAAGCACCGCCACTGTCTTATAATCCTCTACCAACGGACTTGGCCCCTATGGTAGAGTATGGCCAAAGCTTCGTGCGATGCCTGAAGAGACCCGTGCCCCAGCAGTGGGGACATACAAGGGTTGATATCGACGATCGACAAACCTCTGATGTTGGTGATAAAATAGCCGTCGTCGTCATCGTCCTCGTCAGGCTATACTAGTCCATAAAATAAAATAGCCGTATACCTACTTAATCGTGAACCCACTTTATCTAAATAGCAGTATCAAGAAACTAGAGCAGAATCTTTTGACCTAGGCATACATGTATAACAAAAGTTGTGTGAAAACCAATAATAATCAATCAAATGTTATGTATCGCAGTTCCTAGTTTGGGAGCCAGTAACCATTATTGTATCTCTGTTTTACAAAAAAAGTTTTCATTTAATTTCTTGATCTCGCCCAAACAGTATTGACAACAAAGGCAATAATACAAATTGATAACAACTAGAACAGCATCTAAAACTGAAACAATCTCTTTTCGCATTATTACCACTTGATTCATGATTATTACGGCACAATTACCTTAATAATCTGCCCGTCAATCAGCTCAGTAGTAAGCAGGAAATAGATCTTATATCTATGGACGTTAAATAAGACATGATACGCCATTAGGTTAGCCTTCGCCTTCACGGCGATAAGTGATAAAAGGAAAAAAAACACGACGTGAATAAAGTTGGCTCGGAATGCAAAACAAGCAAAGCCATTTTGATACGAGCTGAGAAACAAAAGAAGTAAAGAAATAAAGTTATTTGAATTTCGAATTCTCAATAGTAAACTTTTTACTTTGAGCTTGCAAAACGCGTTTGTGAAATACGCAGGAAGTTGTTCCGTTTTTAGCGCCAACAGTAAAATTGAATGCATTTCCGTGACCGGTCGTTGAGGTAATTTTTTTCGACAAATTTTCAATAGAATCAATGCTTTTATTTTAATGGCTTGATTTTTTATTAATTTTTACAGGAAGAAGTAACAAAAGAAGATTTAAAGAAAAAGAATAAGTTTCGAGTAGCAAGGAGGTTGCATACTTTTCGGCAGGCGCAAACAGTCGTTATTGGCCTTGGAGTGATCTATTTAGTCTGTGCCTAGATTATTGGCCACTCAAATGCATTTTGCATATAAATATACCATTGCTGAAAAATAAAACCTCTTGCAGTAAAAAATACAGAAATAATTATAAAACGACAATGGAATGAAATAAAAAATATGTTCAAAAAAATTATGAGAGAAATGTTGGAATGTCACAGCTAGTAAACGTAATTTTCCAATGTAAAAAACAGGGTTGTAAGGGCACTCTAATATTTATCTCACTTAAAATTAAAATAGTCATAATGCAATTCGCAGTCAATTACGCAGATTAGAGTGTATCAATAAAATAACAGGTCCGATACCGTAGTAGTAAAAGCACAATTAATATCGGCTTCCATAAAAGGTATGATAACCAATTGAGCTCTTAGGTAATCAATTAGTAAATTCGTTGGTATAGGTTTTTTGCTGCTCGTGAGGATCGCTCGCTGTGGCCTAAGCGACCACTTTTTGAGAATGCGGGATATCAACCATTTCTATGTACCCACTGCTGGGACACGAGTCTCTTCCTTAAGGCTAGGCCATGCCCCACCACAGGTTGGTATAGGTTTTTTGCTGCTCGTGAGGATCGCTCGCTGTGGCCTAAGCGACCACTTTTTGAGAATGCGGGATATCAACCATTTTTATGTACCCACTGCTGGGACACGAGTCTCTTCCTTAAGGCTAGGCCATGCTCCACCACAGGGCCCAAGTCCGGGTTGGTGAAGGATTTTAAGGCAGTGGCAGGCGTTACTGTCAGAAATTTCAAGCTGCCCATAAGGGCTCTGACATGACCTAACGATTGCCAATACATGACAGCCGGCACTAACAGCTTAACGTGTCTTAGGAAGCGCTTGGAAAAAGTGCCATTAGCGGTAGTCACACGACTGATTCTAATCACTCTCCAATCGGCTCAAGTATATCAATTAAGCCCATACTTTGTTTTTCTGAGAGCGCATGACACTGCAAGGTACTGCGCCCTGCAGTGGGACGTTTATAGACTACAAAGTAACATTGTAGAACATTTTTTTTATTACATGGTATAACGAGTAGTAACTAACATAACATTTACATACAAGCACACACATTGCTTCTGGCCCCACACTAGGATAACCTGTGTCGTGAGAACCAGAAACAACGACATCACAAACATGTAAACATCCAAGACCTGGGTTTTTTTCCCCAGCCGGGATTCGAACCCGGGACCTCTTGCATGGTAAGCAGACGCGCTACCACTACGTCACAGAGGTCATCAACTTCAGTTGTAATTGGGCTCTACGCCGTTGTCTGACGTCTCTCGTGCACGGGGCGAAGATAACGTGTTGGCAAAAGTATTATACTAAAAGAAAAGTTAGGCAACACCCATGATTTTCATTGTTCTAATTCGAGAATTCACTTAACTAGGCAGTTCAATTATTTATACTTTTGTCAGGGCCGACTGGGTGTACGAACATAACCAATTCCAACTTATAAAGAGGTCAACTTATTGTAGCATTGCTTCATAATTCGTGTAATTAATTTTATTATCCGCTACACTGGATGAATTATGTCATTATAAGTGGAGAACAAGGTGGGTACTCGAGTTGCTAAGGAGTTATAATCATACCTAACGAGGCTTTGCTCTGTAAACAGAAGTTACTGCGAGATTTAAATATAAAATTCACGTTTGCACTCGCTTACTGGTATATGGAATGAAATGAAAAGGTTTTATTCAAAGTAGCGCAGAAACTGCGGATTAATGAACGTTACAATTAAAACTAGGTGTCCATTTCAAAATCTAGATCATTTTCGAGAAAAAATGGACAAAAAACTCCAAATTAAGTCTTCATAGTCCTCCATAACTCTGTTAAGGACTTCAAAGTCCTTAACAGAGTTTACATAATTCTTTACAGAGTTTATTTAAACCTTACTCAATGGATTTTAGTTACAGATAGATACAACAGTTAGACCTGAGATTTCCGAAATTAGCCTCATAATCGGGCCACTGCACTTAGCAAGCGCTGAGGTATGAGGTAAACATTTCAGACACTAGGGTTTCCTTACGAGATTTTTCTCCACCGTTAGAGAGAGGTATTGCTACTACTTCACAAATGTACATAACTTAGATAACAAAGTAATTGTTAAATGCCGATACGAGGACTCGAACCCGCGCTCTCCCGATTAAGAAACAGGTGCTCTACCGCTCCGCACCACCGCTTTCAGCTACCGATAGTAAAATTTGGATTGACGAGGGATTGACGGTGGTATGCGCTTGGTGTTCACACAATTCACTTACACAATTATTTTATTAATTAATGTAGTTGACAACCTTGTAGGTGTAGCAATATTATGCTGATTACATTATATGACATCCGGCACCAACGGCTTAACGTGCGTTGTAAAGCACGGGAGTTCTTGGAAAAATGCCACCAGCGGTAGCCATGGGACGGTCACCCATCCTGCACCTCACCGCGCCTGTTGTTGCTTAACTTAAGCGATTGCTCCCAATCACTTGGTTCGACTAAGCCACGAGCGACGGAGCCTACTTATGGGCATCACATCCTGAGCGATTCTAACCATCTAACTGTGACAGTGAGATCATTGGAATCGCTCAGGATTTCGTACGCGTAATATAAACAACGCCGGGTTTTCATTTTCAACCGACCAAAAGAAAGAGGAAGTTCTCGATTCAAATGTTACTTATATTCTTTTTAATGCACTAACCTGTGCGAAGGACAATTTTAAAAACCTATTTAGAGGCTTAAAATTCCACCCATGCCGGGATTCGAACCCGCGACCTCTGGCTATCCGTGCCAGCGCTCTTCCAACTGAGCTAATGGGTGACTCTCCGGCATCAGTCAAATTTCGAACCTCTTTACAATACTCTCTGTATTACGTACAGGCAGCGACATCTGGCTGAAGTAATTTGCATCACTTGCAGCCCCGAGTACCTACTTTGCAGTTAGGTTTTACATCAGAATGATATCGCTGTACCCACATGATTATATTCTTTTTAATGCACTAACCCGTGCTAAGGATAATTTTAAAAACCATTTACATACAGGGACATACATTGCTTCTGGCCCCACACAAGGATACTCTGTGTCGTGGGAACCAGAAACAACATCACAAACATGTAAACATCCAAGACCTGGGGTTTTTTTTTGTCCCCAGTCGAGGTTCGAACCCGGGACCTCTTGCATGGTAGGGAGATGCGCTACCGCTGCGCCACAGAAGTCGTCGAAGGTTCGATGTATATGCGCGCCTAGACTTGAAGCAGCAACGAAATTAAATTGCCATGTACATGCAGTTGTCATTGTACCTAAGCCCTGGTGGAGGACTTGCCCACACTGCGTCCTCTGCCTCTGGTTTGTGGTTGTCAGGTCAGTACATTTTCGTCCCAACGGCCATCAGCCCGAAAGGAGTTTTTTGTGTACGTTCTTGCATAACTCTGTCAATTGTTATTTTGTTCGCTATACCCACTAATGATATCGCTGTACCCACATGATTATATTCTTTTTAATGCACTAACCCGTGCTAAGGATAATTTTAAAAACCATTTACATACAGGGACATACATTGCTTCTGGCCCCACACAAGGATACTCTGTGTCGTGGGAACCAGAAACAACATCACAAACATGTAAACATCCAAGACCTGGGGTTTTTTTTTGTCCCCAGTCGAGGTTCGAACCCGGGACCTCTTGCATGGTAGGGAGATGCGCTACCGCTGCGCCACAGAAGTCGTCGAAGGTTCGATGTATATGCGCGCCTAGACTTGAAGCAGCAACGAAATTAAATTGCCATGTACATGCAGTTGTCATTGTACCTAAGCCCTGGTGGAGGACTTGCCCACACTGCGTCCTCTGCCTCTGGTTTGTGGTTGTCAGGTCAGTACATTTTCGTCCCAACGGCCATCAGCCCGAAAGGAGTTTTTTGTGTACGTTCTTGCATAACTCTGTCAATTGTTATTTTGTTCTATAACCTTCAATATTTAGGAGCTGGATTACGCTAACAAACGCGACTAGACGTGGGCAGGGTAAGCTTGCGTCCGCACTCTTACCCTTGAACTGATTGATTATTATTATTATTATTATCTATCGGTTTTCGGTAATGGTGATTAAGATAAATAATTGCGATAAACAAGTCTGCTGCGCTTAGGCAACGTTTTGAATCGACTTGTCTTATCCGATGTCGGGCAGAACCTATTATTATATAGAGATTTTGTTTTCGTAACTGGAGGACGTGAAATTGTTTTATAGTTGGCTGCGTTCACACTTGGACGAAATTTGAATATTATTTCAATTAATGCTTTCAAGGAGAAATTAAAAACGAAAATTTTCGGTAGCCTACGGTCAGTTTCAGAATTCCGCTATGTAAATAATTAACCGTGGTGCTGTCTCTTCGAATTTCTTAGCTAGAGCGTGACAAAACATTAAGTTATTATATTTACTTACTGAAACTCTCAATTCTGAAACCGGCCAGTAGTCGTCGCAATGAATCGATCCCATTCTCGTATTGTTTAGTAGTCACAAACGTCCAGCGAAAAATGTGACTTTCCACCAAACTCTTGGGCTCCAGTTTAGGAATCGCTTGTATGTATAGTCCGTGCCTTCAAATATCTCGACCTGTCAAACCAACTACTAATTTGAATATACAACGTTTAATGTACGTGATACAATTAGTATATACTCGTATGAACAATCTATGCGTTCACTCAAACAAATTGATCGCATTAATGAAGGAAGAATGTAATTTATAAAAAAAAACAGCTAAATGCGTAGGTGGGTATTATCCACTTTAGAGAACTAACAAATTCATCAAAGTAATTTTCAATATAATTTTTAGATACGAATTTTATACGTTGCTATCATTTAAGGCCTAACCTTTATTCTACAAAGGTTACTATAAGCGATCTTTGTTGAATACGCAACCCTAAAAGCAAAGCACGCAAAATACCCATGACAAAAATTTGGAGACAGAAATCTCAAAGAGACTCGTTAAAACCCAGTAATACAAAAGAAACAATTGGCATTTGTAAACCGTAAGTATAACATCATGACATTGGTATAAGAAAGCCTGAAAACAGATTCTTTAGCGACGATGACTTGAATACTTGCAGTTGGTACTAGTTTAAAATTCACATCATATTTTTCACTTTTCATACAAATTTCATACTTCCTGCAATACAGGAAGAGACCCGTGCCACAACAGTGGGGACATACTCGTATATAAAGGGTTGTTATCGATATCGGATACAAATTGGACGCATTAAGTATGATTTTTCAGTATGATGATGGCGCAACCTTGCGCTATGGCGCTCATTAGAGGAGGGCTATGTCCAGCAGTGAACTAACATAGCCTGAAGAAGAAGAAGAAGTATTTTTTTTTTATGTAGCCTATAAAAATCCCACGGCAGGGCACAGGCCTTCTGTAAGAGAGAGTATGGGCCATGCGTACCTACCCACCGCGGCTTGGCAATTTCAAGCGCTGAGGTATTTGAAGACCTCATACACTCATGTTTCCTCACGATGCTTTCCTTCACAGTCAGCGAGTGGTACTGCTACTATAAATTCACATAGGTACCTACATAACGGTGAAAACAAAGTCATTGGTACTTGCTCGCACTGGGAATCGAACCTGGTCTCTCGCTACCAACCCCATTGTTCTACTCATTGGGCTACCGCCGCCGGGTTAGTATGAATATTATTTTTTAAACCTATTTAGAGGCTAAAAACTCCACCCATGCCGGGACTCTAACTCGCAACCTCTGGCTAACCGTGCCTTCTAAATGAGCTAATGGGCGACCTACCGGCATCAATGAAGTTTCGAACCTCTTTACAATACTCTCTGTATTACGTACAGGCAGCAACATCTGGCTGAAGTTATTTGAATCACTTGCAGCCCCGAGTACCTTACTTTGCAGTTAGGTTTTACATCAGAATGATATCGCTGTACCCACATGAATATCTATAATATAAAAATGAATCGCTGAATGTGTTGGTAAGCGCAAATCTCGAGAGCAGCTGAACTGTTTCCGCTAATTCTTTTTTTAGAATATTCCTTGAAGTACGAGAATGGTTCTTACGGAGAGAAAAATAAAAAAAAAATTAAAGTTTCGACTGTTAGGCGGCACGAAGTTCGCTGGGTCAGCTAGTCCACGAATATAATGTAAAAATGAATCGCTGAATGTATTGGTAAGCGCAAATCTCGACAGCAGCTGAACCGATTTCGTTAATTCTTTTTTTAGAATATTCCTTTAAGTACGAGTATGATGGAGGAGGATGGAGACAAAAATAAAAATATAATAAAAAATCAACTTTCAGGCGGTACGAAATTCGCTGGGTCAGCTAGGGTCGGCATGAATATTATTGAAAAAATAAATTGAGAATTCTAAAATTTTGCTTTTGTATGTGGTTTTATTATTGATTTTTCACGGTGATCACTGTTTTTAGAGTTGAAGTTTTATTCCAATAATAGGTCTGTCACATTTACTAATTACGCAACCAAAATATACCTAAAGTTAGCCCACAAAGGTATTGAGCAGTCTATGCAAACATACACCGGATAACATCAAAGCAAACGTACCGTATCGAAGGCTCCGAGTTGATTAATCAGGTTTCGCACCGTGGGCGAGCCTGCACCTTCTGCGCCCGGATCATTAATTGTGCAGCAATCGACGCCTGCATCCTGCTGAAACGAATACCACACAGTAACGAGGACAAAACAGAAGGCTTACGTTGTTGTTAAAGTAGACTCTACTCACCATGATTAAGCTCAGCGAATCAGACCTAAACCTGGTAGGACTCTTGCGACATAAAAATCGAGTGGGTGAATCTGGGATTTAGTTAATCTTATCGTACATTTGCGAATTTGTAGTCGCAATACCGGCTAACTGTGAAGGAAAACATCGTGAGGAAACCCGTGGCTTGGTTGGCTCCGCACGTATTGCCTAGTCTTTCCTGTGGGCTAGGCCGACTAAGCTGTCAGGATGGTATAGGTTCTGGGCAAGCCTACACCATCTATAAAACCATGTCCCAGGCACTACAGCGTCGGAGCGGACCCTAAACCCATCTAGTGTGAGTGAGGATACTACTGGACGCTGTATAAATCATCTCATTAAGTAGATGCAAATAGGACAATATTATTTTTTCCTACTAATATTATAAACGCGAAGGTTTGTTTTGTTACTGTTTCACGTAAAAACTTGGATTTTAATGAAACTGCAAAATTATAGATTATACATCAAAATAACACAAAGGCAACAATTTATAATGATATTGTGTGAGTTGTCTAAATATGACCTTTTCTACGCCAGGCATATTAGCTACTCGAATAGTAATCCTGTGCAGACGAAGTCGCAGGCACCAGCTAGTGTAATATAACATTTACATACAGGCACATACTTTGCTCCTGGCCCCACACTAGGATACCCCGTGTCGTGGGAACCAGAAACAACAACATCACAAACAATATGTAAACATGAAAGACCTGGGGTTTTTTTGTCCCCAGCAGGGGTTCGAAACCGGGACCTCTCGCACGGTAGGCAGATGAGCGACCGCTCCACCATAGAAGTCGTATAAATACAAGTAATATATTTTTGATGTATGACTTATTTCTATGTAATTGTAGCATTTGTACTGTTTTTATAAAAACATGTGGTTTCTTCTTTATTCTCAGGCATTTCATAATGTTTTCCTTCACATTTGTTGAGCCATTTTAGTATAGCTACTAAAAAATCACCAATAGCTTGGTTGGAAAACGGACTCGGTATTCGAACCTACCACCTCTTGAATGCCGACCTCTACCACCGTATTTTTAAATGTCCATTTAATTTTCTCAAGATTATCCCAAATTTCTTGGTAACAGTTCAAAAAAAGTGATTTTCTCCATGTCTTGCGATTTCTCGGGACCCTAATACTTTTTCTCAAACACTTACTGAGCCCCAAACAATGCCCTCCTCGTGCGAGCCTCTTCTTCATTTATATGAGCGCCTTATACTTTCTGCTTTTAAATTTTATCGTACTTTGTGTCGCGTTAATATATAATGCTGTATCTATTTTTTCATTATACAGGAGGCTGTCTTCAGCATCTTCTTTAATGAGAATACGAGAAATAGTTTATTCCTCGTGGACCCGTTGATGACAAATAACGGGACCGCGAGGGATAGTTATCCCTCGGACCCGTTAACGGGACAAAATAATGGGACCAGGAGGAAACTCGTAAAAACTAATCGGCCGTATCTGAGCTAACCCTCTGCATCAAATATCATCCTAATTCGAGGTGCGATGCAATTCGTATGCAAAAAATGCGTCGGTGGTAGCCGCCGTCTCAAAGAATTCAGTTAGGATAGACGTAAGATTAATCGTTCTCCAATTTGCCATTATCAACACATCACCTAGACGCCTCGACATTTAATACGTAACTGCATTTAATTTTCTGGTCTAGACTGGAGACCCGTTTTATTCCTAAATCGTTAATGTCAATTGTGTGATATCGACACAGAGGTCAATGACGCAATGGTTCATTCACTGCACTTATCACTCAATCACCCAAGTCATAATATACGGTTTCTTATAACTAAACATTAACAATTAACTTTGGCCGTTGCATGTGCGTAATGCAATGATTTATACAGCGCCCAGTGGCATCTGCACTCACACACGATGGGTTTTTGATTGATTAATTAGTCATTTATTTACACTTACACACACACGCAATAAAAACAATATTAAGCAGACTATACGTACAAGAGAAGAAAAGCAACAACACATACGATACACAATGAAACACAGACACAGAGCATTTTCCAGTGTGAGTACTGTGGGTGCGGCAAGTGCAAAAGGGCTCTGACTCAGCATAAGCTGGAGATATGATACTCCAGCGCTGGTCTTCCGTCAGTACCCGTGAGGCGGCATGCATGCCTCGGAGAGATACCTAGTACGAACCTGAACAAAATCGTAAATAAAATTAAGCGAATAAATAAATAAGAGACAAAGAGTTGAGCGATGGGTGAAGGGACTACGAACGCAGTGTCTTTTTTTTAAATGCCTTAACATAACATAACTCTGGATTTACTAAAACATAAAAATGTTGTCGGATGAGTTTCGCTGCGCTTACTTAAAATTAAAGTAAATTGATCTGCAGTTCAGCTAATGGATGATACTTTGTTTTTCTAAAATATAGTTGCACGGGGGCCAAGTCCGGATTGGTGGGGGCTTGCAAGACTAGTGCTGATCTTATTCTCAGAAGTTTACAAGCCGCCCTAAGGCCTCTGACTTGGCTTAACGACTGTTATGTATCTACGATAGCCGGCACCAATTGCTTAACGTGCCTTGCGAAGCACGGAACTGCTCGGAAAAATGCCACTGGCTTTAGTCGTAGGTGGTTTACCCAACTATACACTGAACGCGCCCTGTGCTGCTTAACATTCGTGATCGTTTAAGATCACTCAGGCAGCCGGGGCTACGAGCGAAGAGCGATAAAGAGTATAAATCTAATCTAATTATTAGTGAAATCTTTTCTCTATGACCTTGAAATGCTTTTCATTATAACGTCGATCGTGGGTACAGATCCAGTTACATTAGTGAATGTTTTAAATCTCTTCTGCAGTCTGCGGTGAGGTTTTTTTGTGCACTAAATTAAGACAAACGGTCTCCGGTGTAGCAAGTTTAACAGTTGGCGGTCATTGAAATTACTCAAAATGTGGGTGAAGATACTTTGAATATACACAGAAGTACCACTTGTCCGTTAGCGAAGACAAAAAAGTGTACTAAATTAAATATTATTATTACTAATATGTTTAGAAGAATAACATAACTGAATAAGAAAAAAATACAGGTACATACATTGCTTCTGGCCTCACACTAGGATACCCTGTGTCGTAGGAACCAGAAACAACGACGTCACAAACCTGGGGTTATTTTTGTCCCCAGCCGGGGTTCGAACCCGGACCTCTTGCATGGTAGGCAGATGCGCTACCGCCACACAGGTCGTCAATAATCAGAATAATCTTTGATTAGTAAATAAAGGTAAAATATACAAAGTTAAAATTAAAGATTAAAGGAATAAGTAAATTTGAAATACGTTTATTGCACATGAGGACAGTTTAAAATAGCAATGCGTCGGACTTAATGCTGCAAGCATTTTTTACCAGCCAACAGCAAGAGGTGCTAGAAAATAACTGATAAGCATACGGAAGTGCGTTAAAAAATATTCACTTGTTATACGTCTTATGTTATTACATTCAATTAGATATACATTTAATTGAATGTAATAATATAATCTCCATCATAACTTTGAAGTATATTTTTATTTGTCACTATGTATTTTCAGTGGCGTGTATTAAGATACTCTTAACTGTTCTTCTGGACATATGATTATCTAGAGTTTATCTAAACAAGCAGGTGTTTTACAAAAAAGTAAACGAGCGAAGCTCGGTCATCTAGATACTAAAATTGAAATGCATAATAAATAAATCTTGCATTAAAATTCTCAATGCAACAGGGGTGTGGTGCAACACTGCCATGCGAAGAATTTAATGCATACATATCAGCATTCAGTGCATAATTACTTCAATTACCTAAATGGAGTATTTGACCCAATTTTTTGTACAAGCATTGCCATTTGGCCGATAGGCAAAACCAGCATCCAGTTATATTGAAGACAATCTTTAAAAATGTTAGTAAATATGTCTGGGTCAAATTTTATACCAAATATTTAGGCATGGAACGCCTACTCTGAATTTGCGCATTCTTGCGAACAATGTAAGATCTAATCGATGTCTTGACCATCCTGCTCGCGCGCCGTTGAAGGGGCATAGTAGAATGTGAACCGAGGGTCGAAAGAATCAAGGTTCGACCCTCGGTCGACCCCGAGGTATTTAGACGGCCTCGCTGCGCTCGGGCGGCTTTAGTCCGAGTAGGAATAGATTCTTTTACCCGTGTTAAACACTCACTTTTCATTTCGAATATGAGGAAAATAAATATTTATTTGTTATACAAGAATGCAAAGTTGCTTTTTAACCGCGTGTTCAATTTTGATGACCGAGCAAGCGAAGGATTCTAAAATTAGAATCCTGAGCGTTAGCGAGGGAATCAAAAGAGCACGAGGTGAAAATCTTTGCACTCGAGTGCAACACGTAACTTTTCATTCCACCTCAGCGAGGAAATGACTAAATGCAAAAAAAAAAACGTTTACAATCACAAGATAGGTACACTTTTATTTCAGTTTAGGTATTAATTACTTCATTATGACAGGTAAGTATTACAGAATACTAAACAAAATAATACTAAGGTATAATTAAGAAAATTTTAAAGTAACGTTGCTACAGTTATTTAAATTGAGTGTAATATTTTTTTAATTCACAAACTTAGTGCACACGATGTTCTAAATTCAATTTACTTTATCCTCTAGATAATAAAAACGGCTTTTCCACTCAGATATTGAAGATTAAAAATACTCTTTCCGAGATGGTGGGATGAAAAACTCATTTTTAATATTCAAATCTGAGCATAAAAGATTATTATTTTTTTAAATTCCGTCACAGAACATATAACATCCCACTCGATTAGTATCCCGCCAATTTATGTCGACTTTTTAAATTTGAAATATGGAACTCACCGCGTAATTTGTTGCGGCTTATTCCGCTCAATGAAGTTTGCGCTAAGTTCACACTGGCTGTTTAGAAACTCACATGGCCGCATTTTTTTAATTAGTTCTTTTTTACATAAAACTCTTCCCAGATCACAGTAGTTCTATTTTTAAAGTTCATTCCGGCCCTTAGGCGGGACGTAGTTTGAATGAGTTTTCCCCTCTTTACGGAGGAAAGCAGCATTTTCCACCCAATAATCAGATCAAAACAACACTACTTTCCGAGTATAAGAAATGAATACAAATTAGTGTATTCGATAGCTTGTTAAGGCAAGATATAAGAATATCCTTTATTGTTTATATCGTATCGTTACCGTGTAATGTGAAACCGGCTTCTGTCTAGTCTGGCCACAAATTGCTATAACATGGTCGTTGGCTACCTATCAGTCTTTGTTAGCGACTTGCTCTAGTAACCGGTCAGACGTTTCGGTAATCGGTTAACTGCCTCGCTGGCGTAGCGGTAATATACTTGCCTGTCACAGAGAGGTTGTTGGTTTGATTCCCGCTATGGGCCGCCCCACCTGATTTCAAAAAACGACCTCCTTTTATGTATTTCCCAGGTCTGTGATGTGCTTGCCTGGTTTGCATAGTACAGGGTATCTTTGTTTGGTACTAACACTAGTCGTTAGTCGTTGTGTTGTATGAAGGTTAATATTAGATAATGGACAATCTGTGGGGCTAAGTGCGTGTCGGACTATGCTCAGTGTGGAGGTCAGTAGAAAGACGAATGTTACCTGCTGTGCCGTATAAACAACTTCTTTAAAAGATTTTTCAATAGATTTCCTTTTATAAGTTGTTCGCCTATTACTCGTTATTTAGTGCAAGATTTTCTTTTAAGCTTCTAACTAGCGCCACCGATGGAATAAAAATAATAACTTGTTTTAAAATAGGACAAGACAAGAATATTCTTTATTGTACACTGAAAAAAAAGCAAACACAAAATAATAACGAATATACATAGTACAATAGGCGGCCTTATAAAGCGGCTAAAAGCAATTTTCCAGACAACTTTACGGTGGAAAATTAGTAAAATACGTATTTTTCAAAAAGTAAACAGTTGTGATTTTTGTTCTGTTGGTGACTCTAGTTAGCACCCCAAAGCGTCTTAATTTGATACGCTTCTACTCGGAATTTTTTCACGTTTTTGCAATCAACCGATTAACCGGTAGAGACATCTCCAACTCAGATAAAAATTGCGCTTTAAAGCTTAATATTTCGCAAACGGAATCAAATCGAAAAATACTTTTCCTACGGCAATTATATACATATATATATGTATATATTTATTTATATGCCAAATTTCAGCTATGCAGTACTTGTCGTATGTGCTAAGCCGGGAACAGACGGACGGACTGACATCTGAAACTATAAAGGCCCCTTGTTGACTACGGAACCCTAAAAAAATATCGGTAATTACGTAAAACAAGGCTGCCAAAATGTTCTTGCGTTTACGACCTTTTACCCAAACAAGAGCTGCAGCACTTAAATAGGAGATTGCTCTAGGTGGTAAAAGGATATTCATGTTTCCCTCGCCGAACGTCAAAAAGGTGCTCCACATACCAGGAATGTCCACTCTCCTTGGCTCGTTTGCGGTGCCACAGCTTGGTGCATAAAATACGGACTTGTTTTCAATAGGCGATCGATAACATCGTCGTTGTAAAATAGGTGCTGCGACAGACTTGAAATCTGGTTTAGCCAATGTCTAGAGTGCGAGCGCAACCGATCGCAGATCAAAATAGTAGTTCGAATGAAAATGAAATAAAACATATTTATTATAAGAAATAGTTACAATTACTTACGTGGTGGAGTATGGCCTAACCTTCCTGTAATGCAGGAAGAGACCCGTGCCCCCACAGTGGGGTCATACAAGGGTTGATAACGATAACGATAACTTACATTTTTACGCTTATATAATTCTTATAAAAAACATAATTTTACAAAAAACGTACTTTTATGTGACTACTACCAGAAACCCTCTAACGCTAGTGTAATTTTTCCGAGCGGTTCCATGCTTTGCAAGATACGTTAAGCAGTTGTTGCCAGCTGCTGTCGATAGATGACAGTCGTTACCCAAGTCAGAGAACTTAGAGCGGCTTGAAAGCTTCTGACCGGTAAGACCAGCCACTAGTCATGCAAGCCTTCACCAATCCGGACTTGGCCCCCGTGGGGGAGTATGGCCTATATCTTCCTCAGGGAAGAGAGTCCCCACCGAGGACATAATGGATTGACGATGACTGACTACCATAACTAGACTATCTAGTAGCCGATATGTATGGTTAGTAGGCCCGTGCCTCTTTCAAATGGAGGAGGTGGTAAATATGTTTATCAAAAAATAATAATTAATATCAGTACCTTAACAAATATACAAACTTCGTTGCTCTGAATAGCGCAAAACGTAGGACTGAGGGCTAGACATATCGTACAAATTAATTTGAAGAGTTTTCGAACTAACACTTTCGTTGGCGCATTTTTATTTGAATCCGGAATAACTTACAAGTTTTATTTTATTTTATTTTCCCCTTACAACTAACATTACAGGGAGCCCAATTCGTTAGTGAAGATAACATTAACAATATTTAACCACATTTTTAGAATAGCTACAATTAAAAATAACAATCAGTAACACTAGTAGAAGTCGCTTTTTTCAATACTTATTATCTAAAATATGCTAAATAGTGTTATCATATCACAGAAAAACATTGCGGCCCTTGTGAACTCGCTCAGCGTGCAGGAAAATAAGTTAATCCGGATTCAATAGAATAATACTCGTATACTCACTGGGGCCATTGGCCACTTGGTTTCCTTAGAAAACAGTTGACACAAGGAGATTGATCGTATACCGACAACGTTAAGAAGACCTTTTGATTCGTGAAAAAACTGACAAATTAAGCACAGTTAGTGCAGTGTGCAGCAGCATTGAGCACAACAATGGTTTGAACAAAATACACCGAATGGTTTCTGGACATTAGCTCTTATATTTAGACTTAAGATCGAATATAAACAACTCTAAATATTGCTCTCTTCGTGGTAATTGTACGAGATGATGGGTTACTAAAAGTCGTTTCACGTCTGATTGGCTGGAAGAAATTTCTATTGTAAATAAGCTCGCGTTTAGCTTATTTTTTCCGTTAATGGTTTTCTGGACGATAATACTTTTAGTAATAAGGCCGCCAATTTTACTGTACTATGTTATTGTTTGGGTCTCATAATATAATTCCTGGTGTACATATTATAATAAAGATTATTTCTACCTATCTATCTCGCGTACTCGGTATTCGTTTATTATTACGCTTATTATACTATATTTATTTTTAATGCACTAACCCGTGCTAAGGAACAAATTTAAAAACCTATTTAGAGGCTAAAAATTTCACCCATGCCGGGATTCGAACCCGCAACCTCTGGCTATCCGTGCCAGCGCTCTACCAATTGAGCCGATGGGCGACTCACCGGCATCAATGAAATTTCGAACCTCTTTACACTATTCTCTGTATTACGTGCAGGCAGCGACATCTGGCTTAAGCAAATTGCATCACTTACAGCTTACCATAGTTGTAACTGAACGTTTTTTATGTAACTGTAGTACCACTCTTTTCTACGAATATTGAAATAGTGAATGTATGAGAAGATGTTTGTAATTAAATTACGCAAAAACGGCTAAACTGAATTACATGACGTTACAACTTCGCATACAGATAGACAAGGACATAGGATACTTGTTATCCCGGTAATTTGCTCCCGTGGGATAAAATTTTATTGTTACCGTAACCTTTTTTAAGCTAAATTCTGAGACATATATTTATTGCGTGGCCATGGTAACAAGAATCATATAAACGGATTCTGTGGCGGTAGGTACGGAGTTTTCAAGGATAGTCAGGTAGCGTCATTATAGTGAAAAGCTTTCCAAAGATTAATAAGTAATTTACAAACAATAATAATGACTTGCAATAACATTTTAATAATATTTTTATTAGGGAGCTCGGTCGGCGCCTGAGCAGTCGGGGGTATGACGTTCTAAAGGATCTCCCTGGCGGTGCAACGGGGTAATGCTGCTAGCGTCATGGGAACTTTTGGGTCGGGTGTGTCCCGGGGCGGGATTTTTCATTAATTTAGTTTAGTTTTATACTGTTCATTGTGCCACTTTTTATATGCAATAATATGTTCCACTTTCAGGGATTGGTTTTTTCTTCTCTCAGTATATGAAATAATTTGGCCACCGACTGTAAATAGATAAAAACATAAAAATTGTTAATAGAAAGATAAATAAAAACATTTATTTTTAGATAGGTACACACACACGTAGAGGTGTAAAACAGTCAAAGAAAAAATAGCAACGTGTAAAGAACAATTTAATATTTACCTCATGTCTGTACTTGTACTAGTGGACCCAACAGACGTTGTCCTGCATGCAGCGCCATCTGCCGGCCTGATTTGTGAATATAAACCATCGAGGGCGCGACCAAACGCAAAAACAAATCATCTAAAGCTGCACTAACCCGTGCTCTTTGTGTCTTTCTTTGTATATATATTTCCACTGTACTTGTGTAAGTCACTGATCTCCTCCTAAACTCCAGCCGTTCAGCTTTAGATGATTTGTTTTTGCGTTTGGTCGCGCCCTCGATGGTTTATATTATAGAGTAGAAATATATATAGAGAGAAAGATGAATAGGTTTTTAAAGTTGTCCTCAGCACGGGTTAGTGCAGCAAAAATAATGTAAAGAAAGATGAAGTAAATATTATATCAAATTAATATTTATCTATGCAAGAGGTCTCGGGTTAGATCCCCGGCTGAGAAAAAAAAACCCCAGGTTTTAAAAACCTATTTAGAGGCTATAAATTCATAGATCGCGGGTTCGAATCCTGCATGGGTGGAATTTTTAGCCTCTAAATAGGTTTTTAAAATAATTGTCCTCAGCACGGGTTAGTGCATTAAAAATAAAAACCCCAGGTCTTGGATGTTTACATGTTTGTGATGTCGTAGTTTCTGGTTCCCACGACACAGAGTATCCTAGTGTGGGGCCAGAAGCAATGTTTGTGCCTGTATGTAAATGTTATGTTTTGTTATGTTATCTATTGGATACGAATTCAGCCACATAAATTATCTAAGAATTTTGTTACACTTCTTGTCAGGGTCTATAAGGTTGTAACGCACATTAAGATATTTCAGATCTTACCAAATTTATGGATGCAATAAAGTATTAAGTGAGTAATGAAGCACTTACAGGTGATCTACAAGTTTTGATTATTAATGAAGTCGAAATTATACCCCTATCGTTAAGTCGGCCCCTGAAGAAGCAATTCCCATACAAGCGTAGTTTGGTTTTAAAATAATTTTTATATACAAGTATATAAATAAGATTTCTAACATTTACTACGTAAGTGTGCCATAAACGTACAATAGGGGGTAACTATAATGCAAAAACTTTACAAAAATCGCTTGACTTTGGTTAAATTATACTTTTTTAAAAACCTATTTAAGTAAGTATTATACTTTAAAAACCTATTTAGAGGCTAAAAATTTCACCCATGCCGGGATTCGAACCCGCAACCTCTGGCTATCCGTACCAGCGCTCTACCAATTGAGCCAATGGGCGACTCACGGCATCAGTGAAATTTCGAACCTCTTTACAATATTCTCTGTATTACGTACAGGCAGCGACATCTGACTTAAGCAAATTGCATTACTTACAGCCCCGATTACCTACTTTGCAGTTAGGTTTAACATCGGAACGATATCACTGTACCCACATGATTACACTATTTTTATTTTTAATGCACTAACCCGTGCTAAGTTAGTGCATTAGTGCATTAGTGCACCCGGGTTAGTGCATTAAAAATAAAAATAGTGTAATCATGTGGGTACAGTGATATCGTTCCGATGTTAAACCTAACTGCAAAGTAGGTAATCGGGGCTGTAAGTAATGCAATTTGCTTAAGTCAGATGTCGCTGCCTGTACGTAATACAGAGAATATTGTAAAGAGGTTCGAAATTTCACTGATGCCGTGAGTCGCCCATTGGCTCAATTGGTAGAGCGCTGGTACGGATAGCCAGAGGTTGCGGGTTCGAATCCCGGCATGGGTGAAATTTTTAGCCTCTAAATAGGTTTTTAAATTTGTTCCTTAGCACGGGTTAGTGCATTAAAAATAAAAATAGTGTAAGTATTATACTTGTTAATCACATATTAATATATTTTTAAATTTCTTATTTTTTTCATTATCAACCTTATTCACCATGTTAAAGCTCCGTGAATCAGAACGTAAAAGAGTCGGACCCTTCCGACAAAAATCGAGTCAATCCGAATTTCATATCTCAAATGTAAATTTTAAACACATAAACACATACTAGGAGCTCAAGTACCCATCAACTGCAGATACCCTAGTTTCTGTGTTTAGCCAATGGCTTTTTGTTAGCTCGCTTTAAAAAAAAATTAAACTAAACCGTGCCATTCGTGTCAAGATCTCTCCAACTGGCATGTCCAAACACTGGACACAAAAACTTCGCTGCTCTCGTGCTGCTTACAAAATAAATAATGAATATGATAGTACTTAATATTTTTTATGTAGTTTATAAGCGTCCGACAGCAGGGCACAGGCCTTCTCTCAGAGAGAGAGAGAGAGAATATGGGCCTAATTACCACGTGTGTCCACCGCGAATTGGCAAGAGGGGAGGCCTTTTCCCGGCAGTGGGACACAATCGAGGCTACATAAAAAAAATCTATTTCAGCAACACTAAGCACGAGAAGATATTGCTGTTAGCATTGAGTTCGCCTTTGTAATTGTTCGCCTCCTCCTCCTCCTTCAGGCTATATTATGCAGTCCACTGCTGGACATAGCCCTCCCCTAATGAGCGCCATAGCGCCTTGTCTTCAGCTTGCCGCATCCAGCATCTGTCGGCACTTTTTCGTAGATCGTCATCCCACCGAGAGCGTCCTACACTACGTTTGCCGAGACGCGGTCTCCACTCAAGAACACGTTTACTCCAACGGTTGTCGATTCTTCGCAAGATATGGCCAGCCCACTGCCACTTCAGCTTGCGGATTCTCTGAGCTACGAGTATGTCGATAACTTTGGATTTTTGTCGGATGCATTAGTCACGAATCCTATCCTTCAGAGAACCTCCGAGCATAGCTCTCTCGACAGCTCGCTGAGCGACTTGTAATTTTTAATTGGTTTTGATAGTGCAATAAAGAATTTTAATAATAATAATGTGCGGTGCCACCAGTGAGAATCAAAGCCACAACCTCCGGCATAGTAATCGGACGTGATACTCTTTGCAATAGCCGAAGTGAAATAACTATCAAAATTGCTACGATTTTCGGGATGTATTGCTGTAGGTTGTGGCCATTTAAAGCGCTGAAGTATGAGAATACAGCAAACTGTCAGGTTTCTTCACGATATTTTCCTTCACACTTATCTATCATGAAACCTTGTATTATGGGCGCTTATTCTTTTTTCTTCTTCTTCAGGCTATATTATGTAGTCCACTGCTGGACATAGCCCTCCCCTAATGAGCGCCATAGCGCCCTGTCTTCAGCTTGCCCCATCCAGCATCTGCCGGCAGTTTTTCGCAGATCGTCATCCCACCTGGTTGCTTAATTCTAAGATCATTTAATATGTAGTTGAAGTTTCATATCATTTAATATGGGTCAGCTAGTCTATAGTATAAAAATGAATCGCTGAATGTGTTGTTAAGCGCAAATCTCGAGAGCATCTGAACCGATTTCGCTAATTCTTTTTTTAGAATATTCCTTTAAGTACGAGGACGGTTCTTACGGAGAGAAAAAAAAAGAATCAACTGTTGGGCGGTACAAAGTTCGCTGGGTCAGATAGTGTATACGAAAAAAAAAAAGAATGAACTGTTGGGCGGTACAAAGTTCGCTGGGTCAGCTAGTGTATAATAAGAATAACAGTTAAGCTATGTTCTTATCTGCAGTAACACTTATCTTCCATTATCCACATGAGCCAACGTTATCCATCTTTCCCCATTTTGTGCTATAGAGAATTGTTCTATTTTCAATATCGTCCTGCAGCGCCAAGTGACCTAGATACTGCTTTACCGTAATTAATTGGGGCCCAATATTACCCGCCGTATTAGGTGACACAACACAATCGGGCTTTATCAAAACATGCCGCCGTTTGCGCAAGGCTAGCGGGTCTGAGGACAATCAGAGCCAAGAACAATTTAATCGCAAAGAAATGAAGTAAGTTTCACGAAAAGGCTTCGCAAGTGGGCCATTGGCTTCCGGGCATTTGTCGACGGTCACGACGCGCGACTCCATTGCGCCATCGGGCTAGGTCGCCGCTCAACGATCAGACTAGCTGGTCAGACATCCGCACTAATGAAAAGGGCCGCTAACAGCTCATAGGTAACCTACTTGCCTTTTTTATGTAGCCCTATATACGTCCCACAGCGCTCGTGAAGCGCTCGTGGCTTAGTCGAACCGAGTGGTTGGAATCTATCACTTGGTTAAGCAACAACAGGCGCGGTCAGGTATACAGGATGGGTCCCGTTACAACCGCTAGTGGCATTTTTCCGAATGCTTCCGTGCTTCGCAAGGCACGTTAAGCCGTGGGTGCCGGCTGTCATGTAAGCGTTAAGCCATGGGCGGCTTGATAACTTCTGATAGTAAGGCCCGCCACTGTCTTACGAACCTCCACCAACCCGGACTTGGCCCCCGTGGTGGAGTATGGCCTAACCTTCCTGCAGTGCAGGAAGAGACCCGTGCCCCAGCAGTGGGGACATACAGGGTTGCAGTCGATATACGTCCCACAGGGCATGAATAATAATATTCTCTCTGAAAGAGAGAGTATGTGCCTAACTACCACGCGTACTACCGCGGATTTGCAATTTTAAGCGATGAGGTAGTACGTCAGGCTCTCTGGTTTCCTCACGATCTTTTTCTTCACGGTTAGTGAGTGGTATTGCCACTATAACTTTACAAATGTACAAAAAAAGGCATTGGTACCTACATGCCGGGATTCGAAGCCACGACCTCCCCATCGAAAAGCCAGTGTTCTAACTGCTACCACCGCTCGTGACAACACACTTTGTGACTATTACATTGAAGATTGTTTAGATGACAAAAATGTTTGGAATTAAAGCAAGTTCAATGCATGATTTCTAGGATTTAGAACAATATGCAAACTTTGTTAATTCGCCTATGGAGTTTTTTTACCCATTTTTTCTCCACAATAATCCACTCCACGCACTCCACACTCCACGCGCGCATGCAACGACTAACGTTGATTGAGTATTCCTTAGCAAATATCGTATATTCTTTTATTACTTTGAATTGCGCCTGTGTTGGTGATTTTAATTGGAAAAGAAAAAAAAACAAACACCTCTAAGAGTGCTTGACTAGAATCGTATTTTTATAAATAAGGCTGCTATAGTATAAAATAGTCCTTACGAATTTACGACACGTCAAAAGCGCTTTTCTTATGGTGCTCCCACATTGCCGTTAGAAAATGTTTGTAAACATTTTCTAACGTAAAAAGATTTACTTACAAATGTTGTAAATTGTTACATTTTGTTAGGAACTGTTACATGTTATAAGTGCTCCTACACTAATAGAAAATGTTCACTAACATTTTATGACATTTAAATCTGGTGTTGGCTCGCAGTTTGGTTAGCGTTCTCAGGGCGTCTACACGAAAATAGAAGAGGATTTGCTCATTGTAATAGCTTTCATTTTAAACCTTTATGAAAGGTTTACAAACAAAAGGTAACACATGTTTAATTTTGTTATAATTTGTTAACCTAACGTTACTAAACATTTTCTAACATGAAAACATTTTTTAACATTTGTGATCAAATGTTTGCTAACAGATGTTTACTAACGTTACTAAACATTTTCTATAACGGCAATGTGGGAGCACCATTAGTTCTGACATCGCTATAGTGAACGTACGGAATAAATCAACAAATCAATTAGGCGACCAACAACTGAACCTGTCTAACTACTACACTGTCTAGTGTAGTATTTAGACTATCACTACACTTAACACTAATTATCTATTCTATATCCAAAGACTTAAAAGCCTTGTGGTGACCAGCTCGAGAACACCTAGGAAATTTTCGAAATAACGTAAATTAGAAACCCCGATCTTAATTGAAAAATCGTCCGTCCGTCTTCTGTTCGTTAATCCGTATCCGAACCCCTGCCAGACGTCATTTGTCTTAAAAATATATCGATCTCATTCAAAAAGCTGTCAAATAATTCTTTGCTGTATCGATCTCAACTCTTGTAAGTCCCCGATCTCATTCAAAAAGCTGTCAAATAATTCTTTGCTGTATCGATGTCAACTCTTGTAAGTCCCCCTGCTAGGGCACGGGTCTCTTCCTGCATCACAGGAAGGTTAGGCCATAGTTCACCACGGGGGCCAAGTCCGGGTTGGTGGAGGATTGTAAGACTGTGGCGGGCCTTACTGTCAGAAGTTATCAAGCCGCCCATAAGGCTTTACAGTATATTTGTAAATAATTGTTTAACAGAACAGAACCCTTATAGGATCACTTTGTATTCCGTCCGTCCGTCCCCCAGTCCGTTTGTCTGTCAACCTTTATCTCGGAAACGCTTGGAGGTATTGAGATGAAATTACAAAAATAACGGCTGTTTAAGCCGCACCATCACATAATCAATATTTTTCTAATTCAGCAACACTAAGGTTAACTGGAAGATAATGCTGTTACCATTAAGTTCGCCTTTGCACTTTTTAATTTGTTTTAATAATGCAATGAAGAACTTTAATAATAATAATATGTATGGATGCTTAAAGAATCAAAATTCATTGTCCTGTTGACATAGAACAATTTGGCAAATTATTGTCTTTTACTATTAATACGGGAAAAATCTAAAAATTATACATTTGTAATTAGATCATTAAATACTTTGAAGTTCGAGAAAAGCTCATAAAAAACTGCGAGAATCGATTACTAAATTATTTGTAATATGTTAGTACCCATACAATTTTTTACGGAACCCTCAGTGCGCGAGTCCAACTCAGACTTGGTCGTTTCATTTAACTATAATGTTACAAATTGTTTTCTTTGTTGTTTTTTCTTGTGTATAATAAAGAATATTTTAATCTTATCTATCTCATTCCGATCGCTAGTAATAACGCCGAAGGTAACACATGGAACTGCCTATCTGTCTTTTGTTTACTAGGTGGCAGTTATCGCACCAACTTGCATGCAAATGACACTAATGATTCGGTTGTCCAATCAGCTTTCTAAACTGTCGAATCTCGTGGGCAATTCAGTCAATGATTGATCGGTAACAGATGAATGCGAGATCTTCGAGGGCCGTTTATTCTTTGACGTAAAGCGGGCGTCTTATTCTGTGAATTTACAAACCGGTACAAAATGTAACCAAAGAGTATTTAACGACTACGTATGTAACAATATAAGTACCATTCGCATTTAGTATATTTTTTTGTCTTTAATTAGCCTTTATACTTCCACTGCAGGACACAGGCCTTCTCTTAGTAAGAGACTATGAGCTCCTCGAGCGCATACGCGTACGCTAGCCCAACACAGATTGGCAATTTCAAGCACTAATCAATTTCAACACCTCAGAAACTCACTTCACACTTTCCTCGCGATGTTTTCCTTCACATTCGCAATTAGTATTGCTACTATAATTGTACAAATGTACATTGCTCAAACAAAGTCATTGGTACCAACCGGGATTTGAATCCGATTGTGAAGCTGTGTTTTATCTCTCCACGACCACCGTTCCTTACGATTATTCTTTATTGCACACGAAATATTAAATAGGACATTACAAAAGAAACAACATGTACAATGGCGAGCTTATCTCTATAAGAGATTTCTTCCAGCAAACCTTGGAGAGTCGGAATAAAAAACAGGTCTTCAAACGTGTACTAAATAAACTACATAGACTGCAAAAACCCTTAACAATAACCTAAGCATAAATAATACTACATAGACTAAATACCTGTAAATATAAATAAATAAAATACATAGTAAATCATAAATAAATATATTGCTTAAAGTTATGATAGAGATAAATAGTTCGTTAAATAGTACCGTTCGTTTAGACTAAAAAACATTTTATGTCAACTGTGTAGGTAATATAAATAATGAGCAATGAAAAAATGCGCACCTAGGGTTGCGTTTTTTTACGTAGCCTGTATGTTATTGTCTCACTGCTGGGCAAAGGGTTCAGTCATGCCACGTCCCGTGTTAGTGTAAATAAAATAATAATACGTATTTACTTAGCAAAATGCCAGGCTTTTACCGAGCAGTGGGACACAAAAAAAGCTAAGTAAAAAAAAATATAGGGACCAAACTATAATTACAGCAAGTTTGACCTGAATATACTTTTTACCATAGAATAAATTTAGTCTACTCACAACTGTACTGTTATTAGTGTATTTTAGTGAACTTACAACTTTATGTATTATTTGTTGGGCAATTCGCAGATAAATGAAAAATAACTGCATTGTAGTTAATGTATTGTTATATAATATGTTACTAGTAGTCTTAATAGATGAAAAAAATTACTTAATATTCCGTTAAACTTTCAACTGGCCAACTGCTCAAGAATTTTTTTTTTTCATTTCTCTTTGTGAAATAAATAATTATTAATAACAATTCCATGTCCTAGGTTAATGCGTAGGTTTTTATTAAAAACACGCGCAGAGTTGTTTTACTCAAACCTTAATATTTTTTAATGTGTTGCCCTAAGAATCGTTACCTACCAATAGAACAGAATAGGGGCGCGCTTTACTAATAACACATCGAGTCTATGCTTACGATTGATTAACCATGTGTTAAACGCTGCATCGGTTGTGTATGTGCGTATATGTAACATCACCGCCAAGTTTCTAAACGCCTTGTTGACTGCCTTATCGATCTAGCAGCAACACGTTTGATTCCCACGTGATTTGGATCTGGGCGTTTTTTTCTGTTTCTATATTTGTAATCTCCTTTCTGGTTACTATCTCACGTAGTATCCTAGGATAATTTGGTATCCTATGAAACTAAGTGATACGTGATACTTTGGGATTAGAACAAGCCATTTTTATGTTGTGTTGTAGATGCGGCAATCGATTTTGATTTTATGTATGATTTTATGATTTTTTGTTTTTAGACGACCTCTGTGGCGCAGCGGTAGCGCATCTGCCTACCATGCGAGAGGTTCCCGGCATGGGTGGAATTTTTAGCCTCTGAATAGGTTTTTAAAATTGTCCTTAGCACGGGTTAGTGCATTAAAAAGAATATAAGAACGTAACGATTTCCTTTAAAATTATTCAAACTATACTGGATGGCTGCAACGGTCAGCTATTATAAAGAAGTATCGTTATGTACACTACCGTGAATTGTCTTCGGGAATCTGGCCATCTCAGCAAAAGATATTTCAGCGAATTCGCAAACAAGTTACATCTTATAGCTTTTGATTGACATCTTATAGCTTTTGATGACTTGTTTACGAATTCATTGAATTGTGTTATGTTGAGATGGTGAGATGAGACGAGAAGGACTTGTTTGTTGTATACTAGTTAAAGTGTAAACAATTTTGGTTTTTCTAGTTCTAAATTATAATTTTGATTCAACACTCGTAAGAGCGCCATCGGTTCTATTAAAACAAGCAGACGCAAGGCGGCCGATTAAAACGGCAGATGGAGTAAAATAAAAGTTGTATAAATTAATTACTGTTCTAGTGTTCCATGAACTAGAATAGTGTCCCAAATTGCGACTCAATGAAGAAATAACGACATAGTGAACGTATAAATTATAAAAAAAATCTCTGAACTTGTTTAGACTGCAGACGCATCAGAAGCTACAGGCATATTTTTGCGTGCTCAATGGCAGCGAAATATTGTTTACTAGCTTTTTCCCCCGACTCCGCCCGCGTGGACTTTAGTAGCTACAAAATTTTGCAACCCCTTTCACTCCCTTATGGGTTGAATTAAAAAAAAACGGCGAAACACGTGTCCAATCAATTGTGTTAAATCAATTGTATTTATTTTAAGTTTTAAGAAAATTAGACAACATCCTTTATACCTCCCATACAAATTTTGGCAACCCTTTTCGCCCCCTGAGGCGTTAAATTAAAAAAAAAAACCGTCTTATTCCTTGTCCTTATTATATATAGACACTCTGTGCAAAATTTCAGCTTCCTAGGTGCAATGGCTTGGGCTGGGCGTTGATGAGTGAGTCAGTCAGACTTTTAATTTTACGTAATACAGACAATATTGTAAAAAGGTTCGAAATTTCACTGATGCCGGTGAGTCGCCCATTAGCTCAGTTGGAAAGAGCGCTGGCACGGATAGCCAGAGGTCGCGGGATCGAATCCCGGCATTCATGGAATTTTTAGCCTCTAAATAGGTTTTAAAAAAATTTAATTATATTAATATAGATTGAAATAATCCGGTCTTATTCCTTGCCTACATTATATATCGACCCTCTGTGCAAAATTTCAGCTTCTTAGGTCCAATGGCTTGGGCTGAGCGTTGATGAGTCAGTCAGTCAGTCAGGACTTCAAATTTTATTTATGTAGATTTTACGTCGTAATATGGTCAAATCAATATTATGAAGCCTGGGACCTGTTTCATAGAACTACAATTCATGAAAGTTTTAGTGTGACAATTCGACGTGCAATGTTAAGTCGATTAACATCTCGAATCGACTCCATCCATGGATACCATAGACTCGAAAAGACTCTCAGGTACCTACTGCTATAAACCAATAAAATTGGTATAGTCTGTTAGCTTTCAGAATATACCTCGGGCTCTAGTGTAGACTTCGGGTTTCGCCAATTTTCGCCGGTTTTCGTACTGATGATCGAGTTCTGATTTCGAAGTTAAGTGTCACATTAGTTCCGATTTCGAAATTAAGTGTCATATTAGTTCTGATATTTCTGTTACACGAATATATCCGATTCTATCCGATAGTAGCCGAGGTGTATTCTAAACGCTAATAGACTATACTCAAACAAACTCATTAAATGTAGTTCATATGTAGTGTATTTAGACAGTGTCTATGTCTAGATCTGATTTGTCATAGTGGTTTCTTATTTACCGTTTATCTCGAACACTCGATATGAAAAGCGTGACAGATGTCCATTACTTGTAAGTGCTTTAATAATAAATAGATTTTCGATACCCGCAGCGTTTCACAATGCGTCCTTGTCGGGAACAATGGCCGATCTTGAGTGTAACGCTCTGTATACATTAAGCGGTGGTAGTCAAGTGGGCAGAGCAATAGACTCGGAGTCGAGAAACCCAGGTTCGATTCCCAGTGCTGGGTTGTACATATGACTTAGTTTATTTTTAAAGTTAGGAACATCTGCGAATTTTTAGTAGCAATTGTACACGACGATCCGGGAGTCGACTCTCACCCATAGGAATTGAAAGCGGAGACGCAAAATATTCGAAGGATTACACATTTGTCGCATCAAAGTAAGGTAGGTAAGATAACGGGACAGAGTCATTAGACATTTATTTTCTCACTCGAAGTCAATCTACCATGACGTTCAGAATACAGATTTTGGCTGTCGCTAGACATTTTATGTGGAATTCAAGTCATAATAAGCCTTAGGAGTCGTATACGAATTATTTGCTAATGAAGTGAGAATTCCAGCATGCCCATTGTGGGGATTATGGGCATTACCTCCCAATAATGGCACAACCTTGCGCGATGGCGCTCGTTAGGGGAGGGCTATGTCCAGCAGTGGACTAATATAGCCTGAAAAAGAAGTAGAAGTGAGAATCGGCTCCCAGGTTACGGTGGCGGGGAGTCGCTGGATGCGGGCTGCACAAGACCGTGAAGCTTGGAAAACCACGAGGGAGGCCTATGGCCTGCAGTGGGCGTCAAATGGCTGATGATGATGATCGGCTTGGTAGGCTCTGCGCGTATTGATTGGCCTAGCCCACAGAAAAGTGGGCTAGGCCGACTAAGCTGTCAGGGTGGTAGGTATAGGTGCTAGACAAGGCTACAATGTCCCAGGCATTGCAGCGTCACAGTGGTCCCTTTACTTGTCAAGTATGAAAGAAGGTGCCACAGGTCGCTGTATAAATAATTTCATTAGGCAGATAACATAACATTAACATAACATTATACTATTTTTATTTTTAATGCACTAACCCGTGCTAAGGACAATTTTAAAAACCTATTTAGAGGCTAAAAATTCCACCCATGCCGGGATTCGAACCCGCGACCTCTGGATAGCCGTGCCAGCGCTCTATCCAACTGAGTTAATGGGCTAATCAGTCATCCGGGACCACGGCAACTGAAAAAGTGCCGAAACGTTGGAAAATTGTAAAAATGTAATAAACGAGCATAAATCCGTATAAAAACAGTTTTAAATATAATTGTTGTCTCTGTGTTACGCGGACACGGACACCAGACGGACGGGTATGATGAAACTATAACGGTTTCTTGTTTACCTTAACGGAACTCTAAAACTGCTCTTGGTAACTAATAAAAAGTTTGTAAAAATAATAACCGTGTACGAGCGGATATTGGTGACAAAAAAACTAGGTACCTACCACATACAGGTGAGGTGATTGCAAAATCTGTCTCAAGGCCGAATGTATCGTAATTTCCTACATAACCTTTTACTTTCGGCCAGAGGTTTTCAGGAACTTGACGTTTTGAACTCCTGTCTGCCTTGGATTGCCGAATATATCGGTTTTGGTCGCATTCTTGTGAAGTGGGCCTTCGCCCGTACGTTTCACATGCAAACATTTTTTATAATATAATTATTAGTATTACTTGCTAACCGGTTTATCGATTTTCGTATCGGAATAAGATATTTTTCAGTAAAACGTATCCTATGTGCTAATCCAGGGTGTCAGCTAACTCCATACCAAATTTTATTAAAATCGCCCCAGCCGTTTAGACATGAAGAAACATACACACTCACAAACTTTCGCCTTTATATTATTAGTGTGATGTGATGTGATAGTGTGATGTGATTATTATTAAAATTCTTCATTGTATAAATCTTTTGCGCAAGGGCGAGCTTAAAGCTACTTAGCATTAGCTACCAGCTAACCTAAGTTATTGTGATTTGAAATAATAGTAACACAGATTTATACAACGTCTATTTTCATAATAAGCCGGATCAGTTAGTTATCTATAAACATAGCTATCACAATTTTTTTACAAGTGATTTACGAGTACTTTTAGTATAAACAAAATACTGTAGAGCTTCAGTAACAAAGACGCTTATTATGTAATCCAAAATAATATAAAAATCCAAATCCAGCCTTTGCCCAAAATTTTGTCAGTTATTGGGGAGTGTTTTGGGAAGTAGCGCTTTGTGTATAACGTATTTTTTTTTGTAAATGACACTGTTTGTGTCAGTTTTCTTGTCTTGTTATATCATACACTATCGGCGAAGGAAAACATCGTAAGGAAACCCGCGGGTTGGTTGACTCTACACGTATTGACTAGTCTTTCTTGTGGGCTAAGCCGAAAATATTGCCAGGATGGTATAGGTGCTGGGCAAGACTATTTAAAAAATTCTGCCAGGCATTACAGCGTCCTAGTGGTCCCTGTTCCCATCTCTTAGTGAATTTACCACTGGACTCTGTATTCGTATAAATCATCTCATTAGGAAAATATATAACTATTAAGTACGTAGATGCAGAGGCCATACTGTTTTTTATAAAATGATAATGGCTGTAAGTTTTTGTCTCATATTTATTGTGTGTTTCACTCGTAATATGGCAAACTAACATTTTATCTATCTATCTTTCTTACTATTATCTAATCAGACTGAGATCGAAACGTTGGGCCCACATTAATCCTACACAGATAATCCTAGTTAACACACAAATATCTCGATCGTGCTGAACCAATTCCTAAAACAATATTAACAGCGTGCTACAAGTACTTTAACAATTCATGGCACCTTTGCATAATTCCAATACTCCCTAATACAAACGCCTTTCTAAATAGCCGAGGTTGACCGCTAGTATGAAAATTACATAAAATCGATACAGGTAAGTATTTTTAATTCTGGAAACGGCCCTTTAATTGACGTCATTGCGTAAGTAGTAAAATCGAGAAACGAAAATAGAACGCATTCTCTCCAAAATGCTTTCGTGAGTTTTTATTGTACCAGACAAGGACACCTCTGGACCGACATTCATAAAAGTACAATTCGAAGTTTAATATGACCATTCGATGTACATTGCGCCGATGAGTCTCTTTATTTGTTTTGTATATAATGTTTCGTGTGCAATAAAGTATATTTTCTGTACCTATCTGCTGTTTTTTTATCAATTTTCCGGTATACAATAAACAATATTCTTATCTTTTCTGATATTTTTTGATATGAGGCTTAAATTAACTTTGCAATGTACATCAAATTGTCATTGTAAACTACGAATTGTATTGCTATGAAACTGAATAATTTAATAAACCCTGTACTTCGTATCAGAAAAGCTTTGTATATTTTGTATAAATTCAGTGATGTGCATAACAGAAAAAAAATCTTTCTAGGAGTCTTTCTACAATTTAACTAGGAGATCATAGGCTATCCGTTATTGATATCTATGGGATATTATTAAAAACATGCAATATCCATTTTTTTTTTCTCGGGTTTAATCAAGTTTATGTTTTGTTTATGGCCAAGCAAAATGTACGTACGTGGCCGGAACAGATACATGTTTGTTTTAGAAATGATGGTTACGTAACTAATTGGTGCGAGTGTGAATTTAAGTTTCCTGTGCAGCTGACTGTAGCGTTTCTTCTTAAAGAAATATTTGAATCGCTCGTAGCTGCCTGAGTGACCTTAAACGATCATGAAGATTAAGCAACACAGGGCGCGTTCAGTGCATGGATGGGTGACCGTCTATGACTAACATTAGTGGCATTTTTCCGAGCGGTTCCGTGCTTCGCAAGGCATGCTAAGCAGTTGGTGCCGGCTGCCATCGATAAATGGTAGTCGTTAAGCCAAGTCAGAGGCCTGAGGGCGGCTTGAAAACTTCTGATAGTAAGACCAGCCACTTGTCTTGCAAGCCTCCACCGATCCGGACTTGGCTCCCGTGGTGGAGTATGGCCTATACCTTCTTGAGGCAAGAAACCCGTGCCCCTCGGTGATGATACATAATTATAATGCGACCACTTTTGAGCCACAGTAACTATTACCGTCACAGGCATGGATGAAAATAACGGCACATAGACAATTCCATAGCATCAGAATGTTGTCTCGGGAAGTACTTCCGTGGTATGACGGGTCGTAGGTGAGAGGTACAATTGTCGGGTCTTGATTCAACTTCCTCTGAATAAATGACGATGTTGAGTTTACCTTTTTGAGAGATTTCTTTCAGCAAACCATAGGGAGACGAAGTGGATGTGGATCTGTATTTTTGGGTTGTCAAAAAGGTAATATAATAATAATTATATCAATAATAGCCCACAGCAGATCGAACCTTACATTTTTGTTGCAATGTCACCCGTAACATAGCCGAATAGAAACCTATTAAGAGGCTAAAAATTCCACCCATGCCAGGATTCGAACCCGCGACTGAGCTAATGGGCGACTCACCGGCATCAGTGAAATTTCGAACCTCTTTACAATATTCTCAGTATTACGTACAGTTAGTAAATAGGTACTCGGGGCTGCAAAGTGATGCAAATTCCTTCAGCCAGATGACGCTGCCTGTACGTATCTAATACAGTGAATACTGTAAAGAGGTTCGAAATTTCACTGATGGCGATTGGTCGCCCATTAGCTCAGTTGTAAGAGCGCTGGCACGGATAGCCAGAGGTTGCGGGTTCGAATCCCGGCATGGGTGGAATTTTTAGCCTCTAAATAGGTTTTTAAAATTGTCCTTAGTACGGGTTAGTGCATTGCCAGATCAGAGGCCTTATGGGTGGCTTGATAAATTCTGACAGTAAGGCCCGCCACTGTCTTACAATCCTCCACCAACCCGTGCTTGGCCCCCGTGGTGGAGTATGGTCTAACTTTCTTGTGATGCAGGAAGAGACCCGTGCCCCAGCAGTGGGGACATACAAGGGTCGATATTGATATGAGATGTTCAAATACCAAACTAATTCAAAATTACATACCGTCGGCAAATTCTCCGATTTGAGGTTGCCTGGAAGAAATTGCTAGTAGCAATAAGAAAGATAAATTGTATCTTATCTTTGAACTAAATGTATCTTATCTTATCTTCTCTATCTGCTGTTTCTGTAACAATTTTCCGGTATACTATAAAGAATATTCTTATCTTAACTTATACCTGGCAAGTCTTTATATGAAAACTAATCCATGTCCTCTATAAAGGCTATCACACGGTGTTCTAGGTCAAGCAAGTGAGTACCTTCGTGTGTTAACCGATGTCGCAACAAATATGACATGAAACGCAAGTTGTCAACACTAAACCACCTGACCTAACCCGACCATTACAAAATAGATAATCGCGCCTAGCACGCTTTACGTTGTAACTCTAGAGCCAGAGTAATATAAGCCGATTAAACTGAAGTAGTTGCCGGTGGTAAGCCCTTTTCTCGTATCAATGAGTACGGCATTACGTAAATAAATGAACCCGCTACTGCCGGAGACATAAGTCAGGCGGCGATGTGTGAAATATTTCGGAATGCAGGTTCTAGTTTCGGAATTAAAATGGTTTCCATTCTGAGATCTCTATGTGCGCCACCTAAACCGCTGCGCCACCGAGGCCGTCAGTGGCGCAGGGGTTTGGCACGCCGACTGTAAAACCGAAGGTCTCGGGTTCGATCCCCGGCTAGGTTAAATCGAACTTTTCTAGTTTGTCTCGGGTCTTGGATGTTATCTATGTATTTATTGTATTAAATCTATCGTCGAGTTAGCACCTATAACACAAGTCATTTAGTTGTACTTAATATAGGGCTAACGACATCTGTGTAATATGTCCTTGAATATTTATTTATTTTATATTTTATTCCATCCGTTTAAATGTAGTCGTAAAGATAAATTATTAGGTTTTATAGGCAGTGGTGCTTCTGATAGTAAGACCAGCCACCAGTCTTGCAAGCCTCCAGCAATCCGGACTTGGCCCTCATGGTGGAGTATAGCCTACCTTCCTCAGGGAAGAGAGTCCTGCCTCTCGGTGGGGACATAATGGGCTGATGATGATGATTACCTGCAGCACCCAAAAACCTCAAAAAATGTTCTATGACCTTTTTTCAGATTTTTATTTTTCAATGTAACACGGATTTTATTTATGTACGTTTATTACAGATCAAATTGGCAAAAAGTGTGTGTGCAATCTTTCAATGACGTTAACAGTGATTTTTAGCATTTACGACAAAGAATCTAAGATAGCAAACCTCGGGATAGATAGCATTTACTCGTATGGCCCCTTGGTATGGCCTATACCTTCCGCAGGGAAGAGACCCGTGCCTCTCAGTGGGGACATAATGGGTTGATGATGATGATAGGCAGCGGTAGCCCAGTGGGTAGAACGGTGGATTCGCAAGCGAGAGACCCCGGTTCGATTCCCGGTACTGGCATGTACCAATGACTTTGTTTTCTAAGCCCCTGTTTCACAATTTCAAATAAAATTCCAGTTAAGCTACCCACAACCAGGGCTGCAGTTTGTTCTAAATTTAAATAAATTTTCCTGTATTGCGTGTGCTCGTTTATGGCTTCAAATTTAGAAAAAATGGCAGCCCTGGTTGCGGATAGCTTATCCGAAACTTTATCTGCAGATTGTGAAACAGACCTTAAGTTTTGTACATTTGTGAAATCATGTATAGTAGCAATACCGCTCGCTAACTGTGAAAAAAAACATCGTGAGGAAACCTGAGTGTTCAAATATCTCAGCGCTTGAAATTGCCAATCTGCGGTGGGCACGCGTGGCAATTAAGCCCATACTCACTCTCTCTCTGAGAGAAGACCTGTGCTGTGCAGTGGGACGTATATGTGTAGGCTACATAATTCGAAATTGGTTTCGAAAGTGACCGAAGGGAAAAAATTAGGTTTACCAACACTTTTTGACACGCGTAATGAGTAAGTTCCAAGTTGCTTCAAAGGGGCTACTATAACATAAACGATTATTTAGATGGCAATGACGTCTAATTAAAGCCAGAAAAATGCCTTACTTGTACGTTTTATAATAATGAAGTAAACTCTTTTATTTAAGGTCTTTGAAAAGACTATGTTTAGAGTTTTTTTTGTCCATTTTTCTCCAAAATGATCTAGATCTTGAAATGGCCACCTAGTTTACCTTGTAACGTTCATTACGTCGCAGTTTCTCGGCTATAATTTTTTTCTTTCCTGACTTAAGTAATTGTACATTGAGTAGAGACTGAATTAACCATTGTCATAAAAGCTTATTTAAATCAAAAGAGTTGATTCCATCAGAACCGACAACCAACAGCAGCTCTATACTAGGTTTAGGGCTTTCACGGTTACTGCTCTCCTGACAAGCCTTTGTCGCTTTATAAACGCACGCCGGTTCCAAGTACTTTTTTATCCCTTTGTAAAATGTATCCAGAATTTCCAGACTCACATTAATAAATAATTCTAAAATAAGAACTTGCTAAGCTCTAAACTCTCTTTGTATAATATTAGATACCAGGCGTGAAAATTTCAGAAATGAAGCACTGTTCAGATATGTATTTCAGAGTGAATATCTGAGCCACCTCCAGGGCCAAGCTATAGTGAAGAAGAAGGCAGCGAAGAAACTCCACTCTAACCATCATGTTTCAAAGATGTTTACTACAAATTATAAACATTTATTCACTTAATTAATCTAAAATTCCAAGATTATTTACAAAGCTAAACTTTACCAATTCTATCTCTATCTCGAACTGTCAAAAAAAGCGCGGCAACTTTTGGCATCGGGCAAAAACAATCTTTACGAGGCGTTCATCAATTTATATCATTACTTGTCAATTACAATCGGCAAATTATAGGAAACATTATTTAGGCAGGATATCATGAGCCTCACATGGCTACATAGACTGAATGATAATCTCAGAAGATCGATATCGATAACAACCCTTGTATGACCCCACTGCTGTACGGGTCTCTTCCTGTATCGCAAGAAGGTTAGACCTGAGCTGTGTGTTATCGGCCTAGAGAATAGCACCAACCCAATTCTTCCCGCGGGTGTCTTAAAAGGCGACTAAGGGACACAAACCCGGGGGGTGGGCAGCAGCGCCCCCTGCAGTACAATTCCACCGAACTGCGATCCCCAACCCGCATGTCCAGCGTGGGGATTATGGGCATTTACCCCCTATGATAGCACAACGTGGCGCTCTCTAGGGGAGGGCTATGTCCAGCAGTGGACTAGTATAACCTGACGACGACGACGACGAAGAAGGTTAGACTATACTGCACCACGGGGGCCAAGTCCGGGTTGGTGGAATTATAAGACAGTGGCGCGCCTTACTGTCAGAAGTTATCAAGCCGCCCATGAGGCCTTTGACATGGCCTAACGACTGCCATTACATGACAGCCGGCACCAACAGCTTCACGTGCCTTGCGAAGCACGGGAGTGCTCGGAAAAATGCCACTAGGGGTAGTCACGGGACGGTCACCCATCCTGCACCTTACCGCGCCTATTGTTGCTTAACTCAAGTGATTGATTCCAATCACTCGGTTCGACTAGGCCACGAGCGCTTCATCTCAGAAGATAAATTCTTACAATAATAAGAGTTCACTTGTTATATCAGGCTACGGCGCGGCAACAATGAGTTGTGCAACATTATGAGATATATTCGATCAATGGTTACCCTATAATCAATCTGCCACTCTACCCGGCCCAGGGCCTTTGGCCTTGCCGTCTCCGTGATCTTGTCAGACTGACATTGACAGATTCAGGGTCCTATCTCTGACATCTGACCTTTAGTGGCATGACAAAACTACGACTGAGTAATATGTAGAGCACGTAAGAATGAAATGCTTTAGTTGTTAGTCACCGGTCACGGACAGCGAATTCCGATAGCCCATAAAAATAGTAATTTAACAGTCACGATAATTACTTACTAAGCCCCTGTTTCACAATGTTCAAATAAAGTTCCAGATAAGCTATCCGAAACCAGGGCTGTTGTCTGTTCAAAATTTAAATATTTTTTCCTATATTGCATGTGTTCGCTTATGGCTTCAAATTTAGAACCATCGGCAGCCCTGGTTGCGGGTAGCGTAACCGAAACTTTATCTGCAGATTGTGAAACAGACCCTAAACCTAAATTGTTTTGTGTAACAAATTAATTTCAATAGGTACTACACCGGACTATAGAGTAGACATAATTACAATTATGTCAAAACTTTACCAATAGCACGGTTGCAACTGCTAATCTCTGTGGAATTTCTCGCAATTTCCACTCTAGTTTCTGTGACCCTCAATGTATTGAGACATTAGTTCACAAATGTTCTAACAAATGCGTTCCTGCCAAGCTCCCTTCTATCTTATGCTAATAGCAATAAGGCTCAAGAGCTTCAAAGCAGTGGCTTGCATTAAGTTTGTCGATCAGTGTTGTTTGATGATCGGTGGGCGGACACCAGTGTTACGCACGCGAGCACGCATGGTCTCAACTCACGTTAGGTTCGTGACGAGACCCTTAAGCCAGCGGACACACAGAAGGGTTATTTGATCATGTGTCATCATGAAGCACAAAGGGTTCCGTACCATTATCTCGGCCTCTGTGACGCAGCGGTAGTGCATCTGCTTTCCATGCGAGAGGTCCCGGGTTCAAACCCCGACTGGGGATAAAAAAAACCCCAGGTCTTGGATGTTTCCATGTTTGTGATGTCGCTGTTTGTGGTTATCACGACACAGGGTATCCTAGTGTGCGACGTGACAATCATTCCATCGAGCGTATTGTTGTGCAGGGAATGGTGGAGGACACTAGCGCACGCGGGAGAGCACCAATGCGATGGACCGACCAGGTTAAGTCCACTGTGGCAGACATCTGCACGAATGTAACAGAGCGGCATTTAACCGAGAGGAATGGCAGGACATTGTGAGGCATGCAACAGCAGCCTACAAAACCTCTTCTAAGGGTACCGACCAAGAACAAGAAGAATACACTAAAGGGACGTGGGACGGGGGCGTGGAAAAGACGCAACTCCTTGTATAGAAATTGCGCCCTCGCCCCGTCTCTTCTGTGGGGGCTTCGTCCCGTCCTTCAGTAAATTTTGTATGAAAAGTCTTGTGAGCGTCCTTTTCGCATCTTTTCTTCGCCCCTTCTGTGTGGTAGCTGTTTTACAGGGATATTGTCAACGGCAAATGCCAGAAAAGACGGAATTTGATAAATGAGAATAAGAATAACTTCTACACATGGTGAATAACTGAAATATTTGAATTGAATTTGAACAACATTAAAGATAACATGTCGTAAATTGTGCGGGGGAAAGGTCAAATTTTAACTGTTTTTAAAAACAAAAGGTTAATCTGCTTGACGGTTTGGATAAACATCAGTAACCAGGATCAATGACCAGGCTAACCTCGGATAACCAATAGATCGCCATTGCCTTTGTGAGTGAGACATACTGTCTGACTTTGAAACTAAACTCTATTTGTACTCAAGTCGTGACAAAATCCTCATTCTATAGTATTGCCAACACTACAACGTTGCAAATTTTCGCACACTACTTTTATAATATTACAAGACTAATTCACGAAATAAACTGCTATTGCAAAAGACATTAGATTCATTTCTTAATTGCTCTACTCTTCAAAATCAAGTGCATCCTTTTTCCGCTAGAACTAGTTTGGTTTCACCTGCTCTCATCTTTAGCCTCGTGGCCTAGTGGAACCGAGTAATTGGAATCAATCACTAGCGGTAGTCACCATCTCATGACTACCGCCAGTGGCATTTTTTCTGAGCCCTTCCGTGCTTCGCAAGGCACGTTAAGCAGTTGGGACAACGGGGAGCTTATGTAGTACAGCAACGTGTTATTTGTGTGGCACAGTTACCAAATACTGGAAGTGGTGTCCATTTTCGTCTCATTTGATTGACCTTTTGAATTTGAATTAAGTACGGACCAGTAGTTTTGTTCCACTCGCTGGGCCGTGTCTGCTTGACGCTGCGGTCGCGTGCGCAGATTTCATGGGTCGACAGTCGACGCCACAAAATACGTTGATCTAGAAGACTTTAAAATTTTTATTTTAAACTGATACAGTGTTTATGTACACAATCACTTATATACCTACTCATCATATATTATAGGACTGGCATCGTTGTAGCTAATAAGGAATTAGAAGAAAGTGTATAGAAATAAGTGCTTCTTTTCGAGCATAAACTTTTATGTATGTACGACACGTTAAGGCCATTAAGAAAAAAAAATGTTACTAACCGAATTCACAAAAGTAGGTATGTATGTATGTTTGTTCATGAATGTGTCGTGTTCGGCTGAACTGATCTTAATTCGGCTGACAGAAAAGTATTTGGTACATTCTAGAAAAGGTTTTAGTGTAAGTTTTATTAAAATCGGTTCAGTAAATCGAAAGTTGTTAACAAACAATTGTTAAATAAGTCTTGATACCCACTTCTATTTGGTTTCATGTGGCGCATCAGTAGCGCATCTACCTACCATGTAAGTGGATCCGCGGGTTCGAACCCCGTCTGAGAATAAAAAAAGAAACCCAGGTCTTCGATGTTTACATGTTTGTGAAGTCGTTGTTTCTGGTTCCCACGACACAGGGGTATCCTAGGTGTGGGGCCAAAAGCAATGTATTTGCCTATTTGTAAATGCTATGTTTTATGTAAACATTTTATTATGGAATGTTTCCAAAAGTTCACTTTAACGAAAGACTGTAAAAAACTGAGACTACCTCTCTGTATTTATAAGGGATATAGTATTGATATAAAATGATGACAAATTGTGGTCCAGTATTAACTCATTTACTGGCTGCAAATAAATCAGCTGATATAGCCAATCTGGTAGTAGCTACTGGCTATTACCTATAAGGAACACTACCAACCTATTTTTCAGTGTTAACAGAGGTTATTACGATACTTACCAGTGTGATATGAATCGGAATGTCTTACGAAACTAATAATAGGTCATTAAATCTGTTGTAACTAGTCTAACTTAAGGCTTTTTTCACAACATTTAGATAGGATAGGTGTAAAATTTAACACAGGACAGATTTCTCTGTAATATTTTAACCTAATTATTGCTTTAAAAACCTATTTAGAGGCAAAAAATTCCACCCATGCCAGGATTAGAACCCGCGACCTCTGGCTATCCGTGCCAGCGCTCTTTCCAACTGAGCTAATGGGCGACTCACCGGCATCGGTGAAATTTTGAACCTCTTTATAATATTCTCTGTATTACGTACAGAGAATACGTGCGTAGGTGTTTAAAATTGTCCTTAGCACGGGTTAGTGCATTAAAAAGAATATACTAATTATTAATATATCTCTTTTATTTTGTTTGTGTGTGTATTGTTGTTAATATAATATATTGTAATCTGGAACTGTGTATTCTAAAATAAAAGCATATTGTTATTATTAATAACCCAGAAAACCAACAGACATCGATACTGACTGTATCTGAGGTATTCAACTACCTCAGCGCTTGGAATTGCCAATCCGCCGTGGGGACGTGAGGTAATTAAGATCCTACTCTCTCTACGCGAAGAAGATTTTTTTTTACTCTGTCAATTAACCACCTTATGCTCATCGGTCGAATATATAAATGGGGTGTATAGGATCTAGAGAAGCCATTACATACGTAAAAGTATTGACTTACATATATTATATTTAAACAATATCTATAGTCGCTACTTTTAGCATTCTAAACCAGGTGGTAATTTGGATTACCTGAATACCTGTATTTACTCTAAGACGTGCAACGAGAACAACATTTTACTTGAAAAAGAACATAAATTACAGATTTTTAATAACATTACAGCGAGCAAAATAAGCGTAATATCTTTGTGAATAATACTCGTACCCAGGATGCTAAAATTAGCAACCCAGAGTTTTTCACTAACTGTCAGCACTTTTTTTCACACAAATAAACTTTATTTGGTGTCCAATAAGCAAAGCTCTTAGGCCTCCAGAGTATGAGTGTACTCTGCACGCTTCACATTTCACTAACTCTATTTTTTTAATTGAAATGGTTACCTATCTGTAACCAAGTGCACTTTGGAGTGATCGAGACACAAATTACCATGATTGCCTCTAAAACAGCCCGGCGCAGGTAATCTAAATTGATCTAAATATTTATGGATAATAAGCCATGCAAATGCAGCTCGCGCCTTCCTCGTACCGTTGCGGCTAACTTTACTACTAACGTAGGAATGTAAGAACAGAAGTGCCTCTTGGCATACTTTCAAAAAGGCTAAATGATTATTTAGATGACAATCATGTCTGGAATTAAGGCCAGTACGATAAATGAGTTTTACGTCTTACAATGACTATGTAAACTCTGTTAATTATAAGGACTTTGAAGAGACTAAGTTTTGAGTTTTTTTGTTCGTTTTTACCTAGTTGAATTGTAACGTTCATTAAGCTGCAGTTTTTGCGCTAGTTTGAATAAAACCTTTTCATTTCATTTAATGTAATAACTCGATTGCTTTATAGAGAAATTTAACTTAGAACGTTCAATAACTTTCTGTGTAATCTTGAATAAAATTCTTTGATTGATTGATTAAACCACGCAGACTGACGATATTTGGACGAAGACAGTTCAATAACACTGTGACCTTGAGAAGGCTAACAATAAGGCGGTCTCTGAAATTCGATAAGATACTCAAATCCACATACAATAACACATTTTTAGAGCAGCGAGTTTAATCCTGCGATGCAGGAAGAGACCCGTGCCCTAGCGGTGGGGACATACAAGGGATGTTATCGAGTTTAATGAGAATAAGTAGTGCATTCCAGAAAATAAAAAGCGATGCAGTCCAATGTACATTTGTACATCAAATTGTCATAATAAACTATGCATTGCCATTTCATGACTATGACTTTTATTAAGCCAGTCGTTAAGCCATGTCAGAGGGCTTATAGGCGGCTGGATAACTTCTGACAGCAAGGCCCGCCACTGTCTTACAATCCTCCACCAACCCGGACTTGGCCCCCGTGGTGGAGTATGGCCTAACCTTCCTGCGATGCAGGAAGAGACCCGTGCCCCAGCAGTGGGGACATGCAAGGGTTGATAACGAATGATAACGAGTTTTATTAGTTGTTACTGCTGTGGGCAGCGGTATAACCTTCTGAGCCGTCACGCAGTCGATGTATAACACTGTAGATATAGGACCAGTTTCTGAATTGAGAATTTTGCTAAGTAAATACTTAACTGTAGTGGTGTCTCTTCAAGTTTTTCAGCAAAGAGTGTGACGGAGCAATACTCAAGTATTTACTTAGTGAAATTTTTAATTCAGGAATTAGCCCTCAATATTTAAAAATAAATTCTTGATTATTTTTTAAATACCTTGATTATTCTTTAGATAAAAATTATTCTTTAAAAACCTATTAAGAGGCTAAAAATTCCACCCATGCCGTGACTCGAACCCGCGACCTCTGGCTAACCGTGCCAGCGCTTTCTCAACTGAGCTAATGGGCGAATACCGACATCAGTGAAATTTCGAACCTCTTTACAATACTTTCTGTATTACGTACAGCCAGCAACATCTGGCTGAAGTAATTTGCATCACTTTCAGCCCCGAGAATTTTTAGCCTCTAAATAGGTTTTTAAAATTGTCCTTAGCACGGGTTAGTGCATTAAAAAGAATATAAAAATTATTCTTGATTATTTTTTAGTTACCGTATCATCCAAGTCCATCCATCCATCTAGTGTGAGTGAAGATACCACTGGACGCTGTATAAATCATCTCATTAAGTAGATGCAAAAAGGCCAATATCATCCAAGCGGACGTTCTGAGCATTGCTCTTCTGCGCAGAATCAGAGTAATTTCCAATCACGCAAGCTTCAAGCGTGTAGGAAGTATCGTGGCAAAGACTACCTCTAACCGAATCTCTAACACTTTATCGTCCTCTACATAAGGATGAAAATGGAACGTGATAAAAATTATTTGTGTGACCGCAAAATTGATTGTGAAATTTGCAAATTCCTTCAGGGCATTTAGTTTTGCCTGGTTACCTTGGGCGAAACTCTGTATATTAGATGACTTGATTACTTTCTTTGACCGCAAGGTTCCTACGTCTTATGATCACCCTATAGTTGTCAATGAGGTGGGTATATTTAACTGTATTTTAAAATAGATATTTCCAGTTGTATTGTAAGAGCGCCTACTAGTCACGCTATGATCAGGTACGGCTCTTACGGTTGGTTACGAGATTAGCTATAGTCTTGTAACCGGGTAGCTAAATGGGATAGCTTGCTGGGGTGCTATCTACTAGAAATGAAAGCACTTAATTGCTGTTAAACTATCACTATATTAAACTGCTACTTAATAAGATAGAAATGATTGAATGAAATGCTAATGAGTACGCGCAGCGCGGCTGATTGGCAGTTGCGAACTAAAGTCTGTTTCCGCGTTAGTTAGGTGAATTGATGGAAATGCTGACTGTACAAAAGATGTATCTTATCTTTATATATATTTATTTTATATGTATGTTGTATGTGTATGTGGAGAGATTTGTATGAATTTTTTTGTATGACCGTTGCCAATGGGAAAACAATTTGTACTTTAGGATAAGTAAAATTGTAAACCGCATTTTTCGGCCAATAAAGTATTCGTATGCGTTTCGGTTGCGCTTTGGATGGTTTACATTCACAAATCAGCCCGGCAGATGGCGTTGCATGCATGACAACGTCTGTGGACCCAACAGACGTTGTCATGCCGCTAATTATTATTAAAACTCATTCTTGTTCTTCTTCAGGCTTTATTAGTCCACAGCTGGACATAGCCCTCCCCTAATGAGTGCCATAGCGCAAGGTTGTGCCATCATTGTGGGGTAATGCCCATAATCCCCACGCTGGGCATGCGGGTTGAGGATCGCAGTTTGGTGGAATTGTACTGCAGGGGGCGCTGCTGCCTACCCCCCGGTTTGTATCCCTTAGTCGACTTTTACGACACCCGCGGGAAGAATTTGGGAATTTGAATTAAAACTCATTATTGCACTTATAAAATAAAAAATGCAAAGATGAACTTAATTCTAAAACCCTTATCTTTCAATTAAACTTGGTGTCATGGAGATTTTGACTTGTGGTTTTTAAAGACACGGTTTGCACTATAATTTTTATTTATATTAACTGCAACATAATATCTTGAGCTAGACCTCCCTTGTGAATTTATAAAGCATGCAGACGATTTGAAGATTTATTTTACAGTTAATTCATATTTTGGAGTTACTATTATTTTTTTTTACACATTTTACTTTAGTTCATGTATTGATAGTAACCGAAATTATATTCTTGTTAGACATAATTAAAGGATGCTAATTTTATTGTAAAATAAAGTAAGCACATTATCTACACAAGTTTTTGTTCTTAAAACATTCAAAATCGCTTCACCGTCATCACCCACATTTTTAACTTAATTCAGAAGAATAGTATATCCTGACGACGACAACCAAGTTAATAAACTGTAGTAAGTGAATCCTGAATTAGTTTACAATATTTAGTGCCTAGATATCAAACATTTAGTTAAAAATGTAGGCATTGAATTGTGAAAATCCTCTTTTTTTGAAAACAGTTAAAAAAATATCTAGAGGTTATCAATGAATCAACACTTTCAGCCTCCGCACTCAGACTAAAAATAACTGCTTTGATTAAACTACTCGTAGAAGCTAATTGTCATTATTTGTTCAAATGAAGTGTAACTTATGATGAATTTATGATAGAGCTCAGTTCCCAGGTGCTTATCTTTCGCCCGAATGCGAAAGCAAAGTAGGGTAATGTTCGCGTGTATGTATGTATGTATGTATGTATGTATGTATGTATGTATGTATGTATGTATGTATGTATGTATGTATGTATGTATGTATGTATGTATATATGTATGTATGTATGTATGTATGTATGTATGTGTGTGTGTGTGTGTGTGTGTGTGTGTGTGTGTGTGTGTGTGTGTGTGTGTGTATGTATGTATGTATGTAAGTATGTATGATGTGTGTATGTGTGTTTGTTTATTTCTTGCTGAATGCATATAGAGGTGTTGATAGGGATGTTTGTTGTGCTTCATTCCAGTGTTTTTTAAACAAATTGAATCTGCTTGACAAGCTTAATGATGAAATACGAAATCTTAGGCTTGTTCAACAGATATTTTTTAACTCCATGCAGTTCGGAGCATAATATGACGAAAGTAGGTAACAGTGAACAGTTTCACGAAGTATACTAAAAACAAAATGGGTTAACTACGTGATCGGGGCTAGGCTGGCACGTTTTAGATCTGATAATGTATTCTAGATTGCCAGTGATATCATATCAGCGTGGGTATACAGTGGGAAACAAACAGTTTGACACGTTATACTATAAGAGGTGATTCATTTATTACGTGCAACGATTTAGAGGAGAGGGGAATCGACCATATCATACTTTTTCTGTGTGAGTTTTTGTAGGAGGGAGTAATATCGACTCTAAGTTTTTAAGCAAGATTTCTCCACTCGAAACAAGATTAATTTCTTCGTATCAACACCCTGTATGTCCCTACTGCTGGGGCACGGGTCTCTACCTCCATCACAGGAATGTTAAGCCATACTCCACCACTAGGACCAAGTCCGGGTCTGTGGAGGATTGTAAGACAGCAGCGGGCTTTACTGACAGAATATGTCAACCGCCCGTAAGGCCTCTGACATGGCATGACAGCAGGCACCAACTGTTTAACGTAATGAAGCGCTTGGAAAAAATGCCACTAGCGGTAGTCACGGGATGGTCACCGATCCAGCACCTGACCGCGCCTGTAGTTGCTTAATCCAAGTTCGTTATCAACTCTTGTATGTTCCCACTGCTGGGGCACGGGTCTCTTCCTGCATCGCAGGAAGGTTAGGCCATACTCCACCACGGGGGCCAAGTCCGGGTCGGTGGAGGATTGTAAGACAGTGCCCATAAGGCCTCTGACATGGCTTAAAGACTGCCATTATATGACATCCGGCACCAACGGCTTAACGTGCCTTGCGAAGCATGGAAGCGCTCGGAAAAATGCCACTAGCGGTAGTCACGGAATGCTCACCCAGCCCGTACCTGACCGCGGCTGTTGTTGCTTAACTAAGTGATTGATTCCAATCACTCGGTTCGCCTAGGCCACGAGCGCTTCAAATAATCCAAGTATTTGATTCCAATCACGCGGCTTCACTACGCTTCATTATTAATTATTCGTTAATTAAACTAAAAAGTAACAATAATAATTTTCACACAACACAATTACTTGACCTGGTCCCAAACTAAGATACCCTGTACTATGGTAACCAGGCAACAACGTCATAAACATGAAAACACACCCAGACTGAGGCTATTTGTACAAATGTACGGCGGCCCCCAGTGGGAATCGAACTCTTGACTTCTTTCTTGGTAACCAAGCGTCTTAACCCAAGACCAATGAGACAGTCAATGACGACCTCTGTGGCGCAGCGGTAGCGTCTGTGCCTACTATGCCCCGGGTTCCGGGTTCGATCCCCAACTGGGGACAAAAAAACCACCCTGGTCTTGGATGTGATGTCGCTGTTTCTAGTACCCACGACAAAGGGTACCCTAGTGTGGGGCCAGAAGCAATGTTTGTGTCAGTTTGTAAATGTTATGTTACGTTATAAGGTTTCAAAGTAAAAGTATAATAAGATGGCATTTTTAATTGATAATGACATAACAGCGGCCTTCATACCATCAACATTTCAGCGTGTAATAAATTTTGGTAGTGAAACTTCTATAGGCGTTTTTTTATGTGAACGGACCGTCACGTTTGGGTTGGTGACTAACAATCACGTAAACTCGGTTACAGTGGTCATCTAAATTTAGAAAATCACATAACTTTAGACACTTTTTGTAGGTAGTGTAACAATACTTCTTTATAATAGCTGGCCGGCCCAGCCGTCCAGTCAAGTTTAAATTATTTTAAAGGAAATCGTTACGTTTTGTTCAGGTGTCAGTCGATCGCGGTGTAGGCTAGGGATTCGATAAAAAAATCAATAAAAATACGCGGATAATTGATGACCTCCTCCTTTTTTGAAGTTGGTTAAAAAGAGGTAATAGTATTATTTTAAAAATAAGTAGAACTATAGAGTTTAATCCTAGTTTTTTTTTAGGTTAGATTTTGATACTATTATTAATGTACTCGTAGCATTCAAGCAAATTATTTTTGTTTGTGGTTTATTTTCCCTTTCCCGGCTGTCTGTTTAATATTCCAAATAGGAAGGCTGGCTGGAAGAAAATTCTCTAGTCCGCCTTTGTTCAGTATTATGTATAAGCATTGAATTTACTTTAAATTCAATGGTATAAGTAGATCAGATTTTTAAGAGCCATATTTAGAGCTATACTTCGTGCAATAAAGTGTAACCAATCAAACTTGTCACTTCAATCGTGTGGTCGTAAGTGAACATTTTCTTGTTACAGTAAAGTTAATTTGTAAAAACAGGAATATTTTTGTGTACATCCAACCTAAATATTTCAGAATTTTGCTTTTGGGTCACGCCTGCTATATATTTAATCCTCAGCAGTCAGGTTGTTGGTATTTTTGTATTTGAGTCTTTTAGTTATTTTTAACATATTTATGTCTATTTCATAAAGTTTATGACACTAATCTAAACGCAACGAATGGATTGAGATCTTATTTGTCAAAATCTATTCGAGGAGATCTGAGGCAACTACATACATACATAACACATTACCCTCCTTTTAGGCTTCGCCGGAGTCGGGTAAAAAGTTTGTATACTATTGTTGCAACCAATGCAGAATAGAGTAGGTATTCAGAGAGCAGAGCAAAAAAGATAACTAGACAGTTCTTACTAAACAGTGTCTACGAAGCGTAACAGTTTAACGAAATTCTAGACTTTGAATTAAAAAATAACAAACCGCTTTTGGTCTAATTGTACAATGAGTACTTATGTAAAAAATAAAGTAGCCAAGTGAAAGTAGATCCGAGGTATACCTAACTGGCATAAACCGTAAGGAGTCCCATTAAGAACCTTCCAATAAACGACGAAATGTCATAGTTCAAATTTGCACTGGCTACCCGTCTTTCTAATTTCCTTCAGCAACTTTCCATCGCAAGGTTGTCTGGAAGAAATTGCTTTTAGCAATAAGGCCGCCAATTGTACTATGTATATTTGCAATTGTTTTGTATTTGTTGTTTTTCCAGTGTACAATAAAGAATATTCTTATCTTATCTTCTTATCTTAAACTATAAGTTGTAGTTGTATGAAACGTGGTCCTGGAGACTTGAGGGGCCTTACTTCATAGAACCACAATATTTACTACGACAAGTCGATGTACATTGCAAAGTTGGTTAACGCACAGAGAAAAAGGAGACTCTGCTCCGCAATGTACTCCGAGGCATAATCGAACGATCGATATCAACCCTTATATGTCCCCACTGCTGGGGCACGGGTCTTTTCCTGCATCGCATGAAGGTTAAACCATACTCCACGGCATAATCACTGCGCTAAAATTACAACTATGAATTGCAATTTTGACCAGGATGGCCAGCAGATCTCATCCAAATGGCAGCAATACGCCGGATGCAAGCCGCTTCTAACCGTTTTTTTGGAAATCCATGGATGAGGTCTATATCCAGCAATGGACGTATTGTGGCTGAATGATGATATTGATGATGATGATAATATAGCCTTTAGATTTTTTTATTATAATATTTGTATACCATAGGTATTATGGTGCTACACGCTTGCCCCTAACTTTTTGAGCAACTGTATTAAAAAATACATATTTTTTAATACAGTTGCTCAAAAATTGGCGTATTGCAGGGACGTATAGTGTGCGGGATGTGGGCTATTACACACTCGTGCTTTTGTTTTACCTTTCCCGCACTCGTGCGTTCTCTTTCCCAACTGTCAAAATATTGTCTATTAAAAAAAAACCACCCATGAAGTTTCTACTAAAAAAAATCGTAGAAGTTTTTATGATTCATGCAAATACGTATATTTCTAAAAAAAACTACTAATTTGTTTCAATATCAGATTTAATGATTTGATTGAATAAGTTACGTTAGGTTTCATTTCATTTCATCTCATTAAATTTAATTTTCATTTCATATAAAAAAAAACCCTACTGAAGACTTGGCTGTAGGGGCATAGTTCCCTTTGCCTACCAGAATGGGTGAAGAAAAAAAAATCTCTGCTTATATTCTTTTATGATACACCTGGCAGTAAAGTTGCTTTTACCGCACGCTGCGCGGTAAACCGTACGGTTTCCGTACGGAAAAAGCCGCTTTCTGGCCAAGTGTAGACATAAAAAGATGTACACAACACGGGAGGTAATAACGAAAGCTCTCGATCGCATATTTACGTCCCTCGCTTGCAGCTCGGGCCGCAAACTTCTGCGATCTCGGCTTTTCTTTGTATTACCACCCTAGTTGTGTAATGTACTATTACGGTTGGCGCCATTTTCCAAATAATTTTTCTTTATTAAATTGCTTTTAGGTATGTTTGCGAAAGCAACTGCATTAAAATTAGTCGTTCAGTACACGTGCGGAACCGTCATTGCAACTTGTTCCGACTGTCAACCCTCGCCCTAGGCTGCGCTTCGGCTCGGGTAGACATTTGTCGGAACTCTTGGCAATGACAGCCTTTCCGCACTTGTAATGAAATATACTATTGTAAAACCTACATTTGCCGTGTTTGCTGACAAATAAAGACTTGACAGATGATGACGTTATTTTATGAAACTCGACCTAGATCACACAAAGTATGCCCAAGCTTATTAATGAAGACACCGATTATTTAAGTGGACCTAATACACTGCTTAATTTTTATGGTCACTACAGCAAAGGATGCGAAAAAAAATAAAACGTGCTTCATTCTTAATAAGTAAGTATTATATATTTAATTATCACAAATCAGACTGCGCGCAGTTATTGGTTGTACATTGATGCTCGATATTAACGAAAATATAATATTGTTCTCACAACTTTAAGTACCTATTTAACAGTAAATCATCAAAATACAATCTCGTGGCGTCTACCAAAAAGTGAGCGCCTGGAATATTGTATTTTGGTCGAAAATTATTTAAACCTGCTTAAGAATAAACTAACAATAGACTTAATAATAAGTTCTAAAACTAGACGTAGGTGTCCCATTTTTTAACCAGTCATGACCTCAAGGAATTCTGAAAAGAAATTCAAAACGCATAATTTATTAAGATAATACTATTTTAATTTTTAATGCACTAACCCGTGCTAAGGAACAAATTTAAAAACCTATTTAGAGGCTAAAAATTTCACCCATGCCGGGATTCGAACCCGCAACCTCTGGCTATCCGTGCCAGCGCTCTACCAATTGAGCTCAATTGGTAGAGCGCTGGCACGGATAGCCAGAGGTTGCGGGTTCGAATCCCGGCATGGGTGAAATTTTTAGCCTCTAAATAGGTTTTTAATTAAGATAAGATAAGATTATAATTTTTAAGTATAAGTATGTAGGTATATCAATATTCATATTTGCACCAACTACCCATCTCACTTTTCCTTCAGCAACTTTCCATGGTAGGTTGTCAGGAAGAAATTGCTCTAAGCAATAAGGCCGCCAATTGTATCTTTGTAATTATTGATTGTTTGTTTTTTCCTGGTGTACATTATAGAATATTCTTATCTTATCGTGAAGGAAAACATCGTGAGGAAACCAGCGGGTTGTTAGTCTCCATATGTATTGATTTATCTTTCCTGTGGGATAAGCTGAGTAACCTGCAAAGATGGTATAGATGCTGGGAAAGCCTACTTCATCTTAAGAAACAATGTCCCAGGCACTGCAGCGTCCGAGTTGGCCCCTTCACCCATCTAGTGTCAGTGAAGATGCCACTGGATGTTGTATAAATCATCTCAGAACGTAGATGTAATGGCAAAGTTTTATACTAACACACTAATAGGGATCTTAACATAACATGCCATTTATATACATGAACATACATTGCTTCTGGCCCCACACTAGGATACCCTGTGTGGTGGGAACCAGAAACAACGACATCACAAACATGTAAACATCCAAGACCTGGGGTTTTTTTTGTTTCCAGCCGGAATTCGAACCCGGGACCACTTGCATGGTAGGTAGCTGTGCTACCGCTACGCCACAGAGGTCGTCGTTGTTTGCTCAAATTTTGTTAAGATTTGAGCTCTTACTTAATGGCTTTTAGCAATAAGGCCATATATTTTATAATACATATTTTATAATATGTTCTCTAGTGTACAATTAAGAATATTTTTATCTTATAAGACAAGATAAGAATATTCTTTATTGTACACTTATAAGACCAACCTTCAAAGTCCACGGTACCCGATCCGTCAGAGTCAATCTCTTCAATCATGGTCTCCAAGTCGTCTTCCGTGATGGTATTGTCCAACTCCTTGAAGATTTCCGCTAACACGTCTGTCGTTATGTAGCCATTGCCTGTGGAACAGTAAAGCCGTAACAGTTATCCTAATGAGAGCTTAATATCACTTAACATACACTCATGCCTGTATCCCAGGGGAGTAGGCTGAAACTGATGATAACAATAACATTTACAAGGGGGGATCAAAAGGTAGTGAGAACGACATACTTCTTGGTAAGAAAAAAATTATACTGGCAAGCATAGCTCAGATATATTATGTATTTGTAATTTGTTTTTTACTGAATGTAGCCATTTGTTTGCTTTGTATCGGAACGTGTTCTCGAAAATGGAGAAAAAAGAAGTGCTAGCCGTTATTACATGTATGTTTTGTTTTGTTTCATCTTTGTTCGACAACGGCGGAAGCGATAATTCTTTGCCCGGCGTAGCCGTCTAGGCAGAGTTTAAATTATTTGAAGAATATCGTTACGTTTTATTTACCTACCTAAGTCAGTCGTTGAGACTCTCAGATAGGCTAGGTTGTGTGATAAAAAGATAATAAAAAGAAAGTATTATTGTTAAATCTAGAGTTTTAATAAGTAGTGCGCTACAATACAAATCGTTCTCTAATAAAACTATTTCGACCATAGCCCGTCCTTCAGCGCTCAATATCATAAACAGCTTTTAAATTGTATTAATATGCACGAACATGGCTCCCACTTGAATGGTTTTTATGGGTATTTCTTGAATAAGCTAGATAAAATATGCGGCAAAAGAAGCAAAATTCGAGATATAATTTTTCCTTATATTAGGTAAGGATTATATTTACATCCAGGAAAATCGGATCCGGTTAATCTGGTTAATACTTATAGAGTGAGCTGGGGCGCGTCAAAAAATGAAGTTTGATATAACACTGGATCGTACAAAGAGATTGGACCGCTATTTGTTTCTTGCTATGAAGACATTATAACGCTTGTGAGAAAAATAGAGCAATCAGGTGTCGGAATTCAAGGTCCGAGGTCCAAAGCTTCTTGTATCATGTACGGTCACATGCACTAATATTTTTGCACTTCAGTACCTTTGTCAAAGTCAATATAATAAATTTCTCATACATCAGACTTAAAGCGCTCGTGGCCTGGGCGAACCGAGTGATTGGAATCAATCAATCGCTGCCTGTACGTAATACAGAGAATAGTGTAAACAGGTTCGAAATTTCACTGATGCCGGTGAGTCGCCCATTGGCTCAATTGGTAGAGCGCTGGCACGGATAGCCAGAGGTTGCGGGTTCGAATCCCGGCAAGGGTGAAATTTAAGCCTCTAGGTTTTTAAATTTGTCCTTAGCACGGGTTAGTGCATTAAAAATAAAAATAGTATAATCAATCACTTGAGTTAAGCAACAACAGGCGCGGTAAGGTGCAGGATGGGTGACCATGACGTGACTCGCTAGTAGCATTTTTCCGAGCGCTTCCGTGCTTCGCAAGGCACGTTAAGCCGTTGTTGCGGACTGTCATGTAATGGCAGTCGTTAAGCCATGTCAGAGGCCATATGGGCGGCTTGATAATTTCTGACAGTAAGGCCCGCCACTGTCTTACAATCCTCCACCGACCCGGACTTGGCCCCCGTGGTGGAGTATGGCCTAACCTTCCTGCGATGCAGGAAGAGACCCGTGCCCCAGCAGTGGGGACGTACAAGGGTTGATATGATAACGAACGATAACGAGTTTTATTAGTTGTTACTGCTGTGGGCAGCGGTATAACCTTCTGGGCCGTCATGCATTCATCAGGCTAGAAGATATTAATTTGACAAGGCTCTAACGTGTTTACATGTTAGTGCACGCGACTGCACACGTTCGTTTTTCTTACATGCCCAACTACCAAATTTTACAAAATCCCTTAAAAAGCAAGTTTTGTTGTCCGTTTCTACTTCAAACAGTTAAACAGATATTTTATCACTCTTTCCTTTCAGTAATAAATCCTGGTTCTAAATATTTATGGCAGTAAGGACGCCAATTGTTCTTGGTACATTTGTAATGTTGTTTGTATTTGTTGTTTTTTCCAGTGTACAATAAAGAATATTCTTATCTTATTTTAATTCTGTAATTGTTAAAGCAATTCTGTAATCGCATCAAGTGCTAGTAACTCTATTAATTATTAAGACACTAGGCATGTTTTCAATAGACAAAACTATAGATAGATAGATAGAGAACACTTTATTGCACAACCAGAAATATATTACAACCATGATTCTTAAATCTAAGTAATGTTATACAATTGGCGGTCTTGTCGCTAAGAGCGATCTCTATATTTATTTTCTGAAAAAAATACACTCACTACATTAATTTAATTCCAGTATGAGAATGGGACTGACTAAATATTCACTTAGTTTTACATTTAACGGGTCTAATCGCAATTATTAAAATTTATTAGGTAAAGTTTTAAATTATTATTATAATTGGTAAGCTCAGAACGGGCCAGTACCTACCAATAACTTTGTTTTTTAAGTTATGTACGTTCATGAAGTTATAGCAGCAATACCACTCGCCAAATGTGAAGGAAAACATCGTGAGGAAGCCTGAGTCTCTGAAGTGTTCTAATGCCTCAGCGCTTGATGTGATAATTAAGCCCATACTCTCTCTGAAAGAAGCCCTGTGCCCTGCAGTGGGAAGTTTAGGGCACATAAAAAAATATATATTTTATTGCCAATCTCGAAACCTATCTCTTACGTACCTTCTTTGTCGTATAACCGGAAAGCTTCTCTTAGCTCTTGAACCATAGCTTCGTCGTCAGGCTCCTCTTCCGTAAGGAACTTAGCAGCCAGCTGACAGAACTCTGCGAACTCCAACTCTCCAGAACCTATACGTGGTCAAAAAATGTATGTGTAATTAAATTTTTTAGTACAATAAACGAGTTATCTAAATAGAAAATTGTCTCTCTGAGACGGAAGAGAAGGGAAAAACATGGCTGGAGCTACCCTGGGCATGGACAGAGATAAATGGAAAGCCCTTGTATCAGCCCCAGACTCCACGGAGGAGTAAAATGGCCAAAAAGAAGAAGAAATAAGAAATTCCATGTAGATGGAATTTCTTAGGAATTTCGAAGCCAGCTTCGATCTGTAATTTGTAAGGACTATGTTTGATTCTATACGCGCAACGCCGCGCACGCCGCTAAGCTTAGGTGTAAGTTAGTTCTTTTAGCATAAGTCAAATAAATTAAGAGAACAGTATATGTGCTAAATAAGTCTAATTTTATATTGTATTAAAAATATGGTCCTCAGAGAGTCCACGAGGGTTACTTACTAACGGCCAGTTTCTGAATTGAGAATTTCGATAAGTAAGTAGTTAACTGTAGTGCTGTTTGATCGAATTGCTCAGATAAGAGCGTGACTTTTAGAGGAATTCTCAATTCAGAAACCGCCCTAAATATATGTGAATTAGGCTAAGTCTTGAATTAATAATACGTTCTATAATTTCACTTATAGCTAGTAAGCCTCCACAGCCGTGATCGTCTAGTGGTTAGGACCCTACGTTGTGGCCGTAGTAACCCAGGTTCGAATCCTGGTCACGGCAATGCATAAATGCATTATCACGGGCGGGGCATTCCTTTTATTTTATTTGTTTTTTAAGTTAAGCAAAAAAAAATGTCTCAATAAAAGATTTATGTATGTTTTTTGGAAACATCATATGTCATCCTCCACTGCTTATATTTAATACAGAGGCGCCCTCTAGAAGTACGTTAAAAACTAAAATTTGCAGCGCCATCTAGGGATAAGGACCTGAACTACCTCTATTATTAGCTTGCGTGTATACAAGGTACATACCGTCCTGATCAACTTCTAGAATAATCTCCTTGAGGGTGTCATCGTCCAGATCATTTCCCAACATCTCCAGAATGGGCCCCACCATGTCTGTACTAATGACGCCCTTTTTCTCGTGGTCAAATGCGTCGAATGCATTTTTCAGCACTAGTAAAATAAAATAAGGTGTAGGTCTTAAAAATTACAAAATATAGATTATGTAAATGTGTAGTGTCTTTGTTAGCTTCTTGTTCACATAATCTACCTATTAATACTAACAACTTTGAGGTTCATAAACATTGTGTTTATATAATGAATAAAAATAATTGATCTGATTTGATAATAAGTACTGGCCATTTTTGTAACAAAATACTTTGTTACAGCGGCGTAAGTAACATTTTTTCAGTTTGGAAATACTTAGTCAACACTACTTTCATGTTAAGTACTGGCCATTTTTGTTAAAAAATATTGTTTAATAATACTTAGTAACATTTTTTCAATTTTATAATACTTAGTCAACACTAATAAGAGTAGAGTGAATATTTAGCTGTGACTAATAAATTTACACCTACTTAATTTTTCTTTTCATACAACTTGATCACGTCAAGTTGTAGAAATTGATAATAAAAAGTAAACAATAAGAATTTTAGGCTCTTGCCGGTTTTACTAACGATGCATAAAATTTCCAGTATGTGGTAAACGTTTTGCATTAGTTCAATAATATTTTGTGGAGATTGAACGCTACTTAGCAGAGTGTCGGTGCAATCAAAACTTTAGATAAGGATAATTTAGATAGACACGAATACACGAACTAACTATAGTCCGAAAAAATAACATTAAGATTTTTTAAATTAGTGTCATATTATTTATTTATTTTAATTCTTTATTGCACTAATTACATGAGTAAATGTACAAGGGCGTGCTTAACGCAAGAAGCATTCTCTTCCAGCAAACCTTTATCCAAAAAAATTAAAAAGTTGTTAACAAAATATCTTAGGAATTTCAATATGAAGTCTGACACTGAATTTCTAAGATTTTAGTATTGCGTGAACGTAGTGAAGTCTGACAATGTTTTTATTTTTGCAAGTTGAAATTAATGTTAATATCATTTGTTTTATAATGAACCAATTCAGTACCAATATTATCCACTTAGTTGTAGGGTTAGTGTCAGTGATAATTTTGATGTAAATGTTTTTGACAACATTTACATCGAAATTACCGGAAATGAAAGGAAGTAGGAAGGTCCTTCATTAGTAAAACCAGCTCAGCGTTTGTTTGTAAAAATAAATCAAAGTCATTATTCGGGCAATGGATGGAATGGATGCAAATCCAATCGACGCATTTACAGCTATAAATTACATTCAGGTACCCAATTAAATACTCACATTGTAATTGAGTTTTGTCCAGCTCATCCTGAGTATCCACAAAGCACATGAAACGAAAAATAAATATTATAAGAATTAGGCGAAAAACCCTCATAATTATTGAATAACACTTTTGTAAAAAAAAAAACAATGCACAATTATCTTAGAAACAAAACACTACGTAGAGTCGAAAAAAAATCTATGGTCACTTTTTCACCACGCACCATTCTGTTTTCCTTTTATTTCCGTTCGGCAAACGATGATCGAGTGATCACAAGTGATGGATCGCCAATCTCTGTTCGGGGATTGATCCAGATTTTCTGGACGTAGGCCGTTTATATAAAGCTAGATCGATGTGTTCCGGCTAGGTCGAATTTGGCAGGGGTATACAACCAAGGGTTTCCGCTTCTTGGCAAGAAGTTTCTTCTTTGCGATTTGGTGATTTTTCCAATCTTCTTTTTCTTGTCGCGCCTTCAACTATCGCAGTCCAGTGACCTGTAATGTAGCGGCTTTAATACAGGAAAATGGAGCCTATCTGAAAGCATTCAGTAAGGTTTCGTAGTTCTCCGATGGTAAAATTTTCTGCGGCCTCGTTTTTTGCCCTGCAGAATCAGTTGTGATTTGACTTCAAAAAAATATTTTTTTGAAGTCGAATCAGATACATGTATCAAGCTCGATTTAAGCACTAGAGCAAGCACTAGCGTAGAGCAGAAGACACAAGATATTGTTCACAAAAAAAGAAATTCACACAAGAGTACAAACTGCTGGGTTACCACTGAAACATTGTCTTCCAGCCCATCAAGGAAAAATAAAATAAATTTTAGTTTACCGAGAGGAATGGGGATTAAAACTGATGGGCTTTGAGCTATATATAACGACATATCGAACAATTTTTTACACATAATTATACGTTAATTTGGGCAAAAATCGTCACTGACTGATATCGCAAACGTGGCCGACCCAAGCGGAGATGGCGGGATGACCTTACAACCTTTCTGCCGGACTGGCAGGAAGTGGCCATGAACAGGGAGGAATGGAAGACAAAAGGGGAAGCCTTTGCCCAGCAGTGGGACACAACCGAGGCTACATAAAAAAAAAATATACGTTTGTAAAATTAGTCCCGAGAGAAATTAAAGCCTCCTTTATATTTATTACTAGAACTATCACATCATTGTAGAAATTTAAACCACTAGTTACGTACATGATATTTATTCGTTGGCCACCCCTGCTTTTGGCTAACTCGTGAGCGCGCATCATGTTTGGAATCCTAAGATTGTGACACTTGGTGCATTGGCAGGGCCAAGCTTTATAAATAGTCACGTAGGATACACATCTCTGCGCAGGTACTTACATAATATATAAACAAAACACCTTATATACGTCCGACTGCGGAGAACAGGCCTTCTCTCATAGAGAGGGAGAGAGAGAGGGGGGGGAGAGAGTAATCACCGCGCGAAATCACTGCGGAGTAACGTTTACAAACGCTGAGGTATGTGAACACCTCAAATGATCAGATTTCCTCACGACGGTTTCCTTCACAGTTGTTTTGCTACTTTAAATTCACAAACGTACGGAAAACATAATCAGTGGATATTCCGCGATACGAACCTACGACCTTTCGCATATAAGGCACGAGACCGACCGTTATGCCGCCACGCATGATGAAAGCTATTGTTTTAATATCATTTCTATGTATTTGCATCAACTGGCATAAGAAAAGTTTTCCAATTTGGAGGGAAAAAATGGCAAAGACATTTGAAGTCCCAAAAGTATCAGAGGCTCAGGGAAATGCCAATTTTTCGAAAAGAAAAGAGTCGAGCGAAAGTTGTTGACTTGAAATCGGAGTTTGTGGAGTTACAATGTTGCTTTGAACATGGACACGTTTAACATGGAACTCTACGTTCTTCGCTAAGAATGGCTTAAAGTATTCGGTCCCCTTGATTTTATCTCTTTATACACAAAGAGATAAAATCAAGGTGCCGAACTCTTTCTAAGAAAAACTTTTTAAAATCGGCTTAGTGGCAGTAGGGCTCGCTTACTGTGGGTTCTCTACAATTTTTCTTGCATAACACAAACTTATTGATCTTAGCTGTAAGTGTTTTATTAATAATGATCAATCTTGTCTTGCCGTTAACTATTACACTCCCTAGTTGTTCGAAATCTGTCCGCTCCAGACGAACTTTTCCGGGCCTTCCGCCCTCGATATACTTATTACATCATTCTTTCTTCCTTAACCCACTCCAAATCAACGTCAACTCATGTCGGCCTCTGTGGCGTAGGGGTAGCGCATCTGCCTACCATGCAAGAGGTCACGGGCTCGAATCCCGACTGGGGACAAAAAAAATCTCAGGTCTTGGACGTTTGTGTTTGTGATGTCGTTGTTTCTGGTTGCCATGACACAGGGTATCCTAACGTGAGGCCAGAAGCAATGTATGTGCCTGTATGCAAATGATATGTTAATCTGTTCTACATTGTAGCTACCATCAGCCCTTGTTTGTCTATGATTAGATGGTTTCTGGGTAGATCCGGCGTTAAGATGATAGTCATTAAAATTTTTACTATACATCCTCCAAACGCTGAATCCAAACCACATGTGGTCGGTTCTTATGACCTATTGCCGTACAATACTAAATCAAACTAAATAGCATTTGCACATGATACCGTTTTTACGACAGAGCAAAAAATATTTTTTTTTTACGTCTGGAGACAGTCCTATATATTATTTATGTGGGCAATCCTCCGTCCACATTTAAAGGTCATTAAAACCTGGTTTGATTTTCTATTCCATGACAATATAGGTAGACTAGGCACCTTACATAGGCACGTAATTGCAAATCTACAATTACGTGCCTAAAATAAAAAGAAAATGTATATGAAATACAGATTAATCTTAATTGTAATAGAAATTTATTAGCAATCAACAAGAAATTATTTAATAATTGTATTGACATATTAAAAATAACTATATAAGAATTATTAAGAAGCATGTGTGATATTAAAATAGTGTTTATGTAATAATGTTTGATAATAGTACAATATAATTAGAATTAAAATGTCATAGGCCTAATTTATAAAGGCCTACTATAATTTATAATATTGCGTGCCCTACAGGGTCCACAAAGATCCATATTTTTGTGGAATGCAATAAATTATTGAGTATTGAAATGAAATCAAATAAAAAGGTTTTATTCAAAATAGATCAGAAACTACGCCTTAATAAACGTTACAAGTTAAACTAGGTGTCCAATTTAAAATCTAGATAATTTTGGAGAAAAAATGGACAAAATATCTCTAAACTTAGTCTTTTCAATTCAAAGTCCTTAACTAACAGAGTTTCATAATTATTTTAAAACATAGAACTCATGTATTGTACTGGCTTTAATTTCAGACATGATTGTCATCTACATAATCCTTTATCTTATAGTAGCCCTTTTGGCACAAAGTGTACTTAACACATTTTTTGAACCGCGTTTCAGGCAAGCTTAATATGTATTGCGTAAATTAAAATATATAACGGTGCAACATTTAAAAAGACACATCAAATTTACGCCTTAAACCCGGAGAAGTAGGATTTTAAAACATTTTACACATTATAAATTTAACCTTCGGTACAGGGGCACCTAATGAAGTTGTAGCTATTGCCCTTACTATCGTTTGCACAAACGGTGATGCTGTGACGAAGCCAATCAGATTACAAGAGCTTCATCAAAATTGTGTACGACTCAGACTTCACACACACTCACTCATTTGCAGTTAGTCACAAATTCCGACTAATTTTACTTTATATAACGTATGCTGCACACGGGACAGACATTTCTTATGTAGCCTATAAACGGGTTATTCCACTAATCGGCATGTCTTTGTATTGGCAATGGGGATTTATGAACAAAAAGTTCACAAATCCCCATCAATGGGGATTTTCAAGGGGGATTAATGGAACAACCCCTATAAACGTCACACTGCAGGGCACAGGCCTTCTCTCAGAGAGAGTGTATGGGCTTTATTTTATATATTACCACGCGTGCTCACCAAACCTGAGTGTCTGACGTATTCGAACACCTCAGACACTCAGTTTTCCCCACGGGAAAGATATATGATACTAATATTATAAATGTGAAAGTTTTTGAAGATGTTTGGATGTGTGTTACTCAATCATGCACTCACGGCTTAACGAATTTACATGAAACTTGGCGCACAGATAGACAAAATATATGAATTGAGACATAGGATACTTTATGTCCTGGTAATGCGTTATTATCTCACGGGATAATTTCTAACGTGAGCGGGCGCCGCGGGTTAAAGCTTACCAACATATTATAGTAAGTCAAATATAATCTTTTAAAACTGGTTTTAACTGCATCAGATATGCAGCAATAATAAATTTTGGCCTTTTTGCATCTACTTAATGAGATGATTTATACAGCGTCCAGTGGTATCTTCACTCACACTTGATGGTTGAAGGGACCACTCCGACGCTGTAGTGCCTGGGACATGGTTTTATAGCTAGTTTAGATGCAGCAATACACAATTATTAACATGCATAAATTATGAGAAAGCGATGGTTTTTGGTCACTCATCATTTCATATTGTGTTTTCACATTAATCGCAAATTGCTGTTATTCTTTGTTCAGGCGCTTACTGTCGTAAATTGGAAAATTAAAATGTTTTACTTGCTTATTACTCGATATTTAGCGGTTCAGGAGCTTAAATTTTTATCAAAGGTGTATATGTATAATTTCCTTACAATTTAAATCTTATTAGACAAGACTATATATGTCCCACTTTAGAGCACAGAGAGAGTATGGGCTGAATTAACACAAGTGCCATCCGTGGATCAAGGGGCACGGCAGTGCCCCCGCCAAGTCGAGCGCAAAGCAAACACTGCCGAACTATATTTACTGGAACCATTCCGCCGTATTTCCAGGCCCCTGTTTGAGAACCTCTGTATAAGACCAGAACGCAGAAATTTATGTCATTCAGTAAGCTATAGTCACATACTTAAAATCTAAAATTTCAAGTCCGTAGGTCATTTAGATCCGAAGTGAAGTAACAGCAAAGTTTCGCATTTATGACACTCGCTCACTGATGATCATCAAAATAACACAACATTAAATATAATAATAAAGAAATCGTAGTAAGGAACCTTAGACTTCGCACGAGTTTGTCTAGATTCCGTTACTTTTTAGAGATAAAAACGAGCAGCTCCATCGAGACTTGGCTAGTTTTTACAGAATGTTTTTGGTGGTATTGACAATTTACAGCGCAGATGCATGTGAACACCTCAGACACTGGTTTCCTCAAAACGTTTTCCTTTACTGTTAGGGAGTGGTTTTGCTGCTATAAATAACTTCACAAATGTACGTAACTTAAAAGAAAAACAAATTCATCGGTACAGGCCAGTATTCGAACCCACGTCCGGGCAAATTTTGGACCGGCATTCTACCGCTCCGATACCATCGCTGCTAAACATAATTTGTATTCGCGTAATTACCGAGGTTATCCAAACTCAGTGCTAAAGATTTGGCAGGAAACCTGGGAATGGATTGGTTAATATTTTCCAACGGCCTTAAGCAGCAACAGGCGCGGTCTGGTGCTGGATGGCTGACCATCCCGTGACTACCGCTATTAGCATTTTCTCCGAGCGCTTCCGTGCTTCGCAAGGCACGAAAAATTACAAAAAAAACAACTGATTTGAATAAAAAGAAAATTAACCATTTTATTTTTATGTTATTTATTTTTATATTTATGTGTCAGTATATTTTATTATTACCTACCGACTACTTATATTTTTCATGCAATCCACTCCATCCAAAGGTTGTCTGGAAGAGATCGCTCTAAGCGTTAAGACCGCCAATTGTATAACATTACTTAGATTTAAGAAATTTTGTTTGTATTCTTTTCTCTAGTTGTTCAATAAAGTGTCCTCTATCTATTTATCTATCTATGTGCCATGCACTATCTATGTTGCAAAGTTATTTTCAATGAAACTGGTACGAAGCAAAACCGTTAAAACCAGTGCCAACCCTCGAAAGAAATCTCAAGCTCCTGAATGGTGGCAATTTCCAATAATTGGTAGCTGGCGAAGACAGCCAACCGGTGCCCAGGACGCACGAGGAGTCTGAGGGGGCGCGGGCGAAGGCTGAGGCGAGACGGACCCCCGCCGCTGCACCACCCGTGGTCTGAGATATCATTAGATAGTCTTTTAAAAATGTTGAAGGTGTAGGAAAATTATTATTCAATCTAGGGTTCCGTTTGCGTAATATTAAACTTCTGGCAGTAAGGCTCGCCACTGTCTTACAATCTTCCACCAACCCGGACTTGGCCCCCGTGGTGGAGTATGGCCTAACCTTCCTGCGATGCAGGTTCCGTTTGCGTAATATTAAACTTCTGACAGTAAGGCTCGCCACTGTCTTACAATCTTCAGCCAACCCGGACTTGGCCCCCGTGGTGGAGCATGGCCTAACCTTCCTGCGATGCAGCAAGAGACTTGTGCCCCAGCAGTGGGGACATACAAGGGTTGATATCGATAGATATCGAAACTTTTAAGCGCCAATTTTTGTTAGAGTGCAGCGTCCTACTGCTGGGGCTTATTGCAAATGCATACATAATGCTAACATGCATCAATCTTTTGTTTGTGGATAATGTGACTCGGGAACTATACAGCCTGCTTACGTAGTTGAAATAAATTTACTTTAATTAATCCAAAAAGATTGTCAAAACAGGGCAGACCACTTTCTTTACCTATTGTCACATTACACTACATTTTATATACTTAAGTGATACTCGGTTTTTTTTTCCAGGGAAACCCGCTCTTCCACAACTTATAAAGGTTGAACAACTAAAATTAATTAAGAATGTTATTTTTATAAAGCTGGTTAAGTTATAGAAATGTGGTGTGCGTGTGTGTGTCTGTGTGTGAGAGTGTACGTGTGTTTGTTTGTTTGTTTGTTTGTTTGTTTGTTTGTTTGTTTGTTTGTTTGTTTGTTTGTTTGTTTGTTTGTTTGTTTGTTTGTTTGTTTGTTTGTTTGTTTGTTTGTTGGTTTGTTTGTTTGTTTGTTTGTTTGTTTGTTTGTTTGTTTGTTTGTTTGTTTGTTTGTTTGTTTGTTTGTTTGTTTTTTTGTTTGTTTGTAATATTCATTAGTATTACGAGTATATTAAGCTGGATCTAGTATAAATATACTTATTGTGCAGTAGGTAATGAATGTTATCTAATATAAGACGTTTTTTTTATTAAAATTTCTTAACACTCTATTTATTAACTACGCTGCATATGCGACGGCGTAACAGGATTATACTATGGTTGTAAAGATGCATCAATTCAATATTCAGTTCAATCAACAGCTGCTCTTCTCGAGCTCGAGGAAATTTTATTACATTACCTACTTTCCGTACGGCACTAAGAAGCAAACTAAAAAGCTGTCTAAAAAGCAGCTACGCCGAAAACCGTATTACTGAAGAAACTGCAAAAGGGTGGAAATTTATGTCTCCAAAAAAGTATCCATATGAATGAATCATCATCAACAATCCATTATGTCCCCACCGAGGGGCACGGGTGCCTTCCCTGTGGAAGGCATAGACCATAGTCCACCACGGGGGCCAAGTTCGGATTGGTGGAGGCTTGCAAGACAAGTGGCTGTCTCACTGTCAGAAGTTTTCAAGCCGCTCTAACACCTCTGACTTGGCTTAACCACTGACATCTATCGACGGCAGCCGGCACCAAATGCTTAACGGGCCTTGCGAAGCACGGAAACGCTGGGAAAAGCCACTAGTGCCACTAGCGTCAGTCATAGACAGACGGCTTACCCATCCATGCACTGAACGCGGTCTGTGTTGCTTAACCTTCCTGATCGTTTAAGATCACTCTGGCAGTCGGGGCTACGAGCGATTCATGAATGAATTAATTAATGAATGAAAATCCTTTATTGCAACAATGCACTAAAAAAATAAATTTGGACAAAGGCGAGCTTAACACTCTTACTGGAGGGGGGCTTAATACTAAAACTTAATACTAGGGATAGTGCCAGAAAAAATATGTAGGAGTGATTTATTACATCTCGTCAAATCATCCAGACTATTAAAAAAATACATTGAAAGAGTTATTATGGGTGAGAATTGCCACGAAATGGAGCGAATAGTTGCGTCGCAGCATGCGGTGGGGGCCTATATCTGCCTTAACTGCCCTGTCTGTACTGAACTGTGATGCGTCGCCTGCGCCTCAGCATGTGCCCTCCAAGCTTCACGGTATTGTGCTGTCCGCATCCAGCGACTACCCGCTTCCGTACCAGGTCGTCAGACCATTGTGAGGGCCTGCCCACGCTGCGTCGTCCATTCCGCGGTCGCCAGGTCAGAACCCTTTCGCCCCAACGGCCATCAGTTCTTCAAGCTATGTGCCCCGCCCACTGCCACTTTAACTGAGCAATTCTCCGAGCTATATCAGTAACTCGGGTATATCAAAATTATATAGCATATTATAGAAAAATATCTCCCGCCTGGTAGTTGTGTGGTGTCGGCCAAGAGAATAGCACCAACCCAAATTCTTCCCGCTGGTGTCGTAAAGGGCAACTAAGGGACACAAACCGGGGGGTGGGCAGCAGCGCCCCCTGCAGTACAATTCTACCAAAATGCGATCGCAACCCGCATGTCTAGCGTGGGGATTATGGGCATTACCCCCCAATGATGGCACTACCTTGCGCTATGGCGCTTATTAGGGGAGGGCTATATCCAACAGTAGACTAATATAGCCTGAAAAAGAAGAAGAAGGTACAGTCTATTTATTCTTACTAGTCCAATTTAGTAAACAAGATTTTTACTAAATTGGACAAGTAATTGGTCAAAATTCTAACCTTAAAATTGAGATTAGATGCCTAAACTAGACATTTTCTCGCAAATTCATGAACTACCATGAACTTTGTTTATAAAATTGGCAGCGTGTTATCTAAAAGAGTGTTCCAAGTTACTTCATTTATGGAAATATGGCAGTTTTGGACTAAAAAGTCACAGTTTAAGGGTAGAATCTTGTTTACTAAATTGGACAAGTAAGAATAAATAGACTGTAGTTGTGTGTCTGAGTGTTCTGGGTGTTCAACCGCCTTAGCGCATGAAATTGCAAATGTGCGGTTCGTACGCGTGGTAATTAAGCCTATACTCTCTCTTTCTGAGAAGAGACTTACTTCGTTAGAAATCGGCTATACCACAATACTTAGGTAGACCGAAAATAAGGTTCCGTAGTTAAGCTAAAGTAAGTAGTTATGGAAGCGGGTTGTTAAGCCTTAAGGGCGGCTTGATAACTTCTGACAGTTAGGCTCGCCACTGTCTTACAATCCTCTGCCAATCCGGACTTGGCCCCTTTGGTAGAGCACGGTCTGACCTTCCTGCGATGGAAAGTTAGGCCGTATTCCACCAAGGAAGAGACCCGTACTCCAAGCAGCAGGGTTGATATCGTACCCTCCTTTAAGCCTCCGCGTAGTCATTAAAAATAATCAATAATAATAATAATCCGACTGCTGAGAAATAGTTATTGAGAGGGCGGGATTCCCAAAGTAACTCCAAAGTACGTTACCTTGGTGGGTTCCGCCTGCTTAATAGTTAATGCTGAACAGTTGGGCTATTGGTTATTTTTTATTTCAGTTTTCTTTTACAGATAATTTTTGTACACATTACATCACATAACGCAAACTGTCATCCTCAACCAACCACTTAGGAGTTGTAGGGCATAGAAATAGATTTCCATAGAACGCACAATCCCACAATCCGTGACTCGGCAAACGTAGTGTAGGACGCCCTCCGACCAGGTGGGATGACGATCTGCGAAAAACTGCCGGCAGATGCTGGACGCGGCAAGCTGAAGACAGGGCGCTATGGCGCTCATTAGGGGAGGGCTATGTCCAGCAGTGGACTACATTATATAGCCTGAAGATGATGAAGATGACACAATCCCGTACATACCAGGCCAACTTAACCGCTGGTTTCCTGACGAGGTTTTCCTTTAAAGTTAGAGAGCGGCGTTGCGTTGCTGACGCTACACATATCACGCGTGTGGACCCACCGACTGCAATATTCTCTAAAACTCATGCAACTGTGTCCCGCTGGGCGTATGCTAAGAGTGCAAACCAAACTTAACCACAGAAGGTCGAATCAGTATCTTTGTGATAGGTACTTACGAAACTGAAACGTGGATCACAGTGCACGCAACAAATTTGGCTAGAGATTACAACTATAACAATATTTTTATTTATATGAAGTTTAGTGAATGGTAGAATACATTGTATTATAAGATAAGACAAGATAAGGATATTCTTTATTGTTTATTGGTTTTCCTTTAAAGTTAGAGAGCGGCGTTGCGTTGCTGACGCTACACATATCACGCGTGTGGACCCACCGACTGCAATATTCTCTAAAACTCATGCAACTGTGTCCCGCTGGGCGTATGCTAAGAGTGCAAACCAAACTTAACCACAGAAGGTCGAATCAGTATCTTTGTGATAGGTACTTACGAAACTGAAACGTGGATCACAGTGCACGCAACAAATTTGGCTAGAGATTACAACTATAACAATATTTTTATTTATATGAAGTTTAGTGAATGGTATAATACATTTTATTATAAGATAAGACAAGATAAGGATATTCTTTATTGTACACCAGAGCACATAGCATAAAAATACATACTTAGATACTCCATGCGCTTCGGTTACAGGTCACCTCTTTTTTACTATGGGTTGTGTACGTACTATAAATTTATGAATATAGAGTCAACATTTCTTTTATTACTGAATTGAAAGTAAGACTAAATTGTGAAATTATTCTAACGCGGAAGTTTTTTAAGTTTTCATGTATAAACATGCTGCCAGTTCAGTTTTTGAATTAAAAAAATCGAATCTTGCATACCCTACACCTAATAAAAGGAATCGATTACTATGAATATCCTATCAACTATCAGAACAAAACTTTAGACTAAACTCTGTTGAATACTCGCGTGTTTTTGTATTGAGACGTAGATTGCAAATGAGTTGACCTTTTAAAATAGGATATTGAGTGCTAAAAGCGACAACAGCGCGCGCGATAATATTTATAGTCCATTTGCGAGCTTGTTATAATTGCTTGTACGCGAGCTCTCTACAAATTATCGCATGTGGTAAAGTTTAGGCTTTGAGTTATGTACGAATATCTTTCCGTTGACAGTCTGAAATCAACTCTAAGCCTTTGCAATAGGAGTAGCTAGGTATCCGAAGTGTGAAATCTGAAACAATTTTTGTGTGGCTTCCATAATACTGTGTCGCCTTCCAGAGCAAAGGGAATAATTTCAGTGGAGATAATTTGATAATATTAAAGATTATTTAGATGACAGAGATGTCTGGATAAATCCAGGTCTATGCAGAAGTTAGATAGATAGATAGAGAACACTTTATTGCACAACCAGAAAAATATTACAACCATGATTCTTAAATCGAAGTAATGTTATACAATTGACGGTCTTATCGCTAAGAGCGATCTCTTCCAGACAACCTTTGGATAGAGTGGATTGCATGAATAATATAGTCGGTACGTGGTTCTAGGTTTAGGTGGTAAAAGTTCTAGGTTTTAGATTAAGAATTCTTTGAGAATTTAGAATTTATTTAGAATTCAGCCCTTTAATTTATAATCCTAAAGAGTGTCTTAAAACTCTTCAAGATTACAAATTAAAGGGCTGCAGTATATATACTGTACAAAGGAAGCATAATCGTTAGTCTTTTAATTGATGAGTTGTATGAATTATTGAATTAATGGCAGCGTTTGGGAAACTACGCCGAGCCTTCTCGTCATCCATACCGCAATGTTTGAACACGAAAGTTTTCAATCAGTGCGTCCTACCTGCGATGACCTACGGAGCCGAGACGTGGACACTCACGAAAGGGTTGGTCAACCAGTTCAAAGTCGCTCAGAGAGCTATGGAGAGAGTTATGCTCGGAGTTTCTCTGAAGGATAGGATTCGTTCATCCGACAGAGAACCAAAGTTATCGACATAGCTCAGAGAATCAGCAAGCTGAAGTGGCAGTGGGCTGGCCATACCTCGCGAAGAACCGACCACCGTTAGAGTAAACGTGTCCTTGAGTGGAGACCGCGACTCGGCAAACGTAGTGTAGGACGCCCTCCGACCAGGTGGGATGACGATCTGCGAAAAACTGCAGGCAGATGCTGGATGCGGAAAGCTGAAGACAGGGCGCTATGGCGCTCATTATGGGAAGGCTATGTCCAGCAGTGGACTAGATTAGCCTGAAGGAGACGAGTAGAAGATGAATGATTGGATAACATATAAACTGTCTTATCACGAAACACATTATATAATTTAATTTTTTTATTGAAAATGTCTAAAGGCGAAGTGTGAATTATTGTATTGTTACCGGAAAAACTTAATAGACTTTTTGTATTTTAGCTTTTCCGGTGGTAATTCAATTATATGTAGCACTTGAGAAAGTGTTAGTTCAACATAGTATAAAGTTTTTTTTGTTGAATTTGATATAATTATAACCAATTCTACCTTGCTAAAATTGTGGTAATTTAATTAAGTAGCAGTTTCAGTGCTTTGATAATTAAAATGGTTTATTTCCATCTTATGAACGCGGGTCAGCTGTAGTAAGTACAAATACCTAGGTGCGAGTATTTAAGCAACGATCTTAAATATTATTCTAAGTCTTAAACACGACACAGGGTCTATTTCATTTACAACCTCAGCTACATGAATCTGGGTACTTGGGTCCAGACTTTTTAATTAGCGTATATTCGGCTTCCTACTGAATTCAGAATCGAGTTATTAACCGTGCAAAGTCAAAGTAAATTGCAATAAATAAATTAAGGTTTTAAGGTGTTGCTTATTAGGAGTGGTTTAATGAATAGATACAGAAGATGATGATTACAGATGTTTAAGTTTCGGATAATATAATAAACACAGTAACGCACGCACGCCCGTACGCTCACACTCACAAACACACCCTCACACACGCAAACACATACGCACACTCTCTCTCTCTCACAAACACATACACACACACACACAAACACATACCCATAATACTTACGGAATACAGTAACGCACGTACGCTCACACTCACACACACGAACCTTTACACACTCTCTCTCTCTCTCTCTCACACACACACACATACACACACACACACACACGCACATACCCTAGTACTTACGGAACCTTTGACCAAAGATCTGTTCATTCAACAAGGGTAGTCTGATGACGCTAGTTGCGCGTTTTGAATGTCAAAAAGTCACGAACTTTCCAGTACATTAATTGTAAAATTCTCCTGACTCGCGCCATCGTACTACCCACGCTGGTCGACCTTTACGCAATCGTTGTAAAGAAGCCCGTAACGTAATGGAGTAAAGTGCACTTACCTAATTCCTCGTAAATAAAACAACATTCAAACTACGTCCAACGTCGACAATTGTCTAATCGTTACGGTTACCGTCCAATGTGAAACCGGCCGTTACATACACACTTCCGCAAGTAATTATTGCAAAAACTGTTTCCACTCTGAATTCCATTATTTATTTATAACAATCGTATTACCGGAATAATAAAGTTTTCGCTCGCAGTTTCGTATTTCAATTTAATTTTAGCTGGAATTCCGCGACTTAATTTTAACCCCTCGCGCCGCCGGTTTACATTCAACTGCTATTTGCATTCTTTCGAAAACCCGTCAAGTATGTAGATATAATTACAGACAACACATTATTGTACATTAAGAAGGGAATCATCATCATTAACCCATTATGTCCCCACTGAGGAGCACGGGTCTCTTCTCTGAGGAAGGTATAGGCCTTACTCCACCACTCGGAGGCCAATTCCGGATTGGAGGAGGCTTGCAAGACTAGTGGCTGGTCTTACTGTTAGAAGTTTTCAAGCCGCCCTAAGGCCTCTGACTTGGCTTAACGACTGCCATCTGTCGACGGCAGCCGGCACCAACTGCTTGACGTGCCCTGCGAAGCACGGAACCGCTCGGGAAAATGCCACTACCGTTAGTCATACATGGTCGCCCGTCCATGCTCAGCCGGGGCTGCGAGCGATTTGGGAATGGGAATGTTATTTATTAACCGAAGAGTACAGTATAATATTTATGTAAAGTACTTAGGTACATTTTGAATTAAAAATTCGTAACTATGTTTATAATCTCCACGTTTATAAGACTCTAGAATTTATTAAGTTTATAATTTGTAGTGCACACATTATAAACTTCATTGTGGAGTCACTTACGTGATTTTTTTTTATCGGAAGGGACCCTCTTCCAGGATTTCGCTATTCAATATTATTAATTATTAATGAATTCGCTATCCCATAAGACCGGATTTTTCTTTAAATCAAGTTAGCGATTCCGGAATTAAGTGAATAATGTTTAGGAAATTGTGAAAGTGACTTAGACTTGGCCGATTTTTTCATTCCTCGTTCTGGAGATCTTCGTTGACACGATAATAGTGTCAATGAAGAAGTCTATGAAGTTTGCTTGGATTCAACTCAACGCTTGCACGTGGTTGATCCCAGAACGAGGACCAAAATAAAGTAGGTAAGTAAAAATACACAAATTTTCGGGATACCTGTTTGTTAATGTGTTTTATAT